>CM066032.1:939544722-939923048 GCA_033557465.1 Ichthyophis bannanicus | reverse complement strand
TTCTTTTTTTATTTAGGGGGAAGGGGCTGCAAATAACCAGGGATATTTTATATCAGACACGGCCCCCTGACAGTATTTTGATGGCATCGGGGGCCTTTCCCGATGCCGCGATCATCCCCCAATGCCATCAAAATACTGTTGGGGTGAGATTGGGGCCAAAAGACCACTAGGGATCATTTTATTATGGGGCACGGCCCCAGACAGTATTTTGATGGCATCTGGGGTCCTTTCTCAGTACCATCAAAATACTGTCAAGGGCACGTGTTGGAAGTTTACTTCCACTCAGACTCTACAGTAAAGGTTTTTGTGCTATGGATGGTTGCAAAATCATCTACACCTGTCTCTGCATCTGGCGTAGCCATGATTTGCACACCAGCCCAGCAGATTAAAATGCATTTAAATAATTAAAGTTTCATTTAAATACGCGTGGTGTTAATTGGGTGCTAGTTTTTCCACTGGCATTTACATCTATTTCCTGCGTGGAGAGGATCGTAAAAATGTACTTAAACATAGCCTTATTTATTTTATTTATTTAACAGTTTTTATATACTGCCTTTTCATTTAATCAAGGCAGTTTACAATAACTTAACTTTTACAAAGAACTTACAAATTTAAACAATAACAGAGAACTTATAATTTTAAAACATTTACACGTTAACTTTTACAATTTGCAAATTTAAACAATAACAGAGAACTTATAATTTTAAAACATTTACACGTTAACTTTTACAATTTGCAAATTTAAACAAATAGAGAACTTGCAATTTTAGGTATTAACAACGTGACTTTGAAAACTTAAACTCGTAAAGCCCACGCTAGCTTTCTGCATCAGCCTATTTGTGAGCTATCAGAACCCATTGCTTTGTGTTGGCTGCAGCTGCTTTTTATTGCACCCCCCCCCAACCAAGAAGCTGCCACCCTAGGCAACTGCCTAATTTGCTTAGTTGTTGGGCCATCCCTGAGTCTTCGTAAAGGAGATCTGTTCATTGGACCTTCTTTAAGTTGCCATTTTATGCATTAAAGTAAGTTGAAGCACCCCACTCTGTGTCCAAGAGTTTTTGGACTTGTGACCCAGAGCTTTCAAAGGAAACCCCTTCCTCTTGCAGAGACCCTATCTCTCTTGGATAAGAGTGAATGCTGGCTGAATGAATGAAAGAAAGGGAGAGAACCAGAAAACTCCGTTATATTCACCCTCTAAGGGTGGCTTGTTTAGCAGAAATTTACCCTTATGAATTTCTGTGTTTTCTGAACATATGAAACAATACCGCATGATCATAGAGCATGAGCAGCCAAAACCAAATTTAATTGTGTATGATGGTCCAGGGATGCAACAATAAAGTTGCCATGTTATCCAGTTCTAGGAGTGAGATTTTTAAACCAGTTCTGGATTTCTGATAATCTCATTCTGATGTATTATGGGACCTGCAGCACTGATTCCAATGGGTAAAATCAGGGACTACAAAGACCATACTGCACTGCGATGCAAACTTAAAACCTGAACTAGGAAAAAGTCTCACTCCTGGAAGTGGGTAACTTGGCAATTCTGCAGCAACCAGGTGGGGGTCATAGAGTTGCCAAGTTACCCAGTTCCAGGAATCAGACTTTTTGACCATTTCTGTTTTTAGATTTGCATTACTATGCAGTATGGTATTTGTAGTTCCTGATCTTACCCTTGAAATCAGGGCAGCAGGTCACATAATGTATTAGGATGAGACTGTCAGAAATCCAAAACTGGCTTAAAATTTCACTCCTAGAAGTGGGTAACTTGGCAATTCTGCAACAACCAGGTAGGGGGTCACAGAGTTGCCAAGTTACCTAGTTCCAGGAGTGAGATTTTTTGCCAGTTCTGGTTTTAAATTTGCTTTGCAGTGCAGTATGGTATTTGTAGTCCCTGCAGGTCCCATAATGCATCAGGATAGGTTTTGTTAGAAATCCAGGACAGGTCTAACATCTTCCTCCTGGAACTTGGCAGCTCTAGGTTGAATCAGTAGTACAGATACCTGTGTCTATGGAAGACAGTCTTAGACTATGATGCCAAACAGGGCTGGCCCGTCCATTGAGCAAGAATGTTTTTTGCACAGGGCCCCGCGTTTCAGGGGGCCCCGCGCAAAGAACATTCTGCTTTTTTAAAAATTAAATTAAAAAAAAAAAAAGCTGGCTGCTGCTGCTGCTGCCGCGGCAGCAGCAGAATGAAGTGTCCCGCGGGGCCCCCTCTGCCCGGCTGAGCCCCTCTGCGCCGGCTTTCAAATACGCGAAGGGAGAGTGTCTCCCTCACGTCTCTGTTATGCCTGCAGGGGCTGATGGGAAGCAGGGGCTGATGGGAAATTTCCCAGCTGCCCCTGCATGCTTAACAGAGACGCGAGGGAGACACTCTCCCTGCGCGTAGCTGAAAGCCGGCGCAGAGGGGCTCAGCTGGGCCGGGAGAGCTCAGCCGGGCAGAGGGGGCCCCGCGGGACACTCCATTCTGCTGCTGCGGCGGCAGCGGCAGCAGCCAGCTTTTTTTTTTTTTAAATTTTCCATGAGCCGATGTGGGGGGGGGGGGGGTTAGGACTGATAATGGGCTATGGAGGGGGTTAGGACTTGATTTGAGGTGGGCTGTGGCTTGGGGGGGGTTAGGACTGGTAATGGGCTATGGGGGGGCTAGGACAGGAAATGGGCTGATGGGGGGGGTTAGGACTTGAGGTGGGCTGATGGGGTTAGACTGGTAATGGGCTGTGGGCTGTTGGGGGGTTAGGACTGGTAATGGGCTATGGGGGGGTTAAGACTGGTAATGGGCTGTGGGCTGATGGGGGCTGTCTGGAAATGGGGTGATGGGGGGGTAGGACTGGTAATGGGCTATGGGGGGGTTAGGACTGATAATGGGCTATGGGGGGCTAGGACAGGAAATGGGCTGATGGGGAGGGGTTAGGACTTGAGGTGGGCTGATTTGGTTAGTACTGGAAATGGGCTGTGGGCTGAAGGGGGGGTTAGGACTGGCAATAGGTTATGGGGGGCTGACTGGAAATGGGCTGATGGGGTTAAGACTGGAAGTGGGCTGATGGGGGGTTAGGACTGGTAATGGGTTATAGGGGGGGCTTAAACTGAAAATGGGGTGGGGGGTTAGGACTGGAAGTGGGTTGATGGGGGGCTAGGACTGGTAATGGGTGGGGGGGTTGCTAGGACTGGAAATGGGCTGAGTGGAAGGGGCGGCTTGAACTGCAAATAGCTGATGGGGAGGGGGCTTGGAATGGAAATGGGCTGTGAGGGAAGGGAGCTAGGACTGAAAATGGGCTGATGGAGCAGCTAGGATAGGACTGGAAATGGGCTGTTGGGGGAGCTAAGATTGGAAAGGGGCTGTGGTGGGGGCTTGAATTGAAATGGACTCAGGGAGGGGCTAGAACTGGAAGTAGGCTCATGGGGGGCTTGGACTGGAATTGGGCTGAGTGGAGGGGAGCTAGGATTTGACATGGGCTGATGGTGGGGCTAGGAAATGACTAGAAATGGGCTGATGGGGGCTAGGATTGGAAATGAGCTGATGAAGGGACTCGGACTGGAAAATGGATGGGGGAGCTAGGACTCGAAAAGGGCAGATGGGGGGCTAGGACTGGAAATGGGCTGATGCAGGGACTAGAAGGGAATGGATGCTGTGTGAGACTGGAACTAGAAGGGAGCTGATGTTGGGGGAGGATTAGAATGGGATGGGGCTGGGAGAGTAAAATGGAGAGGGGAAAAATATTTTGTGTGGGAGGGATGAAAAATCTACAATTGGCCGGGTATTGGGAGAGTAAGTGGGGATTGAGGATGGAGGGGTAAAATTTGTGTGGATGAAATAGGAATGAGGAAAGAGCAAAAGGAGAAAGATTAGTATGTTAAAGCAGATGTAGAGAGAGGAATGGAAAAAAAAAAAAACTAGAAGAGAGAAGAAAGGACAAATGGACAGCAGATGATGGAGAGTTAGCAGAAAACATGAAGAAACCAGAAGAAAGTGGCTGGAGCAATTGCAACTGAAAAAAATGCACAAAAGGTAGAAAGATATCTCTTTATTTTGAATTTATTAACTGGAATATGAAAGCTCTGGGAAATGTGCATCATTAACGTCTGCGCTTTGTTTGGTACAAGAGGAAATTAATTTATAGTTTTATTTCTACAGTGTTGTTGTACATTCCAAGTTTGGCTTTTGGGGTTCCCAGTTTAATTATTGCCTTCCTGTTTCTAAATTGTGATTGGTGATGGTCTATGTTCTGCATGTGTAACTGAGCTGAGGTATTCTGTTTATGTAATTCCTATTTGACATTGCCACTTGTTCTCTTTCCCCAGTATTCTCTGAAATGTATTGGTTTAATATTTGCAGTGTTGCCTTTTGATAGGTAGGGTATGGTGCTTTGTGAGTCCTGGTAATGCTGTCAGGATACGGCGGGTTTGCTATGGGTTCTAAATGGGCAGCGTTTGTAGTAGTTCCTAATGTGCCTGGCGGTTGGCACTGGATTATAGTAATGTAGAAATCTTTAGTCTTTCTTTATCCATACACTCATTAAGAGACATGTTTACTAAAAGTTACTGTATGGTGACATTATGCATCTAAGGCTACTTATGCAAATGAGGCCCGCACCGAGTCTCCGCACAGGGCCGCGCACCCCCCTTGGGCCGCCCCTGATGCCAACTGTGGGAATATGATCTGCAAGAGCAATCATTGAGACAAAACAACATAAGACGTAGAAAACCTCCTGACAGGGCTAGCGCAACCATTAAGCAGTCTAAGTGGTTGCCTAGGATGGCAGTTATGAGGGGTGGCAAAGAGCAGGTGCAGGCAAAGCAAAAAAGATCCTGACCACCACACGCTCAAAAAACCCCTCTCTTGGGTTCCAGTATGTACAAGAGCAATAGCTTGTCTCTGCCTCTTCCTCGGGACAGCTCAGGTCATGCTGTGGCACACTTATGGTGGCTTGCTGCCTGTTTTGGTGTTTTATGAGTTGAACTCTTCCTGGGAACTAGTGCTATTTTAGGTGGCTTCTTACCTTCAGTTACTGCAAGGTAAGCCTACACCGGTCTTTTTAATTTTATAGGCACATTTTAAGCAGGAAGAGAAGCATATGGCTTTTTTGCTAAATGCTGTCCATCATCCCTACACAGGGCAGGTAGCTCTGTGATCACAGAAGCAATCCTAGAAAGCTCATTCCATCCTGCTTGTGGAGTTGCAAGGGGGGGGGGGGGGAGGGCACATCTGACTGGCAAACAACTGGCTCTGAACCCTACCTTCTACTGCCCGGGTTCTCAGTGCACAAAGCCTTGGGGGTTGTGAGACGAGGCTACAGGAGGTAGGTAAGGGTGTAAGGTGTGTGTGCTGTGGTCTTCTGTATTCCAGTTGTGCCAGTGCAAGACCTCTAAGTTTGCCTTTGCAGCTCAGTGATGGTGGTCATGATCTGAGCTGTGCCTGCTCGCCTGGTGTGGAGGCAGAGGCAGGAAGTGATTGAAGTGATAGCATTTACTGCAGGGTTGTATATGTTCTGTTGATTGACATTTCAGAAATCTGTACTGTCATACTTGTGGTAATTCATTTATTTTCATTTCATTTATTTCATATGAAATTAAAGCCCAGAAAGGAAATTTAGGGGGTTTTTTTTTTAAGTTCACATTTGTGGAACATTTGGTTAAAACCTTTCCCTTGTTTTATTATTGAGTGCAGAGCAAGTCTCAGCCAGGATAATGTCAGGCTGGTTTGTAATGTAATGGCTGGAGCCTTCTGGGCTGAAAGATTTTGTTGCAATCAGCTCTGTGCCTTCTGGTTTGAGTGAGGAATATAAATATAAATTAAATTAAATCTTAAGATTTAATCTCTCTTCTAAATGGGTAAAGCTGAAGACGTTTTTAGTAGGTTGGCTTTTTTAAGTTATTGACCAGATTTATCAAATACTTTTTTCTGTCTAGGCACAAATTGAGAGAAAACATGATTAACTAAAACACAGGTCAGACAAGACTAGGTGATCGCCTAGAGCAGCAGCTTCTGAGGGGCAGCAAAGAGAAGCAGCAGTCAAAGCAAAACAATGGCTCCCAACAGACGAACAAACTCAAAGAGCCGTCCACATGTTCTTTAACTTGTAGGAAGAGCAGGAACACACATACAGACAAAGAAAAGTTTAATATTTACAAATCTGAGGTCCAGTTATGCATTTTTACAGGATTGTTGTGGAAAGAGTGGCATTGAAGTGATCATGACTGTTGAGTATAATCATCAAACTTGTGAGAGGGAGGGGAGGGGCTGTAAGGTTGAAAGGGTTGCCTAGGGTGCCCCAAATCTTTGTATTGACCCTGTCTCCTGAGTGGCACCTTTTGGCAAGGAGCTTGCGAGGAAGTAGATAAAAGGGTGCTTGGCGCATTGCAATGTGTGAATGAAGGCTCCACACTTGCTATGCATGTTGCCTATTTTTCCAGCTGGAGATTTTAGGAAGCTAAAGGAGTAACTCCTCATTGAGGACCCTATCTACTAAATTTCAGTCGAATTTCTCATGTCCATTCACTTAGTACTCCATTCTATCAAGCAGTGATAATACAGATGAGACCCTGATTTATTACTTTGTATTTCTGGACAGGAGCCTTAATACTTAGAATGTGGACACACTGTACCTTTGGAGTACAGTCAGATTCCCTTCCCCTAATTACTTCCAGGCCTATTAGTAACATAAGCCTCCTAACAGCATACATGATTTAATAAGTAGATGACAGCAATACAGAGCATTATCCTGTCTCTGTGTGCCATCTTCCTCTCAGATCCCAAAGTCAGTCCTTCTAGGGGTAAGAAGACACTGTATATTTATAAACTTAATTCAAATGATTTAATCTGCTATGCATTCAACTCACTGAACCAGAAGGTCAATCAGGGCCATCCTTTGGAGAAGCAGCTGTAGGATTCTAATGTTGTGTAATATGAATGATTAGCAGAGATAATACACAGCAGGATGAGAAATTGATAGTTGTTGCCAGAATAGTAGATTGCGGGCGAGGCGGTTCACAGCAAGAATAGCGAAAACTGGTAAACTAGACATATACAGATTCCATAAGAATACGCTAGAAATAGTTACTCATCTCGTAGCTGGTTGCAAAGTTCTGATGGCAGAAAATTTCTATAGAGAAAGGCACAACAATGTGGCACGTCTCATCCATTGGAAACTGTATTAGCAAAGCACTGGGATCACAACACTAAGAGAAATACCGAGAATGAAAAATTTATGAAAACTTAGGACATTCCAATGGATAAGAGGCTGGATGCAAGGAAACCTGACATACTCTTAAATGTGAAGCTACAGTATTAACCCTTTCCACTTGACTGTCCCACCCCCGAGGGACATTTACATTTTCCCATTCCAATCGTTTGTGTCGAATAACATGCCAAAAGTATGCAAAAAGATATAAATAACCTTGGCATAAACACTTCATGATGGCAAGTAAGAAAAGACGTTTTACAGCTGCCAAAGTTTCTTGTTAAAATGTATTCCGATTTGGCATGAGCGACAGAGAAAATGTATCCAAGTGGAAAGAGTTAAGACTAATTGGAAAAAAATATTTTTTCACTCAACACGTAATCAAACTTTGAAATTCATTGCTGGAGGATATAGTAAAAGCTGTTAGTGTAGCTGGGATTAAAAGCAGTTTGGACAAGTTCCTGGAGGAAAAATCCATAAACCATTATTAAAGTGGACTGGGGAAATCCACTTCTAACCCTGGGATAAGCAGGATGGAATCTGTCTACCTTTTGGAAACCTGACAGGTACTTGTGACCTGGATTGGCCACTTTTGAAAACAGGATGCTGGGCTTGATGGGCCTTTGGTCTGACCCAGTATGGCATTTCTTATGTTCTTATGTTAAGGAGAAAAACACCAGAACAGCATTGTTAATAGAGGTTTTGATTCCAAGTGATTATTCTGTGAATCATATGGATACCAAGAAGTGGAGTCAGAGACCAAGAAAATACTGCAGAAATACTTAAACATTTGTGCCACTGTCCTGATTAAGAGGAATTTCAAAACACACCTTGACAATTTGCCTAAACTGTAAAGTTGGGGAGCATCTTCAATGCGATTAACGTGGTTAGCAGACCAGCCACTGAACACCCCAATGCTAGCTGGCTAGCATTGGGGTGTTCTGGGTGTAGAGCAGGGGAGCACCCGAGGATAACCGGCCAGTGGCCATATTCAGCAGCTTCCTGGTTATGCCTAAGCCGCGAAAGCACAGCATTTTAAAAATTGGCCTAACTTTTACTGCTGAAGGTAAACTGGCAGTGGCTGGGTAGCGCTGCTATCCAGATGACCCAGATCTTCAACTTCAGTGGCCGGATATGGCTCCAGCATTGAATATTCAGGTATAAGGTTCAGCGGCGATAGCTAACCACTATAATTGTGCTAGCCACCACCGCTAAATATCTCCCTGAAACATCTGATGAACTCCAGAAGGAAGCTCTCTTTGGCACATAATGCAAGTTCAACAGTGAGCGTTAACAGTAAATTTGAGAGACTGAGATCCTACCACATACCCTGGCTTGGGAGTGAGGTTCATTGCTGTCACGGTATGCACAAAACTAACCCAGAAGAGAAAAAGTGTAAACATTTGGGAAAACAGCAGCAATGGGTACCAGTGGGTAATATTTATCAATATGTTGATCATTATGCTAATTATTCTCTAAGGGGCCATTTTAGAAGCCCTATTCATGCTTTAGATATCCGAAAATGGGCATAAAGGTGTCCAAAAAACCATTTTAGAAGTCAGCTCTGGGGCTCACCCAGCATGAGGACACCCAAGGCATGATGGGGGTGTTCCCAGGAACATGCACATTCCTGCCTGATTTCAGAAACAACATGGACATCCAGCATTGCATCTAACTTTAGAAACTGTTCCAGGCACCTGTAAAGTACTCATTTTGGTTGAAAACCATCCAGAAAGTGTAGAAAAGAAGACACACCACCATCACCAATACTCAGCACGATGTCATCAGTAGGATATGAACCATGGTTGCCTTGTTCCTAGCCCACTACTCTAACCACTGATGCTCCTGCAGATATCCGTATGAGGCACATCCATGTTTGTGAATTTGTGTCTGCACCTTTTTTTCAGATGTTCTAGCCTAGATGTCCCAGATTGCACTGGGATGTCCCTTCTAAAATCCCCCTCAAATTATTTTTTCAATCACAATTTTTAATTTAGTAACAACATGCAATTAACAGCATGTAGAAGGTAGCTTGCCAATACAAATAAGGTTTGGAAAATTTACATGTTGCCAAACATAACAAGAGTTTTGCCAAAACTCTCTCATGGTCCTGGAACTGAGAACAACAGTGATGCAAAACAATAGTTTCTGCCAGCTTAACTGACTTTCACCCAGACGGGATTTGGTTAAGAATAATATATCCCACTGAACTCTTTTTGATTGTCTCAGCCCAGCTTCTAAGTGTGATTTCTGTTATGGTTAGGGGGGGAGGGGGGGTTCCAAGGAGTAATTTATTTGAGGGACAAATATTCAGATTGTTGTATTGCAAAATATTTCATATATTTTATGCAAACTGTGGTACAGAAGGCCTTTACTGCATATAATCAGGTCCTGTACTCTTGACCCAATCAATCATGGAACCTCCTGGAGACCCTGATGCCAACTGCTGCTCTACTCTCACTCACTCTCTCCATTATAACCTTCCTGAAGAAAGTAAGACATAAAAGGAATATTACTTTATTGGCAGGGGGCAGGGAGGGAAGAAATTTCATTTGTATATTAGTCAAAAGCTCATCCGCTGCCTTCCATCAGTTCCATGCTATTTGTCCCTCTCTAGTCAATACTTTCTCCAGGACCAAGCAGGAAGTCAGTCCTCACATATGGGTGACATCAACGTCGATGGAGCCCCTGCGGAGCATTTCCCCAGCTTTCTATGGAAGCCTTTGGGAATACTGCACGCATGCGCGGTCCCCTTCCTGCCTAAAGGTGCCATCTTGCTCAGCCTCTCTTTTCCGTGGAGCCCTTCGGACATGTGTCCTAGTTCACCCGGAAAATAGTTAGATTTTTTCGTCTATTCCTTGCAATTTCTTCGCGGTTTTTGTCCGGTTCGACGCCGGTTCCCCTTCTCGCTGGGTCCAGTACAACGGTATCGAGCGCGATCTTATTTTTTCGGTTTTTGCCCTTCGTGGCTGGCGTTCGCGCCCTTTTTTTCCTTTTCCCTGGAAGGCCGGTCATTTGACCTCGCGGGGACTCTTTTTTCCCCGATGGCTTCCAGTGGTTTTAAGAAGTGTGATCGGTGCAAAAAACTAATGTCTCTCACCGACACACACAAATGCTGCCTTCGGTGCCTCGTTCCTGATCATGATCCTAAGATCTGTGGACCGTATGGGAAAATGTCCACAAAGGCACTGCGAAGTCGTCAGCACCAGAAGGAAAGGCTTTTCTCCGACTCAGCCTCCAGCTCGGCCCGGACCTCGTCTGAGGCCTCGACGTCTCGGGAGTCTGATCCCGAGCATCGTCAGGGTTCCTCGGAAAGGGGGTCCCCCGAGCGGGAGCAAAAGAGGAAGAAGCGGCTCACGAGGGCGGCGTCAGAGGAGGTCCCTGGCTCCTCGAGGGCTAGGTCTCGGACCCCCGACCGCCGTCCTGGGCCCCTGGAACAGGAGAAGCTGTCAAAAGTACCTCGGGTGGAGCCAGAGTCTGCTGGACACGTAAGTCCTGTTGTCCTCGAGGACTCTCCCCAGGGAGCCGACATTGGGCCCGGCGCCACCGGGGCCCGAGTCAGTAGCTGCTGAGTTGCCTGAGCTGGGTCTCAGGCTGACAGCCTTGGAGTGCAGACTGTCTGCCTTCATGGATCAGCAGCGGGTGCTGATGGCCAGCCTCGCTGGCACATCTGCCCTGACCATCGGGACATCGACGTCGAAGTCGACCCCGGAGACCGAGCCGATACGCGAGACCATGAAGGCTTGAGGTCGTCCTCGGACGCGGTCACCCTCGACCTCCGATCGGGACCGAGGGCGTCGACGTCGGTGCCTTCGGCGTTGGGGCAGGTGCTGCCGGGCCCCGCGTGGTCGGAGCCCGACTCCTCTTGGATGAGTCCTCCTGGGAGATGGAGGATGAGGAGTCCCCCGATACCTTCAAGACTCGGTGCGTCCTGTCGGACTCACCGCAGTCTGAGCCTCGGAGTAGGTCCCCTCCGGAGGATACCCAGTTCTCAGTTCGTGCGGGATATGGCCACTGCTTTGGCGATCCTGGCGGATCCCGAGGAGGAGCCTCGAGCCGAAGAGCTCGAGGCCCTCCAGTATGACTCTCCTCCGAAGGAGGCCTTTACTGTGCCGGTTCCTCCGATGCTGGAACGGCTCCTCTTCCGGAGGTGGGAGGAACCGGCCTCGGTGCCGGTTCTAAGCAAGCGGGTCAATTCCATTTATCGACTCCGTAAGAGCCCTGGTTTTCAAAAGGCACAGCTACCGCACCATTCCATGGTGGTGGAATCGGCCATGCATCGTCTGAAAAGTGAGAAGATGCACTCCACGGTGCCCCCTGGCAGGGAGGCCCGGAACCTGGATGCATTCGGTAGAAAGTGCTTCCAGGGCTCGATGCTTGCTTGCCGTGTCCAGTCTTACCAGCTGTACATGGGCATGTACTTGCGGGACCTGGCAAAGGAGTTTGCCGGGTTCTCTGCTGGGCTCTCCGGGGAACCTTTGCAGAGGTTCAAGTCCTTGTCTTCAGGGATCAGGGAATGCTCCAAGTTCATGTCCCGGTGGCCTACGATGGCTTCGAGGCCTTGGCCCGGGTTGCGGCTGCCAGCATCGTGGCTCGACGCCAGGCATGGCTGCAGTCATCGGACCTCGAGCCATGGGTTCAAGACAAGTTGGTCGATGTCCCTTGCGAGATGAAAACCTTTTTGGCAAGCCCATGGCTGAGAAGGCTGCTGAGCTCGAGACCAAGCACCTCACGAGGACAAGGCTGTTTCGAAAGACTTCTGCCCCTTCACTCAAGAAGAAGGGCTCAGGTAAAAAACCCTTTTACCCAAGGAAGGCGACTGCCTACAAAACAGTTCCCAACTTACCAGGCCTCCCCCTCAGGGTCAGCAGGCCTAGGGGCAGGGACATGGGCCCCGTAGGCAGAAAGCCCCCAAGCCTCCGGCTCCTGCTCCTACTCAGCAAGGTGGGGGTCTTTGACTCCCAAGGCATAGCCTCTCCATCTCTGCTGTCCCATTCCTGCACAGGAGGTCGCCTAGCCCTGTTTGCCCACCGGTGGCCACCCATTACAGGGGACAACTGGGTCTTAAGCATAGTCCAAAAGGGCTACCTGCTTCATTTTCATCAGTTGCCTCCTACCTATTTTCCAGGAGAGCCTCCAAAGCCTCCTCTCCATACAGCCCTCCTCCTGCAGGAGCTCCAGGGTCTGTTACGAGACCAGGCGGTGGAGCCCGTGCCTCCTCACCTACAAGGTCACGGGTTTTACTCCAGGTACTTCCTAGTACCAAAGAGAACAGGGGATCTCAGGCCTATTCTCGACCTCAGAAATCTCAACAAATTCTTACAGAAGGAAAAGTTCAAGATGCTTACTCTTGGAACACTTCTGCCCTATCTCCAGCAGGGAGATTGGCTATGCTCTTTAGATCTAAAGGATGCGTACACTCACATCCTCATTCATCCAGACCACAGAAAGTACCTCAGGTTCATTGTGGGAGGAAACCATTATCAGTACAGGGTGTTGCCATTTGGCCTCACCTCCACCCCCAGAGTCTTTACCAAATGCCTAGCAGTGGTGGCAGCCTACTTGAGAAATCAGGGTATCTTTGGCCCTGAAGGACCAGTTCCATTTGCAGGGTGCCTGCATGCTGAAGCTCTGAGGAAACAAGTGGAGGAACTCAGAGAGGAGGTGGCGAGGCTGAGGAGCATTCAAGACAGTGAGAAGTACATTGATGAGATGCTTCTTGCAGCAACCAAGCTCTCCATCACAGGAGAAGATGGTGCCAACAGAATGTCGATGGTTGGACACAAGTCACCAGGGCCTGTAAAATCACCAATCCAACTTCTCCAGCCCTTGAATTGAAGAACCATTATGCAGCCCTGGAAGTGGAGGAGGTGAAAAGCATCTTTGGAAAGGGAAGAACCAGAGTTCAAGTACCCCAAAGTTGCAGAATCAGTGACCAGAAGGAAACGAAAGGTAGTGGTGGTTGGAGACTCTCTTCTGAGGGGTACTGAGGCGTCCATCTGCCGACTAGACTTGATGTCCAGAGAGGTATGCTGTCTGCCTGGTGCCAAAATCCAAGATGTTACGGAGAGTTTGCCGAGACTCATCAAGCCCACTGATTATTACCCAATGTTGCTAATCCATGTTGGAACAAATGATACTGCCAGGTATACCTCGGAACGTATCAAAAGTGACTTCATGGCTCTGGGACAGAGGGTAAAGCAGTTAGGTGCACAGGTGGTGTCCTCTTCAATCCTCCCTGTTGAGGGTAAAGGCCAAGGCAGAGAGGTTCGCATCCTGGAGATGAATACATGGCTGCGTGGATGGTGTCATCGAGAGCGTTTTGGTTTCCTAGACCATGGGATGCTGTTCCAAGGGTTGCAGAGCAGAGATGGCATCCATCTGTCCAAGAAAGGTCAACGCATCTTCGGTAGTAGACTGGCTAATCTACTGAAGAGGGCTTTAAACTAGATTCGTTGGGGATAGGTGAAGAAAGCCCCCAGGTAAGTGAAAGCCCCCAGGTAGGTGATACATTAAATACCTTTATGGAAATGGGTAACAGGGGTAACATATGGAAAGCAGTGGATATAAATGCCCGTAGCATGGGAAATAAGATCCCTGATGTTGAAGCTTTGGTGGGAGTGGCTGACTTGGATTTAGTGGCAGTTACAGAAACATGGTTCACAGAAAACCATGACTGGGATGTAACTATACCTGGCTATACTTTATTCAGAAAGGACAGGGTAGGAAGAAGGGGAGGAGGAGTGGCACTATATGTAAACAACTACTATTAAAGCTTTGGAATTACAGAGCTTCAAAGGGAGAGAGGAAGCATTGTGGGGAAAACTAGAAAAAGGGAAAGAGAAATCGATTTGCATTGGTGTGATATACCGACCTCCCTCACAAGAGGAAAAGGTGGACAGAGTTAATTGAAGACATACGCAGCATTGCTAGGAAAGGGGAAGTGGATACTGAGAGGAGATTTCAATATGCCAGATGTTGATTGACACATGCCTGCTGCAGTATCATCTAGAAGTTAGGAGATCCTGGATTCTCTACAGGGAGAACGATTCAGACAATTGGTAACAGACCCCCCACGTGAAGGGACCATACTGTACTTGGGGCTTACCAATGGTGAAAGGGTTTCTGATGTTGTAGTGGGAGATCATTTTGCATCCAGTGCTCACCAGATGGGGTGGTTCCTTATTAGGACTCTTCAGGGCGGCTGTTAGAATCCCTGCCCAAGGTGAAGAGCTTAGAACTTAGGAAGACTACCTTTGGGCGACGATCAGATTGGTCGTGATTACACTTCTAGTGAGTCATTAGTCTGTGGATGGTAGACAGCTGCTGGGGATGTAGAAAAACAGTGGGCAAAACTGAAAGGGGATAGTTTAAGGGGACCCAACCATTTTTGTTAAAATGGTCAATAAAGGCAAAAGGAAATGGAGACCGCTATGGTTTTCTAAGCAAGTCCTGAAAAAGAGAAGCAGAAAAAGAGGGAGGCCTTCATGAAATACCATAGATCACAGAGAGAGGAAGACAGGCATCCCTGTATTTTGGAAAAACTTTATAGAAGCTATCAAAGTAGTCAAGAAGGCAAAGATTCAAAAGGAGGAGGAAATAGCCAATGCAATAAAATGGGTGGCTAAGACATTTTTCCAGATATAATTAGTGAGAAGAGGAAGGGCAAGAGTGGTATTGTCAACCTCAATCAAGGTGCAGGGGGGGGATTATTTAGAAGCTGATAAGGATAAAGCGGAATTGCTTAACAAATATTTTTGTTCACGTTTTCACAGATGCATAACCAGGACGCGAGGACCTCTCGAACACCCCACAAATAGGAACAAAAGCGAGGGTATACACATCTTGCACAATTTTCATAAGATTGTGTTCGTATAAACTGGCTCAACTTAAAGTAGACAAAGCGCTGGGACCAGATGGGCTACACCCTAGAATACTGAGGGAACGTGGGGACGTTTCTAGCAACTCCACTGCCTGACCTTTTCAATGCCTCGTTTGATTCGGGAGTGGTGCCCAAGGACTGGAGAGAGGCTCACTGTGGTTCCTTTACACAAAAAGCGGAAGTAAGGATGTTGTTTGAAAACTACAGGTCCGTTTAGTTTAACTTCTGTGGTGAGTAAATTATTGGAAACTCTGCCTGAAAGAGAAAATAGTTAGGTTTCTGGAGTCCAGCATTTACAGGAGCCAGGGCATGCATGGAATCAACCAGAGGCAGGTCTTGTCAGACCAATCTGTTTGATTTCTTGGCCTGGGTTTACCAGGGAGTTGGACCGAGGGCGAGCTCTAGATGTGGTGTATTTAGATTTCAGTAAAGCCTTTGACACTGTTTTTCCTCACCGGCGCCTTATAACCAAACTGAGCACCCTAGGGATGGACCCTAAAGTTACTGCTGGGTTTAGAAATTGGTTGAGTGTGATGCTCCAAAGAGTACAAGTAAATGGAGCTCGCTCCTGCGCGAAGGATGTTACTAGTGGTGTGCCCCAGGGATCTGTTCCTTGGTCCTATTCTTTTTAACATCTTATGTTAGTGATATAGCGGAAGGGCTGGTGGGTAATGTTTTGCCTTCTTTACATATGATACCAAAATCTGCAATAGAGTAGACCCCCAGGAATGTGTAGATAACATGACGGGGGATCTATCTAAGCTTGAAGAATGGTCTAGAATTTGGCAGCTGGGATTTAATGTTACAAAAAATGGAAGGTCAAGGCATTTGGGCTGCTCAAATCCAAGGGAGCAATCCAGTATAGGAGGTGAAGTACTTTTTGTCCAATACAGAAGAGGCAAGGACCTAGTCCGGTGGTTGTGTCTGATGATCTTAAAGTAGCTACACAGGTAGACAAGGCAATGGCAAAAATCTAGAAGGATTCTTGGGTGCATACGGAGAGGAATGGCTCGCAGACAAAAGGAGGTGAGAATGCGCTCTGTATAAGTCTTTGGTGCGACCTCATTTGGAGTATAGAGTTCAATTCTGGAGACCGCAACCCTTCAAAAGGATGTGAACAGGAATTGAGTCGGTGCGGAGGGTGCTTACTAAAATTACTATTGGCTTTCATTATAAAGCATATTAGGACATACTTAAGGGATCTTAATATGTAACCCCTGAGAGGAGAAGGGCGGGATAGAGGTGATATGATTGAGATGTTTAAATACCTCCATGGCATAAATGTTCAGGGAGAGAGCCTCTTTCAATTGAAAGCAAGTTCTGCTACGAGGGGACATGGGATGAGGATGAAGGGAGATAGATTCAGGAGTGATATGCGGAAATATTTCTTTACGGAAAGAGTAGTGGATCCGTGGAATAGTCTCCCAGTGGAGGTGGTAGAGATGAGGACAGTAACTGAATTCAAAAAAGCATGGGACCAACACAGAGGATCTCTAAAGGTAAAAAGTGGACTGTTGTAGTTGTTGATATGGAAGGACAGACTAGATAGGCCATGTGGTCTTTTTCTGTCATCATGTTTCTATGTTTCTATGTTTGTCTTCCCCTATCTGGACCGACTATGGCTCATCAGTTGTCCGACTTGCCAGGAGGCCAGACAAGCCACCCTCAGAACTATTTGCTCTTCTTTCAAAGCCTGGGCTTTTGTCATAAACTTCATCGCCAAGTCCACTTTGCTCCCATCCCCAGAACTTGAGTTCCCCGTAGATGGCAAGGGTTGGACTCTCAGCTGGCAAAGGCATTCTTGCCAGGGACCGATTCCCAAAGACTGATTCACTTGACAAGCAGTTTCTCCAGCAGGTCTCTTGGTCTCCGCCAGACTCGGCCTGAGGCTTCTAGGGGCCACATGGCTTCAAAAGTACATGTGAACCCCCCATGCCAGGGGCTCCATACTGAGGCACTGCACAGTGGTGCCTCCTTTGGACTCAGTGGTCACAGGCCACAGGCAGCCTCCTAGACCGATAAGGATCGGTGTCCAGACAATTCCTGAACTCCCTCCAACGTTGGTTGGCGCAATCCCCCAATTGGCTGCAACTTATTGCTGCAAGGGTTAACCCTTTCAGTTGCCTGGGTTCACAGTGCTGTTGACCCACGGATGCTTCCCTGCGAGGGCTGGGGAGCTCACTGTCTACGGGCAAGTGCACCCAGGGCCTGTGGTCCTCCCTAAGGGACTGCTGCACAGCACATCAACCTACTGGAACTCAGGGCTATTCGGGCCAGTAGCCCTCAAAGCTTTTTCTCTCCAACCCTGACACTCATCAGTCTGTCCCTAGTTCAGACAGGACAACCACTGGTAGGCCATGTTTTTTTGTGAACAATCGGGGCGGAACTGGTTCCAGGCTCCTTTAGTCGGAAGCACAGGACCTTTGCTTATTTGCTTTCAGGCACAACATGCTCCTCAAGGCTGTGTATCTACCTGGCCAGGAAAACTACCTGGCCCGACAGGTTGAGCAGGCTTCTACAGCCCCCGAGTGGCAGCTCCACCCACTTCCTGTTTGGCTGCAGCATTGAGAGGCTCAGTTTGAGCAGAGCTCCTGCTAGGGAGAGGTTCCTGTTCCTCTGCTCGTGCCTGGATGTCGGGACCTGGGCCGCCTCCGGAGGGGGAGGCCCAGGCCCAGAGGCCTGCCAAGCCGGGTGGGCCTCCTATTTTGGAAGTGGCTGGCGGAACCCGTAACCTGGAACAGCTGGAACCCCGGGAGGGTGGCTTCCCCCAGTAGGACTGCACTTGGCCAGGATCGAGGGACCCACAGGTATGGAGGTATGGGCCCGCCACCCCAGGGAGGAGGCTCCTGTCTTCTCCCCAGGCATGGTGTGGAGGCTGGGTGGCAGTAGGGAGAGGCCCTGGGGAGACCCTGGAGGACCGTGGAATGTAGTACTGAGGGAGGTGGGTTCCCCCCTCCACCTCGGGTCCTGGAGGAGGCCTCTACCTCCTCCAGTGAGGATGAGGGGGAGGGGTCGGTCCTGCCTTCTTACCAGCAGCCTGCTAGGGCCCCTGAGGCAATTGTAGCAGCGTTGCGACGGCTTCGGGGTCTCCAGGAGAGAGGCGGCCCAGCTGCGAGCCCAGCTCTCCCACCTGGAGAGCCTGGAGGCCACCATTTCCGGGGAGGAATGGGTGGCCTATGTCACCTATTGGAAAGGGGTGAAGCGGGCCTTGAAGGGCAAAAACCGAGAAATAAATATACCTCAAGCAGCAGGGTTGTGTGTCCCTCACAGAAAAATATCAATCCTATGATAGATGTGCAGAACAGGGATCAGTTCAGGGGGTGCCCCCGGGGGTATGTTGGATGGCTGGGACTCACCATACTCATAGTCTTCCTTTTTCCCTATTATGCCCCGGCGAGGGGAGAAGAGGATAGATGGTCCAAGGACCCTTACCTGAATAAGTCTCATCGGACTGGAAGGAGAGTTGCCCACTTTGTGAGCCCTGGTCCGGTCGCTGTCCCACCCTCCCAGGGCTGGTATAGTGGCTCCCTGTCCAGAAAGCTCTGTTTGCAGCACTGTCAGGGAGGGGCCTGGTGATATTCTTCCCCTCCAAAAATCGCGGATTTCTGAGACCCATTTTCCAGCGTCATACACAAATCCAGAGGCAGAAGATTCCTGGCAGCATGATCACCGAGGGATGCAGGTAGAGAGAGCCACTGGTCTAGAGCAGGGAGCCCCGATGCGGGATGTTGTTCAGGGGTGTTTTCCCAGTACTTCGGACTACAAAGATGGCCGCCGTGAAGATCATGAGGTCACTTCCGGGTTTGCCAGGAAGTGTGTCACTGCTACTTCCCCTTCTCCTCTCCTGTCACTGAAGCACCGGCAAGGTTCCAGGAATGCAGACCGGATCCCCATCGGAAGGCCTGTTGTCGGAGGGGAATCGGTGCTGCCTAGTAGGGGTTTGTCTGCTGGTTTCCTCCTCCTGTCGGGGCTTGGATTCATCAACAGCAGCTTCGGGGATGCCTTCTACGATCCCGCGGAGCAGCATTTCATCTGCTTTGGCTGAGCCCTCTCTCAGTGTGGCCAGGAGCCTGAAGACTGGCTGCCCCCCGTCCTTTGAGCCTGCTGAGTCTGTGGAAATCCGGAGGGTGGCTGATTTGTCTATTCCCTGTCTGGATCTGCAGCGTCAAGGGACTGTACAATCTACCATGGTTTTGGGTGGGGGGGAGGTTGAAAGTTCGGCCCCCCCTAATGTGGATGTTTTTCCGGTGCTCAAACAGTTACGGGATGGCCGCCCGGCTTTCCCTGAGGCGGCTGTTTGGCGCCGGAAAGGCATGAGTAAAGGGATAGGGAAAGATAGGGGGCCACTATCTTTGAGTTCTGGATCAGCGGAGCGGGATGCACCGGTGTCTATCCTGTCTGGTGGCATGGCTGAGGTGAGCCTGGCTCGCAGGGGGGTGTCCGCCCTCCCTGCTGGAGCCTTGGCTACCGGCCGGACTTCTCTGGATCCCTGTGCCACGGCTGGCACCGACGACCAGGTAGGACCTGAGAGGGCAGAGGGGCAGGGGGGTGGCTGTTTAGGGGGTTTTTGCTATGCAGGGATCTGCCCCGCTGTCCCGAGATGGTCCTGCCTTGTTGGCGGTGGCCATGCAGGGAGTGGAGGACGGGGGGTTGGTGGAGAGTATGGCGGAGGGAAAGGGGGAGCGGACGACAGGGTTCGTTGGGGGGCAGGAGGGGGAGGTGGCTCAGGATGGAAGGAAGGGGATGTTAGAAGGGGGAGTGAGGGAGAGGATGGTTCCCCTGGCTTCCGGGATTGAAGGGGAGCGGGGTTTGTCCCCGGTAGTGGTGGCCGAGACCCAGGAGCCTTCTGCTGGGTCGGAGAAGCAGGATGGAAGTTTGGGGGGGGTTTTCCGGTTCCCTGGGTATTAACGAGAACCAGGTTTGTGCCGCTTTAAAATTGGCTTTGGAGACCCCGACGGGCCCTCCTGGGGCCTTTGCTGCATTTCAACATCAGGCGGTGGCGACGGGGGATGATCCAGGGGTTCTCGGTAGTACCCAGGGATCCGGAAGGGAGAGCATCCCGGACTCTGTATTTGCGGAGCTGACCCTACCCAGTCCTCAGGTTGTTCCAAGTGAGGAGATCACGGATCCTGTGGTCCGGCAACAGGTTCCCCCGCAGGTGGAAGGAGGAGAACGTCCAGAAGGGCGGGGGATGGAGGCTGGGGGGTCGGCTCCCCCCCTCCGTACCTTTGCGGAGGCTCTGTAGGGGTCGGGCACCACACTCGGGGACGTCGGGGGAGGGTGGGGGGGAGGGGAGGTTATGCAGGGGAATGGTCCCGTAGGAGGGGAAGGAGGAGGGGGAGGGGGAGGGTTTCAAAGGGGAGTAGGGGGTGAGGTCCGACGGCGCAACGTGGCGCAGATCCGATGGGCTGGGGAGGGGTCCCCTCCAGCCAGGGAACAGGTCTTGAGGATGGTCCTTGGGCTGGGGTTTCTCCCAGGAGATCTCTACGCCTTTATCCACATGAACAACACCATTGAATATGATGTCAGTTTCATGTTGCGACGTGGGCTGGAGATTTTCTGGTACCGATACCATCAGCAGATGGGCAGGCAGGGTGGGCTGACTTTCGTGTTGTGCCTATCTCTCGCCAGGGGACGGTACCTGTGACCATCCTATCCAGGAATGAGTCGCTCCCAGGGCAGGACATCCAGTTTTGGTTGTCGCGCCATGCGGTGCTCCTCGCACCCCTGGTTAAGGGCGCTGGGCCCCTAGGGGTGTGGGACGGGTCGTGGAAGGGTAGGATCCGTTTGCGTGAGGTGGGAAACGTGGTGCAGCACGTGCCCTCTGCCACGGTTTTCTCGGTCGGGATCGCATCTTGTGCTATTACCCCGGGCAACCCCGCGAGTGTCACCGCTGTGGCTCATTCCGCCATTTGAGCATGAACTGTCCCGAGCAGGTCTGCACCCGTTGTGGTGGACGGGGTCACGCTTCGGCCGGGTGTTTGCTAATTCGGTGTAACCTTTGCGGGGAGTTGGGCCACCCCTTTGCCCGCTGCCCCTCCGCGTCACACAATGGACCGGGGGGGGTTGCCGTCACTCCACCTCGGGCTCCTGTGCGGGAGGAGGCTGTAGAGGCCCCTCTCCCTCAGGAGGAGCCAGGGGGCCCTGGGGTGGAGGAGTCCATTGAACCGAGGGAGCCACCAGGGGGAGTGGATTTGGGTAGGAGGGAGGAGAGGGTTGATGTGGTGGAGGTTGATGTGTCACGAAAGGATAGTGGGTCGCGGGTGGTGCCACCTCAGGAATGGACCACGGTCCCTTCCAAGGGTGGCAAGTCCAAGAGGAAGAAGCGGGAGACCTCCCCATTGTTGGAAGTAGAGCCCGTGTTGGACGTTAACCGTTTCGTCTTCTTGGCTACTGATGCGGCTGAGGTGGATGAGGGCATGCCTGTGGAGGCAGGGCTTCCTGTGCGGCGCTCGGAGCGGTTGGCGGCGGGGGCGGCCCCTCTTCCTCAGCGGCGACCTTCAAAGGTGCAGAAGGCGCGCCGCAGTCAGGGTCCTCCAATCAAGGGGGATACTGGCGCCCGACGGGTGAGGGAGGATGGCCTTGTACCCCCGCAGTTGGGTTCGGGGCCTTCGCAGGAGCCCCCTGCTGACCCGGCCGCCCTGGCCTCCCCCGCGGGGGTGGGCACTGTCGTATTGTCTCAGTCTTTGTCCGGGGAGGGGGGGGCTGCACAGGTGGTGGACCCCACGGAGGAGGTCATTCCTCCGACCCCTGACCCGTTTGTACCTACATCCTCCTCCGGTAGGGGCTGGGCCTGCCCTCGCGACAGCTTTGCCTGGTGGTCCCGGGGGCGCCAGCACCTCCTGGGGTGACAGGGTCGAGCGGGAGGAGGAGGAGATCCTCGAGGTGGTCGATGTGGACCAGGAGGAGTTGTTTGAGCTCGCAGGCCTGTCCTGCAAGCGGGATTCTGGGGATCCCGGGGTTGGTGAGAAGAGGAGGAAAGGGTCACTGCACTCGAAATAGGCATGGCGTGCACTCCTGCGTTCTCGTGCGCCACCATCAACGTGGCCAGCATTTTCTCAGACCAGGCGCGGGCTATGGCCTATGATTTTCTTTCTACGAGCGGGCTGGATGTCATCTTCTTGCAGGAGACCAGACTCACCTCGCTCGCTAGCCTTCATCGGGCAAAGCGAGAGTGGAGGTGGGGCCCTTCATACTGGTCCCTTGCGGCACAGCCCTATGCAGGAGTGGCGGTTTTGTTCACGTCCAACCGATTTCAGGTGCAGTACGTGTGGGAACTGGAGCAGTGCCGGTGCTTGCTTTTAGACGGCTACTGCGGGCCTCATCGGTTTCGTTTCGTGGTGGTCTACGGCCCCCAGTCTAAGTTGGCGCGGAAGACCCTGTTCGGGGTTATCCGCCCCTACTTACACACCTCCCGTTTGGTGGTCCTTGCCGGGGATTTCAACACCACCACCTTTTTGCAGGACCGAGGGGGGGAGCGTTGCCCACCTAGTTACGAGGGCCTCTTTTTGGCCGAGATGACCCGGACGGCTGACCTGGTGGATGTTTTCCACCGGGCCTTTCCACGGTCGCCGGGTTTCACCTACTACCATGGAACCTGCAGGAGTCGTATCGATCGGATATATGTGAGTGCCCGGGTGGAGTGTTCCCCTCCGCAGTTGCAGGCGGTTGACTTTTCGGACCACCGCGTCCTCTCTGTGTCCTTCCTGGCCAACCACGAGGAGCTTAGCAGGGGTCCTGGCCTGTGGCGACTGAATGTGCAGTTGTTGGCAACATCAGAGGTGGTCCAGGAGTTCTTGGCCTTTCTCGCAGACCAGGAGACCCTGCTGAGTGTTTTTCCTTCCCGTGGCGCCTGGTGGGATGAGGTGAAGACGCGTGCCCGACAACTCTTCCGTTCCCGGGGTACCTCCATGGCTCGATCCCGCTACCTCACTTACACTGTCCTCCGGAGGTCGCTGGATCGTTTGGTATCCCGAGGGCAGCGCGGGAGGAGGTTGAAGAGGTGCGCGTCCAGCTCCGTGGCCTGCTTTACGATCGCCATGCCTCCCTATGCTTCGAGGGGGCGGCCGGTGGGGGCGCCACTCCAGACCCTTTCCGGACTTGCAGGGAGAGGGTTCAGCGTCGGGAGGTCATGGCCCTGCGGGGCGAGGACGGTACCATTCATACCTCCCAGGAGGACCTTTTGCGGATGGTGGGGGAATACTTCTCGGACCTGTTTGGGGATCGCCCCGTGGACCTCACCCATATCCGAACGTACCTGGGCCTTCCCCCGGTGTATTCGGCTGTGGTCCAGGCACAGGTTGATGCACTCGCTGCACCGATTCAGCAGGTGGAGGTGGAGAGGGCGATTCGTGCTATGCCGTTGGGGAAGGTGCCTGGGCGCGATGGGCTCCCTGTGGAGTTCTATCGCACTTTCATTGCCCAGCTGGCCCCCTTCCTGACCTCCCTGTTTCAGGAGATCATGGACACGGGGTATCTCCCGCGGTCATTTCGCGAGTCTGTCCTGCTGCTGCTCTCCAAGGGGAAGGACGATAGCTCCTTGGACTTCTGGCGGCCGCTCTCTCTTCTGAACGCGGACCGGAAGATCCTGGCCAAGTGTTTGGCCAACCGACTGGTGGAGGTGTCGGGCGATTTGCTGTCCCCTTCCCAGTATTGTTCCGTTCGGGGGAGAGGGGTTCTGGACGCTGTCGCCACAGTCCGGGAGATGGTGGAAAGAGGCCGGTCGCTCCAACGGGACCACTGGTTGGTCTCCTTGGATCAGTCCAAGGCCTTCGATCGAGTCAGTCACCGGTACCTGTGGGTGGTGCTCCAGCACTTCGGCCTCCCCGCAGGTTTCCTCTTCGTCGTGCAGGCGCTGTACCGAGGGGGGGTGAGTTTCCCGTTTATTAACGGGTGGCTCGGACGGCCATTTGGTGTCGCCTCGGGGGTGCGGCAGGGGTGCCCTTTGAGCCCCCTGCTGTATGTTTTCTCCCTCGACCCCTTCCTTCGGAGATTGTCCTCAGGTGGGTTGCGGGGCCTGGAGGCGCCCGGTGCGCCCCCGGTGTCCGTCGTTGCTTACGCTGACGACATCTCAGTTTACGTGGACGGCACTGATGGGGTAGAGGCCCTGCGAGAGGCCGTGGAGGAGTACTCGGAGGTAGCCCATTCTGTTGTAAACCACAGCAAGTGCCAGACGCTGTGGTTGGGCCCCTCGGAGGCCTCCCCGCCTTCCTGCGCCCCCTTTCCTCCTCCTGTGGGGGAGGTCCGCGTTTTGGGCCTCGTCTTCGGGTCGGAGGACTGTGCGGAGTCCAATTGGGACCGTTGTCTCGAGACTGCACGGTGTCGGGTGCTGCGGTGGAGGGGGTGGAGGTGTACGTACGAGGAGAAGATCAAACTCCTCGGGACGTTTCTGCTTCCTCTCTTTCTGCACGTGGCCACGGTCTTCGTCCTTCCGTTGTCCCGTCAGGCGTCTGTCTGTGCTGTCTTTTTCTGTTTTCTGTGGGGTAACCGCTTGAACCCCGTCCAGCGCAACATCGTTTGCCTGGATCGGGCAGAGGGCGGTTTGGGTATGTTGCACCCCCTTGTCTTCCTGTCAGTCTTGTCTATGGCGTTCCACTTGGGTAGGATGCGGGAAGGGGGTGGGGTCTGGTGGGTGGCCTCCTATCGGGAATGGTTCTCCCGCTTCTGGGAGCAGTGGGAGGGGGCGTCCTCGGTCCCATGTGTGCGCCGGAGAGGGGAACAGGCCCCATCGTACGTATTCGTGATGGTGGGGCTCATTCGGCGGTGGGGGGTGACCGACCCGCTCGCCCAGTCCTTGGGGCGGAAAGGCTTATACCGGATGGTTCTCACCTCTCACTATCAACCAAGGTGGGCCCTGCGGGACTGTCCGGCGGATGTGATGCAGCGGGGCCTTCGGCTGTTGAACTCCCCTCGGCTACCGAAGAAGGTTCGGGATGTAGCCTGGTTGTCTTTCCACGGGCGTTTGTACGTGAGGGACAACCTCAAGTACAGGTCACAGGCCGAGCGGGTCTGTCCGAGGGCCGGGTGTGAGGGGCAAGCGGAGACCATGGACCATTTCCTCCGGCAGTGCCCCTTTAACGTGGAGGCCTGCCGGTTGGTGTCCGCTGCTCTTCACCTGCGCGACCTTTCCCTCCTCACGTATGCGGAGTGGGTGTACGGGGCCTGGTCCTTTCCTCTAAGGCAGGACTCCGGGACCCTCTACCTCGTCACGGCCGTGGTACGCTACCACCTGTGGCAAGCGCGCTGTCATGTCTCGACCCGGGGGTTGGTCCTGCCCCTCGACGAGGTGGTGCGGGACATTCTGGAGGAAGTGTCCAGCATGGCGCAACGTGAAAGGAGGGTGGTGGAGGCTCATCGTTGGGAGCGTCTGTGGCGTCACCTCACCCTTCGCCCCCCGTGAGGGGGAGGGGTTCCCTGGGGTTTTCGTCCCTGTAGGACTGTGAGGTTTTTGTTTTGGTTTGTTGTTCCCTGGGGGGAGGGGTGTGATCGGAGGGGTTAGTTTTTCCCTTCCCTGGGGTTGTCCTTCTCTTTATGATTTTGGGATGTTTTCCTCCCGGGAGGGGAGGGGGGGGGGTGAGCTGGGGCTCCATAAGGGGGTTTTTGACCGGTTGTCCGCTTTCCCTTTCTTCTTAGAGGGTGGCCATCCCAATATTTTTGTTTTCCGTGTTTGTCTGTTCTTTTTGTTTTCTGGGCATCCCGCTCCGTTGTCTGAAGGGCAGGGCAGTACAAGGGTTCTGTATTTCCTTTGTATTTCGCTATTTGATTTGATTTGTATGATTACTTATGATTTGTTTTGATGGGATTGTGTTGGGGATGGGCTAAGGGGGCCCTTATGTTTTCATTTGCTTTGGGGGGAGGGGGTGGGGAGGTTTGTCTTTGAAGTGTTTGTCTGGATGGGATGGGTCTGAAGGGGGAGGGATAGGGGTAGGGGGTTTATTTTCTGGATGGGTGGGGAGGGGGAGTCTGAGAGTCAGACAGACTGGACAGTTGGACATGTGGATTGGTGGGGGTATTGTGCGGGGCAGGGGTTTCAGGGACTGCAAGATGCAATGTGTGGGCTCTGCTGGGGTGTTCTGGTAGGGGGAGGAGGGGTCGGGCATGGACATTGGACTGAGGGGGGGGAGGGGACATGGACATTGATGAGGACCTTTTGGGGGTTGTTGTTGGGAGGAGGGCACGTGTGTTGATTACTGGGTTTGGTGGTGGGTTTGGGGAGGTGGGTCACGGGGGGGTTGTGATATTTGTTTTGTGCTATGTCGGGGGGTGGGGGTTTTGGGGGGGTGTGGGACTTGGTTGGGGTGCTTGTTTCTGCGTTTTGTATGTATTTTGTTGCTTGTTTAATAAACTCAAAATTTCCATCCTTTGGTGGTTCAGAAGATTTTCCTGAAATGGGGACTTCCATCCATAGATCTCTTTGCCAGTCCACTGAACAAACAGCTGCCAAAGTTCTGCTCCAGGCAACCGCATCCTCTGCGGGTAGCAGCAGATGCTTTTTTGATCCCATGGTCTCAGGGCCTCCTGTATGCGTTTCCTCCCACGCCCTTGGTGGCCCGGACCCTGTTCAAGATTCTTCAGGACAAGGCCTCGGTCCTGCTGGTAGCTCCCAGGTGGCTGAGACAGCCTTGGTTCCCACTTCTGCTTCAGCTGGCGGTGGATCCTCCACTGCCTCTGGGGTTGCAACCCGACCTTCTCTCTCAGGATCAGGGTTCCCTTCTGCACCCCAATCTCAAAGCTCTCAATTTGATGGCCTGGAGGCTGCAAGGGTAGTTTTGGCTCCCTGGGGCCTACCTCCTGAGGTTGAGGAGGTTGTCCTAGCCTCTAGGAAACAGTCCACTAGGAAAACCTATGCTCTCAAATGGAAAAGGTTTTCTGTGTGGTGTCAACTACGTACACAGGATCCTTTCTCCTGTACTGTACCAGTAGTTCTTAAGTACTTACTGCACTTGTCAAATCAGGGACTTAAGTCCAATTCTGTTCGGGTCCACCTCTCAGCTCTAGCAGCTCACCACTCACTGGTGGAAGGACATTCTCTGTCGGTTCACCCCTTGGTGTCCCGGTTTCTCAGAGGCTTGTTTTTGCTCAAGCCTCCAATCTGTCCTCCTGCTCCTGAGTGGGAGTTGAATGTGGTCTTGCAGCAGCTGACTCGCCCACCTTTTGAGCCAATGGCTACTTGCCCTCTACGCTTCCTGTCCTGGAAGACACTCTTCTTGATAGCCCTAACCTCGGCCAGGCGAGTGAGTGAGCTTCAGGCCCTGGTCTGTGACAGGCCTTACACCAGATTCTATAAGAACAGGGTAGTCCTTAGGACTCATCCAAAGTTCCTCCCAAAAGTGGTCTCCTCCTTCCACCTTAATCAAGAGGTGGTTCTTCCAACATTCTTCCCTAGGCCTCATGCAAACCATGCTGAAGCAGTCCTGCATACCCTGGACTGTAGGAGGGCCTTATCCTTCTACCTTGACCGTACGCAGGGACATAGAAGGGCTACTCAGCTCTTCATATCTTTTGACCCTAATAATTTGGGGTTGGCTGTGTCCAAGCGTACCTTGTCCATCTGGGTGGCTGACTATCACCTGGGCTTACAGGGCGGCTGACCTTCCTTTGCAGGGTTGGGTCACGGCCCATCGTGTCAGGGCAATGGCTGCCTCGGTGGCTCATCTCCACTCTGTACCGTTGGTAGACATCTGCAGGGCTGCTACTTGGTCTTCAAGCCAGACTTTTGCGGCCCATTACTGTCTGGAAAGGGAGTCCCGTAGGGACAGTGCTTTTGGCCAGGCAGTACTCCAGAATCTCTTTGAGGTTTAGGCAACTCCTGCCCTTCTGCCCTCTGTTGGGCTACCGGTGGAGGTTCTGTCAGTGAAAAGCCTTTCTTTGATGCTGAGACTAGAGGGAGTTCTCTTGTTCAGCCTGGGTTCCTGGTAGCCCAGAGCTAGGGAGTCACCCATATTTGAGGACTGACTTCCTGCTTGGTCCTGGAGAAAGCGTAGTTACTCACCTGTAACAGGTGTTCTCCAGGAGCAGCAGGAATCAGTCCTCACAACCCTCCCTCCTCCCCTGGGAGTTGCAGTTGTAGATAGTTTATTTTTCCATTTTTGTGTGCTGGTTTTAGCTATGTCATTTGACTGAGCAAGATGGCACCTTTAGGCGGGAAGGGAACCGCGCATGCCTGCCTGCATTCCCAAAGGCTTTCATGGAAAGCTGGGGAAATGCTCCGCAAGGGCTCCATCGATGTCGATGTCACCCGTATGTGAGGACTGATTCCTGCTGCTCCTGGAGAACACCTGTGAGTAACTACTCTTTATTGCGTCTTTCTCCACACTGTAGTTATAGAAGGATCCAGACTTGTTGTCTTAAGACTAAGGTTTTCTTTGCACGTAGATCTCCACTTCTGGTTATTCAAAGTCTAGAATTTTAAAGAGATCTAGACCAGGGGTCTCAAACACGCGGCCCGCGGGCCGCATGCAGCCCGCGAGAGCATCTTGTGCGGCCCGCGAAGTACCGGCGAGTAAAAAAAAAAAAAAATTCCAAACTTGCCGCCGCAGCATTAAGCGTCCCGCGGGCCCCTCTGCCTGGTCCTCTCCTCCCTGCAGCATTCAGCTCCAAAAGCGGCGGCTTTCAGAGCCGCGAAGAGAGAGAGTTTCTCTCGCGCGGTTCTGAAGTCTTCAGAACCGCGCGAGAGAAACTCTCTCTCTCTTCGCGGCTCTGAAAGCCGCCGCTTTTGGAGCTGAATGCTGCAGGGAGGAGAGGACCAGGCAGAGGGGCCCGCGGGACGCTTAATACTGCAGCAGCAGCAAATATACATTTTTTTAAAATCTAATTTGGCTAATGGTGGGAGGGGGGTTAGGACTGGTAATGGGCTATGGGGGGGGGGGCTAGGACTGGTAATGGCCTATGAGGCGGGTAACTGAAAATGGGGTGATGGGGGTAACACTGAAATGGGGTGATGGGGGGGGTTTAGGACTGGTAATGGCCTATGAGGGGGTAACACTGAAAATGGGGTGATGGGGGGTTAGTACTGGTAATGGCCTATGAGGGGGTAACTGAAAATGGGGTGATGGGGGTAACACTGAAAATGAGGTGATGGGGGGGGGTTAGGACTGGTAATGGGCTATGAGGGGTAAGACTGGAAGTGGGCTATGGGGGGTTAGGACTGGTAATCGGCTATGGGGGGGCTAGGACTGATAATAGGCTGGGGGGTCTGCTAGGACTGGAAATGGGCTGAGTGGAAGGGGGGCTTGAACTGCAAATGGCTGATGGGGAGGGGGGCTTGGAATGGAAATGGGCTGTGAGGGGAGGGAGCTAGCACTGGAAATGGGCTGATGGGGGGGAGCTACGATTGGAAATGGGCTGATGGGGGGCTAGGACTGAAAATGGGCTGATGCAGTGACTAGAAGGGAGGGGGTGCTGTGTGGGACTGGAACTAGAAGGGAGCTGATGTTGGGGGAGGATTAGAATGGGATGGAGCTGGGAGAGTGAAGTGGAGAGGGGAAAATATTTTGTGTGGAGGGAAGACAAATCTACAATTGGCCAGGTAAGTGGGGATTGAGGATGGAGGGGTAAAATTTGAGTGGATGAAAATAGGAATGAGGAAAGAGCAAAAGGAGAAAGATTAATATGTTAAAGCAGATGTAGAAGGAGAATGGAAAAAGCTAGAAGAGAGAAGGACAAATGGACAGCAGACGATGCAGAGTTAGCAGAAGGCACGAAGAAACCAGAAGAAAGTGGCTGGAACTGAAAAAAAATGCACAAAAGGTAGAAAAATATCTTTATTTTGAATTTATTAACTGGAATATGTCAGTTCTGGGAAATGTGCATCAATAACGTCTGCGCTTTGTTTAGTACAAGAGGAAATTAATTTATAGTTTTATTTCTACAGTGTTGCTGTACATTCCAAGTTTGGCTTTTGGGGGTCCCAGTTTAATTGTCTTGTTTCTAAATTTTGATTCCTTGTTTGGTGATGGTGTATTCTGCATGTGTAACTGAGCTGAGGTATTCTGTTTATGTAATTCCTATTTGACATTGCTACTTGTTCTCTGTCCCCAGTAGGTCATGTATTGTTATTCTCTGAAATGTATTGATTTAATATTTGCAGTGTTGCCTTTTGATAGGTAGGGTATGGTGCTTTGTGAGTCCTGGTAGTGCTGTTAGGATATGGTGGGTTTGCTATGGGTTCTAAATGGGCAGTGTTTGTTTGTAGTAGTTCCTAATGTGCCTGGCGGTTGCCACTGGATTATAGTAATGTAGAAATCTTTTAGTCTTTCTTTATTCATGCACTCATTAAGAGGCATGTTTACTAAAAGTTAGGGTATGGTAACATTATGCAAAAATTTATGCAAATGAGGTCCCTTATGCAAATGAGGTCCCACGTCTCATGCGGCCCCTGGGTTATTTTACAAGTCCTCATTTGGCCCTCAAAGCAATTTGAGTTTGAGACCCCTGATCTAGACCTATCCTTCTGACTAGGAACATTCCACTGGTTTCCATGTAATCTTCTTCATGGTTCTTCCACGTGTAACCAGTAAGGTGTTCTCTATCCATATTTTGCAAGCAGGTCTTACCCCTTCTTGTTGTTAAGTGAGTCTCTTATATATATATATATATATATATATATATATATGCCGTCGAGTCGGAGTCAACTCATGGCGACCCTCTGGATAGCTATCCTAAATTGTGTTCGGTCTTCAGTCAGGCAGCTCATTGTTGACAGACTGGTACCCGTAGCTGCTGTTATTGTATCGATCCATCTCATTGCTGGCCTTCCTCTTTTGCGTTGACCTTCTATCTTGCCAAGCATGATGTCTTTCTCTAATGATCTCTCTCTTTGCATGATGTGTCCAAAGTATGAAAGTTGAAGGCTTGTCATCTGAGCTTCTAAAGAAAACTTAGGTTTGATCTCCTTTAGTACCGACTGGTTTGTTCTTTGGGCAGTCCATGGTATCCTCAGTATTCGCCGCCAGCACCATAATTCAAAGGCATCAATTTTCTTCCTGTCTATCTTTTTCACTGTCCAGCTTTCACATCCATATGATGTTATTGAAAATACCATGGCTTAAACAAGTCAAATCTTTGTTTGGAGAGAGACATCTCTGATCTTGAGAATCTTATCTAGGTCTTTCATAGCCATACTGCCAAGAGCAATGCGTCGTCTGATTTCTTGACTGCTTGTTGCTTCTATATTGATATTTGATCCAAGTAGGTTAAAGTTGTTTACAATTTCAATTTCTTCTTCTTCAACGATGAACCTGTTGATTATGCCAGTTGTCATGATCTTTTTCTTTTTTACATTAAGGTGCAGGCCCATTTTGAGACTATGTTCTTTGACTGTGAGAAGCAAATGTTTCAGATCATCTTCACTTTCAGCCAGTAATGTAGTATCATCAGCATAGCGAAGGTTGTTGATGAGTCCTCCACCAATCTTCACACCTCTGTTGTCTTCATACAATCCTGCTTCTCTGATGATTTGTTCTGCATATAAATTAAACAGGTAGGGGGAAAGTATGCAGCCTTGTCTTACACCTTTGCTTATTTTAAACCATTCAGTTTCTCCTTGTTCCGTTATATATATGTGTGTGTATATAAATACATATTCCTTATCGTTCCTCCAGTTTAGTCCTCCACCTCTGGGTTGTGCACCTCTTCCTGCAGCTTGGAGACTGGGCATGTCGAAGTCGTGACATCACTGGATATAGCCTGCTGGTATCTCCCATCAGCCTCCAGTGTGTCCAGTCTCCATGCAGCAGGAGGACATAGTGAGCCTAGCTCCTGGGCTCATTTGGGGGGAACAGATAAGGAGCATTTAGTGTGACAAATTCTATTCTGATTTTACATTTGATGTTTACCTTTAATTTATTTTTAATTTTACTTTTAATTCAGTTACCTTTGGTTAATTGGCAATCAGGGATTAGTTCCCTTTAGTTAAGAGCAAATTTCCTTATTTACAGTAATTTTAAATTTGAGCCTGGCTCTTTAAATTAGTAGCAGCTCTCGCCTTCCCTCCTTCTCAGTTATTTTCACTTGCTACAGGCATTTGCCGGTACGGATATCTCCCTTGACTGTACGGGAGAGAGCTCTGGGACCCGTATAGCCACACTGAAGCTGTGTGAGACGGAGCCTCTCCGTTGCTGCGGGATTTTAATTTTACTCTGTGGAACTGGCTGAGCGATCTTTGCGCGGCTGCCAGGCGCATCAGCGCGGCTTGAGGATTGGATGAATTCAATGTGGTAATAGCAGGCTGTATGGCTTTCGGCCCTGCAGGTAAGGCCTTTGGGCTCTGTCGGTCTGCTGAGGCCTCCTTTTTGCAGCGGCTGTTCTTGGCGCCAAAATTCATTGGCGAAGGGGCCGCCATTTTCTCTCTAGCTATTTGGACCACATGGCGAGAGTTGCAGGGAGTTGCCTGTGTGAGGAAAACAACAGGCAGAATAGCTAGATTTTTGGGCCTAGTGTTTCTTTCTTTTGTTTGTAGGTTTTTTGAGGCTCGGGGTGTTCCTCAGCCTTAAGGGGGGCTGTTGTCAATCCTCTTTATTTTTAAGTTTATTCTTAGTTTTATAGGACAGCAGTTTTGGCATTGCTCTCTGATACCACATGTTCTTTCCCTCCTAATCATGTCTCTGAGGAGCATCTGTTAAGTCCCAGGATTTTAGGCAAATTGCCAGTTTTTAGGTTCAAGAGCAGAGCCCTAACTTGTAGTTGGAAGGAAGGACAGCCTGGAAGTGTGCTTTTATGTATTCTATAGTGAACGTTGCTCAAAATTCACAGGTACAGGTTTAGGAAACCTTACGATATAAAAAAGTAGACTGACAGTTAAACTGTCAACCAAGAAGTGCCTGTGAGAAGTGCCTGTGCTACGGTCTATGGCCACCAGAGGCCAGCTGGTACACTCAATAGTGCCTTTCTCTGACTGTGTGTATGCAGCCATTATCAAATTGATCATTCTCTGCAAGTCAGGGAAGAAATAACCACAGAGCTACTCCATGGGCTCTCAGGAGTTAGTGACTAAACAAGCAGCTGTAGTGTAATGTTCTGCAAATCAAGATTATATGACCAAGATTTAAAGCTCTTAACGTCTGTATCGTTTGTCGGGCTCTGGTGCCCTAAAGGCCACCGGATGGCAGCGCTGCTCATGAATCACATATAGTATTCAGTGCCCCCATCCCTGGGGGGAGGGGGGGTGGTAAAATACAAAATCGTATTACTCATCAGGTTCACACAGGCAGCAACCTCTAAGACCTCCATTTGCAAGGTTGTCGGTGTATTCCACTGCTATTTCTCTGACTGCAGGAAGGCCGGGGGGGGGGGGGGTGCTTGTGTGTTTCATAGCTCCACTTAGCATTCCCTTCCCAGGAAATTCTCATCTATTTCTAGAGCAGGGGTTCATTTCATTTCATTTCATTTCTCTGGTTGTGGTTAAATGCACAGCGTTAGGGGCTGTGTTCAAAAGCTTGGGTCCCACGGACTTCGGTGGGATTTCAAAAAGAAAAAAACCCTCTCTTTAGTGAGAGATAGCCTTGTTAATTTTTAGCTAACACTGTTGATTTATTCGGTGGCCTTTTGCGTCCTGAACCCTAAGGTCGGGACACTGTTTGCTTCCAGGGGTTCTACTCTCTATTTCGCTCTTCAGCTCCCTGGCAGACGCAGCAGGCTGGCAGGGGGTGCGCAGCGCGTCCTGCAATGCTGAATCCCTCAGAATAAGGGGGGAAGGAAAACTGGGTGCAGCGGGGGCTGGTAGCTTCTTGCAAAGCTATAGGCGCAGTTCGGGTAATTTTAGCTGATCTGCTTTGATTTCATTGGAGTTGGCGGAAACTTGGTTTTTGGAGTCCTATACTTTAAAAAAAAAAAAAAGAAAAGAAAAAGGGGCATAGCTCTGTTGATTTACAAGAATCTCCTTCCGCTATCCATACAAGGTCCTATAAAGCGTTAAAAGTCGGTTTATATGGCAGGGTAATATTTTGGCTTAGCTGCTGTGATATAGCGCTATGATCCTCTGTAAACTTATTCAAGTCAAAAGGAATTATGGTGATAACTCTCTTGGACAGTTGTAACAGGTGCTTGGGTGAGCGCCATGGCCAGTCCACAGATGTGGAATGCTCTGCCATAAGCATTATATCATGAGAGGGGTTTTATAGTTGTGTGGTTTCTTAATGGAAAATATTCCTGTTTAGTTTGGCTTTGCCCAAATTATAAGATTTTACGGTAGATTTGTAATGTCTTAATTTTGGCTATATGTGGTTTAATTTTACATATGGAAAAGGCAGCTCAGCGAAGAGAGGTTGCAAAATAGAACTCTGGCTTTTGAAGCTATCTATGCTCCCATTCCATTTATCAGAGGTTCTCCAGTACGGAGAGTCTCTGCTAGTGTTCAGCAAATGCCTTAATGGGGGCCAGAAGCACGCAGCCAGGCTAGTTCTCTAGCAGCAATGGCAGCAGCTCAGATTCTAGTAGGCATACATCATATGCTGGGCTTACAAGATGGCTTCCGCGCTGATCGGCATCAGCCAAGATGGCTGCCGGTTTAGACTGTGAATGTGGAGTCAGCCTGGATGAGGGACCTTGCGTTCTCTGGAAAATGCCCTGCATACACTGAATCATTTCAATTTGATCAGCTACTGTCAGGACACAAGGCACTCTCGCATGCTTTTTTGCTTCAGTGGTCTAAAAGTGGAGTCTTTACCAGGTGGTATAATGGGAACTTGTCTGCAGTTTCTCGGCTTCTTCATTGCTGACTCAATTGCCACTGCGGAATGAGAAAGCTGTATTTCCTAACACCAGGTGCTAGTTGAACTTAAAATATAAAGTCCATCTTTGTGCAGTCAGACGGAATGGGGCATTACTCTAGCAGGAAGGCCATGGATTAGTATGCCTGTGTTTGGGAGTTCTTTCTACTTCATATTGTTGGCACGGAAAGAGCGTCTCTTAACATATGCTGAAGGAATTTTTGGTTAAGAGATGTCTTTGTAAAAAAAAAAAAAAAAGTATTCAGCTGTCCTGAATTCGCCTGTTCTTGATTGACATTTTGAGGCTAAGCAGGGGTAGGCCTGTGTACTATGTGGGTGGGTGCCCACCTTGCACTACCAGGGGGTGTGGACTCACTGTATGGAAGAGAGCCCTAGCAATCTTCTTTAGCGCAAGATAGGAAAGTAGATGGTTCATTGAAGCGATCGTTGGAGGCAATGCTCTGTCCTTACAAGCTCCCATTTGTGGAGCCTGGGGAGGCGAGAGCATGCTTCAAGTGGTCGCAGTGTTTATGGCAGTCTACTCGCCTGGAACAGGAAAGGATCAGGGAGTTGAATCGACTAGAGCCTGATTTGCTTTATGTGGCAAATGTGCAGTATTCATATTCATATTCATTTATTTGATTGACCACCCTTCATGGATAGGCAGAGCGGTTTACAATAAAAATATATACAGAATGGCATAAGCCAGAAAATTGGAAAGGAAGCTACAATTGAAGAAGAAAAAGAGACAGAGACATGAGTAAGGCGGGCAGATGGAGAGATGGCAGGTAGGGGCTAGGGAGGGGGGAGGGCGAAGGCAAGGGAGAACAGATAAGTTTTAAGTGAGCGTTTGAAGGTAGGGTAATGGGGTTCGAGCCGAAGGGGGAGGGGGAGAGAGAGTTCCATAGTGCAGGGGCTACAAAGAAGAAGGCTGAGGAGCGTGTGGTCTGAAGGTGTGCATGAGAAGGTGAAGGTAGAGCTAGTCGGTTGAGGTGGAAAGAGCGAGGGGTATGACGAGGAGTGTGGAAGTGGAGTAAGTCAGCCAGATATTGAGGGGTAGAGGTGTGTAGTGCCTTGTGAGCTAATGTGAGGAGCTTGAATTGAATGCGATAGGAAACAGGGAGCCAGTGAAGTTGGAAAAGGAGAGGCGTGACATGGTCCCTGATAGAAGAGTGGGTGACAAGACGGGCGGCAGTGTTTTGAATGCATTGCAACCGGGAGAGCTGTAGTTTGGAGATACCAGAGAGAATAGAGTTGGAGAAATCAACACGAGAGATGACAAGGGTGAGTAGTAAGGTGGTTAAAGCTGAGGAGGAGAGGAAGGGGCGAATAGCACGAATCTGTCGTAAGTGGAAGAAGGAGAGTTTAGAAACGTGGGAGACATGTGCTGAGAAGGAAAGATCTGAGTCGAAGAGAACTCCAAGATAGCGAAAAGTGGTACCTAACGGGACAGGTGCACTAGAGAAAGATGGAGCCAAAGAGGGGGGCTGGTGACCGGGAGAGAACCAGATGGCAATGGTTTTTGAAAGGTTAAGATGTAAATAGTTTTGAATTAACCAATCGGAAACAGCAGCTAAGCAGGCATTCAAGGGAGTTAGGTCAGGGGAGACAGGGGAGGTGTGGTGGAGGAGAAGGATATCGTCTGCGTAGTAAAAGGCTGTGATCCCAAACTGTTGGACAAGCAATGTGAGAGGAGTGAGAAAGATACTGAAAAGAAGAGGAGCTAATACAGAGCCTTGAAGAACCCCCACAAACTAGGGAGAAGGAGTCGGAAGGGGATTGAGAGGAGGATGAGGGGAGAACTGCAGCATAGCGAGAGTAGAGGAAAGAATGAAACCAACGCAAGACAGTACTACGAAGGCCGATATCATGCAAACGAGAGAGGAGGAGTGAGTGGTCAACTAAGTCAAAGGCAGCGGAGAGATCGAGTGCCACCGCCACCGAGATGTCACCCTGGTCGTGAGCAGTGTGCAGGGAGTTGGTGAAAGCTAGAAGAATGGTCTCGACACTATGCCCAGAGCGAAAACCAGATTGACGGGGGTGAAGAAGATTGGTGGAGTCAAGATGGTGAGTGAGTTGTGCAAAAACAAGTTTCTCAAGTAATTTAGAAAGGAAAGGAAGATTGGAGACGGGACGGTAGTTATTGGGATCAAGAGGGTCTAAAGTAGATTTCTTAAGTAATGGCCGGATGAGAGCGTGTTTCCAGGGGGCGGGGAAGGATCCAGAGGAAAGACTAGAGTTCATCATGGTTTGAAGGTGGGGAAGGAAAGACAGAGATGGAACAAGAAGCCAGGAGGATGGAATAGGGTCAAGGGAGCAGAAAGTCTTGTTAGATGAGGAAATAAGATGGTGAAGTTTGGTAGAAGAGGTTGGTGAGAAGGAGGACCAGGTATGAGATAGCGGGGAGGAAGGGGGAGGGGATGCGACTGGAGGAGGTGAGGAAAGAGGTGGGGGATGGAGAGGCAGGGAGGCCCTTAGGCTAGAAATTTTGTTAGAAAAGGCTGCAGCCAGAAGAGAAGGGGCGGGAAGAGGATGAGTGGGTTGGGCGGGAGTAGTAGTAGGGTGAAGGGAGGTAAGGAAAGTGAGTGTGGAGTATAAATGACGCGTCTGATTAGGGGCAGCGGTAATAGCAGCAGAGAAGAAAGAGGCCTTGGCAAGGTGGACCTGGGAGCGATAATAGGAGTGTTGAGAATTGAAAAATGAGAGAGAGGTGGGTGATGGAGATTTGCGCCAACGCCGTTCAGCGCGGCGAAGCTGAGAGCGGAGCAGGTGAAGACCAGAATGGTACCAGGGATGGGAGGGTCGACGAGTAGGTGGACGGGGACGAAGAGGGGCAAGATGATCAAGGGCGGTAGAGAGGGAGGAAAACCAGGTGGAAGCTTGTGAGGTAGGAGACAGGGAGGGAAAATCAGCAGGGAGCAGGTCAGTGGCTGGAGGGAAGCGCTGGGCTAGAGAAGGAGTGATGGAGCGGGAAGGAGGAGGAAGAGAGGCGGAAGTGAGAGGGGCTGTGGAGACCCCAGAATGAAAGCAGGAGGCTGAGCGGCAGAGGTGATCTGACCATGGGAGAGGAAAGGAAGATAGATTAGAGAGAGAGAGTGTGGAGGATGAGAGAGTTATGAGGAGGTCCAAGGTATGACCGGCGGAGTGGGTAGGAAAAGTGACATGCTGAAGAAAAGAGAGATCATGAAGAAGGGTAAGAAAGGCGTGGTCCCTGGGAGAAGAAGGAGAATCGAGGTGCAAGTTGAAGTCACCGGCAATGAGGAGATAGGGGAAGAGCAGGGAGAGGTCAGAGAGGGTACGAAGGAGAGAGTCCCAAAGATCGGGACGGAGGGCTGGGGGTGAATAGATGAGAAGAATATGAATGGAAGGTGAAGTATGTAGGTGGAGGAGAAGGGCCTCAGGGTAAGAGAGAGATGTTGGAAAGAGCTGAGTGAAAGCGAGGGAAGGAGCAAGAATAGCAGCTACCCCACCGCCCGTGCGGCCAACATGGGGGACGGAGGCCGCTGAAAAACCAGGGGGAAGACAACGATTGAGGAGGGCATCCTCCCCTTCCTTCAACCATGTCTCGGTGAGGAGAGTAATGTCAAACGAGGAATGTGAGATGAGATCCTGAATGAGTAAAGACTTGGATCTAAGAGATCGACAGTTGATAAGACCAATCTTGAAGGTAGCCGGGGTAGGGGCAGAGGCGGAGGCGGCGGAATGAGATGAAATGGTAGAAGAGGAAGAGGGGCAGAGGAGAAGATTGGCAGGACAACGAGAACGATAACAGAGCTGGGGAGATGGGCGGCGTCCCCAATGTACAGGTATATGCGACATAGAGCGGGAAGGAGATGAAATAGGAGGAAGAAGAGAGAACAAGTGGAATGGTACCTGAGAAGGCCAGAGTGGAGTGCAGGAGGCAGATGAGAGTGGAGGCAACGCGATTCCGGATCCAGTCGCAGTGAGAAATAAGATGGCTGGGAAAACAAAACAGTAAGAAACAAAGTTAAAGTGGCATCCCACGCTTCCGGAGCGACCCCAAGGAGCGCACCTAAGGAAGACGCTTCTAATTTATAGGAGGAGGGCTGAATACCTCTGTTGGTGCGGCCGCGGGAACGCGGTCGCGTCACAGTAGGGTTAGGAGTCACAGTGCAGGAAGAAACCTGGTAGCAGGAGCCGGATGGGCGGACTCTGAGGAAAGAACACAAGGGGAGGTAACACAGTAGCAGTAATACAGGCAGCAGTAACATCAGAAATGCACAAACAGGATCCTCGGTCGTAGGCGCTTCTAATTTATAGGAGGAGGGCTGAATACCTCTGTTGATGCGGCCGCGGGAACGCGGTCGCGTCACAGTAGGGGGAGGAGTCACAGTGCAGGAAGAAACCTGGTAGCAGGAGCCGGATGGGCGGACTCTGAGGAAAGAACACAAGGGGAGGTAACACAGTAACACAGTAGCAGTAATACAGAAACCTGGTAGCAGGAGCCGGATGGGCGGACTCTCTGTTGGTGCGGCCGCAGGAACGCGGTCGCGTCACAGTAGGGGGAGGAGTCACAGTGCAGGAAGAAACCTGGTAGCAGGAGCCGGATGGGCGGACTCTCTGTTGGTGCGGCCGCGGGAACGCGGTCGCGTCACAGTAGGGGGAGGAGTCACAGTGCAGGAAGAAACCTGGTAGCAGGAGCCAGATGGGCGGACTCTCTGTTGGTGCGGCCGCGGGAACGCGGTCGCGTCACAGTAGGGGGAGGAGTCACAGTGCAGGAAGAAACCTGGTAGCAGGAGCCGGATGGGCAGACTCTGAGGAAAGAACACAAGGGGAGGTAACACAGTAGCAGTAATACAGGCAGCAGTAACATCAGAAATGCACAAATTATGGCTTAATTCGAGCGCTAGCTAATATTATTGGCTTCCTTGGGGTTCACCCGGAGGTCTCTCTGGTGGAGGAATGGGGCGGCTGATGGTTCGTCCAAGTCGAGGCTCAGTAAGCTCCCAGTTAAGTCTTTGTCTTGTCCTTTCCCCCATGGGCTCTCATAGGGCAACTAGTTGGCGTATTGAGGCTTTCGGGGAAAGGTACTCTTGGTAGCGCCCGGTTGGACGAGACTGCCGTACTAGGCGGATCTCATTCGCCTACTCGACAGACTTTTCCTAGAAGTTGCCGGTATCGGACGTTCTGCTGCGGCTAGGTCCGCGACGAATGTCTCAGGTGGATCGGTGCCCGCCTTCCGTTTGGCCTTTGAATGGGCGGGGCTGAAGAAGAAGGGTTATTCTGCGGCAGTCTTCGCCACCTTGTTGAGAGCAAGGAGGCAGGCTGCTTCTGGTACATAGGTCCATGCTTAGCGCCTTTTTGAAGGTTGCTGTTCACAGCGGCAAGTCCGGGCGACAAAGGTGTCTGTATCCTTGGTCTGAGTTCTCTGCAGGACTGTGTCTGAAGGAACTAGCGGCCAGTTCCTTAGAGGGTCCAGCGGGCGGCTGTTTCCGGCTGTAGAGGTTCTGTGGAGGGAATAGCGCTAGGTGTTCGGATCGATGTGTAGCGTTTCCTTAAGTTGGGACCCGACTGCGCTCCTCAAGGAGAGTTCGGGTGCTGCCGGGGGATCCTGATTGGGTCTTAGAGGCGTTAACTAAAGAGCCCTTTGATTCTTTACTTCAGGCGTCGGTAAAGGATTTGCTGTTATAGACAGTGGCTTTGATAGCTCTTTGTTTGGCGGGACGAGTTTCGGAGTTTCAGGCGTTGTCATGTAATGAGTCGTTTTCACCCTTTCTGGATAGAGGGTGGTGTTTGCGAGCAGTCCCGTCGTCCTTCCAAAAGGTGGTATCTGATTTTTCTCCTGAGCCTATTGGTTTCTCTTCCAGTTCTCGGTTTTTCTGGAAGGGGAGGTTTTTATTCGTAGCTTATGCCGATAGGAAACATAAAATGCAGGGTGCGGCGTTCTTTTCTTTGTTTTTGTGTGTTGGTTGGAGGTCCCTGCAAAGGGGAAGCAGCAGCGAAGGAGGCCGTTTCGCACTGGGTTAAGGCGGTGGTTGCCTCAGCTTTCTGGTGGCGAGGTTGTATGATTCCGGGGGGCTTTCTGACTCTTGCTACCAGAGCGCAAGCAGCTTCATAGGTGAATCACTGTGTCATTCCACCAGGGGGGATTGGTAGAGCAGCTTCCAGGTCGTCTCTTCATTTCCTCAGTAACCACTACTGCCTAAATGTTTTGGCAGTAAAGGATGCCTGTTCCGGGTCGACAGTGTGGTGAGTTGGCTGGATAGGTTCCTCCCAATGATTACTGCTCTCTTACCTCCCAGAGGTGGAGGACTAAACTGGAGGAATGATAAGGAAATAGAAATTATACTTACCTGGTAATTGTCGTTCCTTGAGTGACGACAGTTTAGTCCTCATTCCCGCCCAGGGGTGTGATTTCTTCAGAGTTTATTTTCAGGCGGAGTGGAGCATCAATCTCAAGGAGTAGACAGATCCTTTCAGTTTCTAGATCGCAGTGAGTATCCCTCTCTGTTGTTTCTTCCTTCTCTCTTATTTAAACGAGGGGATGGTATAGGAAACGTGTTTGCATAGGGGGGAAGTGAATGTAAAGTTAAAAAAAAAAAAAAGGAAAAGAAAATATAAGACGGATACGGTTAAAAAGGTTCCTCAGTTTGAGGAATGGGGAGTTATTTAAAGTTATGGTATAGTTACTTATTTGTTGTTCCTTTGAGTTTGCTTTGTCAATAGTACACTGGAGGCTGATGGGAGATACCAACAGGCTATATCCAGTGATGTCACGACTTTGACATGCCCAGTCTCCAAGCTGCAGGAAGAGGTGCACAGCCCAGAGGTGGAGGACTAAACTGTCGTCACTCAAGGAACGACAATTACCAGGTAAGTGTAATTTCTATTATCTCACTCTGAAAGATTTGTTACTGTCCATATTAATGCTGTTCCAGCATGCCATAGGATTTTAAATGGACAACCAATTTGTATGGTAGTTACAAACTACCTTCTTTTACTGTAACCTTTCCGGTTACGTCACATTTGAAGCTCTCCATGTAAAGTCATCCTAAGTGACATCACTTACGGCAGACATTCCTGATCTTCAAGAAATTGGAGGCTACACCGCCTACTACAAATGTTTCCTTCTGTCTTTCATTTGGATAGAGGGGTCTCAAAGACCCATCCTTTTTCTGCAAACCAGTCAGATTTATCTCCTCTCTTTCCTAGAGCCTTTTTCTGCTCCAAGGACGAAGAGCTTCAAACGTTGGCCTACAGAAGCTTTAGCTTCTCATCTAAAGTCCAACCTCATTAAACTCTCCCAGTTTTTTCTTCTGGGATTAGTTCTAGCCTTTTAGGCTTCTGACCTCTGCCTGTATTGTGAATTTATTTTCCTCTACTTTCCAGTAAGGTATTTTCTTTGAGGATAATGTACTGGTTTCTAACACCAGACCATTAGTCTCAACAAATACTTTCGCAATACTTCTGTCTGAGGTCCACATTAGAGAATTGGAATCCAATTTTCACTAACTTTTCTGATCTACACAAGGACTCCTCTCCAGACGCCTTGTTTAGTCCAGCTGTTCCACAGCACACCCCTTTTTAGTTCAACTCCTACCCTCCATCCCTTGGATGCCTCAGGTTCTGGGAAATAGCATGGCCCATCAACTAGATTGCAACATGCTGGGACCTCCTCCAGGCATCTTAGCTTGGGAGTCCCCATATGTGAAGACTCATTCCTGCTTGTCCCTGGAGATAGCACAGTTACTTACTTGTAACAGGTGATCTCTGGGAACAGCAGGAATAAGTCTTCACAACCCACCCACCTCCCCTAGGAGTTGTCTCTCTTTCTCTTTCTTTCTCTCTCTAATTTATCTACTTTCCTCCTTCGGTCTCAGCTACAAACCCAACTGATGAGAGGGAAGTGAATGGGTGGGAAGGCAGCGCACATGCGCGTGGGATGCTCCCAAAAGCTTTCTTTTTGGACGCTGGGGAGCGTTCCCGCGTGGGTTCCGTCGGTACCGACGTACCCATATGTGAAGACTTATTCCTGCTGTTCCCAGAGATCACCTGTTACAGGTAAGTAACTGTGCTTTAGTGTAACTGGATTTAGAAGTTCCTAGAAGGAAAATTCATAAACCCATTATTAAAGAGGACCGAAGAAATGCACTGTTTACTCTGTCCTGTTTCCAATGGTGGCCTTTTTTTAAACCCAGCTATACACTAACAACTTTTACTGCATCCAGTAGTAATGTATTCCAGAGTTTGATTACGCGTTGGGTGAAAAAATATTTTCTCTTATTAAAAGGGTTATGTTGTAGCTTCATTGGGTGTCTCCTAGTCTAAGATCCATTGGACAAGCAGCATGGAATCTGTATACCTTTTAGGAACTTGCCAGGTACTTGTGACCAGGATTGGCCGCTGTTGGAAATAGGATACTGTGCTTAATGGACTCTTGGTCTGACCCAGTATGGCATATCTTATGTTGTAAGGTCAAAACGAGATTGCGGATAATCTATCAGGAGTTGATAGGGCCCTACAGGACTGAGGTTTTCGAGCAGTGAGCTGCAGAGTTCAGTCTGTGTACAGACCTGCGGTAATTGTGACTCAGCCACTTTGAGCAGACCAAGTACAAGTGGGGCTGTTTGACTGGCGGTGATGCAATTAAGCAAGCATTGAATTCCCCTGTCTAGATGGGGTTTTCCCCAGGCTGAATTTTTGGCCCGAGTGAATCTATGCCTCTCACTTGGCAGTGTCAGGGCATAGTCTCCATTGATCTGTTCCTGGCCATATCTAAGGATCCTTACTTGATTCTCATCCTTCTTGACCTGTTTGCTGCTTTTGACACTGTTGGTCACTACCTTCTTCTTGATGGCCTATTTTCTTTTGGATTTCGGGGCTCTGTTCTGTTTTCGTTTTCTTCTTATCTCTCCCATCGCACTTCTAGTGTATGCTTTGGATCCGCCTCTACTACTATCCCACTTTCTGTCAGTCTGTTTCAGTGCTCTGTCTTGGGACCTCTTCTCTCCTTTCTAAACTTATTCCCTTGGGGAATTCTGATCGGGGCTGGATGTCCAAAATCTGCAAAGAGGCAAACCCTACCCGACAGCCCTTCCAGAATATCACTAACAAAGATGGTGGTGGAGAGTCCCCTGATGAGGAAAGCAATCATGGCCTTTCTCTACTGAGGAATAGAGGTCAGGCCCTTCTCCAACATGCGGTGGTTCTCCAGGCCAGGCTGAGGGCCCTTCTTTCTCACTGCAAGGAACCAGGTTTTGCAGTTATGAAGCTTGAAATGATTCATCATTAGGCGTAAGCAAAGGTGCAGCTGCCGGGATGAATTAAGGTTCACTGGCACAAGATAGAAGGGTTGATTGTGCTAGAGGTATCCACCATAATTTCTATCTGGAGTGGATCCAAATCTTGTCACTCCAAGGACTACTTGACATCTTAAGGGATGCCATTGCTTTGAGTTTTCCACCCCATCATAATTACATCTGAATAGTTCACACTTTTAGTCTCTCATAAAAAGGGAGGCAAGGCGAACTGCTTTAATCTGCTTTATGTTCCCTTTGAACTTAAGGTGGGTGGCAGCCTTAGAAGACCATTTGATTTTTGTACTTTGACTGCAGCTCCCAGAACTCTTTCCAAAAGAATGGTGGTAGTGTCAGCAGTCTTATGAAAAGAGACTCCCATGCAATGTTCCCTCTAATTTTCTGTAGGCTGTGTGCGCATAAAATATCAGCTGTGTGCAGCTTTTGAAGGAAGGTTAAATTTTTGTGCGCCACATAACGACACTCAGAGTTATATACTTTAAAATTTGACTACACGTCAGAATACAGTATGTACACTACATTGAATTTAATCAAATTAAATGAAAATAGACGATTACTAAATGAAACAGGAAATTTCTAGTAATTACAATCATAACTTTTAAATTTTAAGACGTCTGTGTTGTTTTCTATCAGAATCAGAGCTGTAATTTTTGTGCGCTCTGTTATAAAGTATGTGCGCTCGCTCCGCGAGGTGTGTGCGCGCGCACAGCTTAGAGGGAACAGTGCTCCCATGGTACATTCCTATCTGGGTATTTGGCTATCCTGAGCTGTAACTGCAGAGGGGAGTCAGAATACTGCCATCAGAATCATTAAACTTATATGGAACTAGGGCTGGATAGAGAAAGTTGCCAAGAGTAAGTTACTTCCCAATCAGTTGTCAGCTCATCTGCTTCAACTTGGAGACAATTGGAATTTGTAGAATATAGATGGCTTGCAAAGACAGAAGTTAATGGTCTTGTCCTGCTATTGGTCCAGCTTTCCCAGTTTGGAATCTCTTAGGCCTTGGACTTGGGAGCAACTATCCTGACCCTGGTTCTGAGGATGGGGACATGTGTGCAGCTATTACAGAAATCCATCCCTATCGGCATTGCTTCCATGGTCTCGGGAATAGTCTGTGAAGCCATTTTCTGGACTTTATGATGCTAGTACCGCATAAGACTGATGTTTTTTCAGACAAAGCACCAATAGTGGCATACATGAACTGGTAAGGGGCCATCAGAAGCCCCAAGATAGCTGGGCAAAGGGGACTGAAAAGCACCCACAGGCAAATTTGGCTACTCACATGGTGAGAGTGGAGAATGTCCAAATGGGCTTCTTGGCTGTTACATGAGAACATAAGAACATAAGATATGCCATGCTGGGCCAGACCAAGGTCCATCAAGCCCAGTATCCTGTTTCCAACAATGGCCAATCTAGGTCACAAGTACTCAGCAGTTTCCCCAAAAGACACAGGTTCCACAATGGTTGTATTGGGGCAAGCAATTCTACCTGTTAGCTGTGAGCAGGGTACTAAGGAAATATTTGACAATAACAGACTCGTTAAAAAACCAACCAGTGGGTCATACTCTGAATGGTCATAATTTTGGCAAAACTGCCTTAGAAACATCCACAGATAGTTGGTTTAGTCTAGTGATGCACTTACTATTTCACCCAAAAAGATCAGTTAGAATGGGGGGCATGGTAGAATCCTGCTACTGGAGTACTGCTGTCTTCTAGTTTATATGGGGGCCTGAGCCCACCTGGAGATATTTGCACAAAGATCTCCTAGTCAGATTGACAGTCTATCATGAGTCACTTTTACCTGGTTATAGGAGCAAGGGGAATGCAGCTTTTGGGACTATGGCCTTATGAGCAAGCTTTTTGCTCTCCCATCCAGTCTAAAGGATTGCTTGGGTACATACTGTGCATCTGATCTAGCCTGGCTAGGATGATGAAGAAGGAGAAATTATAGACCTGGTAATTTTCTTTCTTAGAGTCAAACCAGACCAGTCCAGGACCCACCTGGACTCATGAAGTATCTGTGATGGTTGCTCTATTACAATGTTTATTATTTCATTGGCCAATTTCTTTTGGATCTGGAGGGTCTGCAAGTATGGCAGTATCTCCAGGAAAAAGCAGAAATGCAGTCTTCATATATGGGTATCGTCTGTACTGACAGAGCCCGTGCAAGAACGCTCCTCAGCGTCCAATTGGAAAGCCTTTGGGAGCAATCCACTGTGCCTGTGCATCTGCCTTCCCACCTTCCCAAGTCCTCTCCTCAGTTGTTTATTTTCAATGGAGCTAGCAGATTGTTTTCTTCCTGTCACCACCAAAAAATGTCATTTCTTGGTTTAAATCTGTGCTCTGCCTTTCCATTGACACCAGTACCTTCGCTGATACTTTCAGTGTTTGGTTGTTTCTACTGCCAAATTAGGCTTTGGCCTACTCTTTTCCGTCACGATGGAAAAACACATCAGTGGCTTCAAAAAATGTACCAAGTGTTCTGATACAATATTATTCACCGAGAAACATGACTGCTGTTTAAAATGTTTGGGCCCAGACCATTTACCAACTGATTGTCCTTTGTGCCAACAAATGACAAAAAGAGGCCTAAAGAACAGAGCCAGACAGTATGGTTCTTTACCCCAGACTATTTCAGTGGCTTCCACATCATTGAGGACATTGGCCTCCTCTCTTGGTTCTCAGGTCTCCTCAAAATCCAAACATATAAAACTAAGTCTAAGTCATTGGCATTGAAACTTTATACTGATCCACGAGGTAAGTCCCTTCATCGGTATCGAGATTCAGTGATGCAGACAGGCCTGCCAAACAGCTCCAGCAGAAGGACCAGCCCTCCAAAGCATAACAAGGGCTCCAGGACGCTCCTGAGTCCTCGACCTCCGGAGAGCTACTGATTCTGTGCTCTGGGATGGTGGCTCAGAGCCCTGTGTGGGATTCCACACAGGCATCGGCCTCCTCCCTTGGCAAGCGCATCCTGGCTATTGAGAGGAGTTTGACAGTGTAAGGCTGTGGTTCATGCAGAGTTACTCATCCCAGAGTAGACCTACAACAACTCTGTGAGGATTATTGTCAGTAGCAAATAAATATATATGAATGCTCAATATATCCAGGGGTAATTGCTGCTTCCAACTTTTCCCAAGATCCTATAGGTCCGTCTGGAAAATGAACCATGTGATATAAAAGAACCAATCCTGTGTTTATATATAAATTAGACCTTATTGCTGATAAAAAAATAAGACAGAATAAATTAGTTTTATGAGGTAGAAAGTTATGTAGCCCAATTACTAAAATCATAAATCACTGTTCTAGCAGCCAAGGTCATTGATTCGCTCTGCACTCAGATGTACATAAGAGTATAAGATATGCCATACTGGGTCAGGCCAAGGTCCATCAAGCCAACAATGGCCAATCTAGGTCACAAGTACCTAGCAGTTTCCCCAAAAGACACAGGTTCCACATTGCTTGTATTGGGGTAAGCAGTGGATTTCCCGGGTCCCCTTTAATAATGGTTTATGGACCTTTCCTCCAGGAACTTGTCAAAACCTTTTTTAAACCCAGCTACACTAACAGCTTTTACTACATCCTCCGGGTAACGAATTCCAGAGTTTGATTACACGTTGAGTGAAAAAATATTTTCTCTTCTTAGTTTTAAATAGGTTACATGTAGCTTCATTGCATGTCCCCTAGTCTTTTTATATTCTGATGACGTAAACAATCGATCTACGTTTACCCGTTCCACTCCATTCATTAATTTAAAGACCTCTATCATATCTCCCCTCAGCCGTCTCTTTTCCAGGTTGAAGAGCCCTAACCTTTTTAGCCTCTCTTTATAAGAGTATCCTTCCATCCCCTTTACCATTTTGGTGGCTCTTCTCGGTACTTTTTAAAATTCTGCTATATCCTTTTTAAGATATGGTGACCAGAATTGCACACAATATTCAAGGTGCAGTTGCGCCATGGAATGATACTGAGGCATTATAATATCCTTTCTTCATTGCTTTCCTTATGATTCCTAGCATTCTATTTGCTCTCTTGGCTGCTGCTGCACACTGGGTGGAGGGTTTCAACATGTTATCCACGATGACACCTAAATCTTTTTCCTGTGTGGTGGTTCCTAATTTGGACCCTTAGTCGTGTAACCACAGATCTCCAGGAACAAGCAGGAATGTAGTCTTCACATATGGGTATCGTCGGTACCGACAGAGCCTGCGCGGGAACGCTCCACAGCGTCCAATTATAAAGCTTTTGGGAGCATCCCACAGCGCCTGCGTGCTGCCTTCCCGCCTTTCCCAACTGCCTCTCTCCAGTTCTTTGTTTTCCGTGGAGCCATTAGGTCATTGTTCCTGTCACCGCAGAAAATGTTTTCCTTATTCCTTCTTTTTTGTGGTCGCGTCTGCCTTCCTCGACGCTATACCGGTACCGCCAGTTCTCTTTTCTTTCTTTCTTTCATTTAAAAAAAAAATAAATTATATATATATATATATATATATATATTCCATTTTTTTCCAAACTTTTCTTCCCAGGTGCATGCGCCATTTTGGGCCTTAGGCCCAAAATTTCCTCCACTATGGAAAAACCCGCTTCGGGTTTCAAAAAGTGCACCAAGTGTGGCGATACCATCTCTGTCACCGACACCCATGAGTGGTGTCTCAAATGTTTAGGTCCTGACCACTCCATCTCCGAATGTATGGCTTGTGCCATGATGTCCAAGAGGGTTCGACAAAACCGAGCTGCTAAGCTCAGCGCTCTTTTTCCCTCTGATGCAGCTTCTGTGGCATTGACGTCTTCCAGGGCTTCGTCTTCCTCCCATGGATCTCAGGTAACTAAACATAAGTCCAGCCGGTCCTCAAAGGGTAGATCTCCTTCCAAGCATCGAGGTGCCTCTGGCGTTGCCCTTGAGGGTTCTGTACCGGCAAAATTGCCCCGGCGGGAAGCTTCGGCTTCCAAAGCATTATCGGAGCTCCAGGATGTTCGAGGCCTCGATCTCGGCAGAACTACTGGTGCCATGCTCTGGGGTACCGGCTGCTTCCGGTACCGATACCCAGGCATCAGTAGCATCGATAGACCAGAGGTTCCTGGCTATTGAACGCAGTCTGGCGGCTCTCCTTGTGGCATCAACACCCTCGGAACTGCGTCAGACAGTTCAACCGGTACCGGTATCGGTACTGGTACCGATAGCATTGGCATTGACATCAGTGTCTGCTTTGTCGGCACCCAGTCATGCGATGCCTTCTGGTGCCGATACACCGGTAGCGATTCCCCCCGGTACCGACTTCGGTCGGTACGGGTATTGGGCTCTTCAAGAGCATCCGGACAGGAGGTACTTCAAATCCTCGGAGGACTCAGAGGATTCTGACAGCTCTGCCGGTACCGGGATACTTCTCCCGGAGGAGCCTTCCTCCCCTAAATGTAGGATGTCTCCTCCAGAAGATATCTCCTTTCAGGATTTTATCAGGGAGGTGGCTCGAGGTCTGTCCATTACTGTGGCTCCTGAAACAGAGCCCAGGGCTAAGAAGTTGGAGATTTTGCAATATCCCAAAGCTCCTAAGGAGGCAGCTAATCCTCCAGGACGTGAGTGTAGAACCTTGGATGCCTTTGGACGTCGTACTTTCCAGGCTTCCATGCTTTCTGCCAGAATCAGTTCCTATATTTTATATATGGGAATGTTCCTTAAAGAAGTCACAGGAGATTTGGAGATTTTAAGCCCTCTCCTTCCTGATGACAAGAGGCAGGATTTTCTCACACTGGTTAAACATGCCCAGGATGTTTCTAAGTTTGTCAATCGTGCAGCTTTTGACTGTTTTGAGTGCATAAGCAGAACCTCTGCCATTGCCATAGGTGTACGTAGAATTGCCTGGCTCCAGGCATCCGATTTGGAGCTCTGGGTGCAGGACAAACTGGGCAATATCCCTTGTACAGGTGAGAATCTATTTGCCAAAAATTGGCAAGAGAAAGCCAATGAGTTGGATGCTGACAACTCCACTTTGGATAGGTTATCCAAAGCTACAGCTGATTCTGCAAGAATGGTTTCTTGAAAGATTTCTTTCTTCTCAAAAAAGAAGAGGTTTTATCCCTCTTATTCCCAGCAGGGACGTTCTGTAGGTCAGCCTGCCCGAAAAAGTCAGCAACCACCTAAACAAAGGAAAGCCAAGACTGCTAAGCCTCAACCGTCTCAGCAGTCTCAGCCTCCACAAGGCCTTTGACGTTCATCTAGAGAACGTAGCCTTCCTGGCCCTCAATGGACCAGAGCCTTCCACCATTCCAGGAAGGTTGTGTCACTTTGCCCCCAGATGGGGGCAGATAACAGCAGAACATTGGACACTCTCCATTATAAAAGAGGGGTACAAGCTTCACTTTTTGTGCATGCCCCCTCCCGCAGTGGTAAGACGGTTGAATTCTCAGACCTCTCTCATCAACCTGTTAGGTCAAGAGGTCACTATGCTTCTTGCCCAAGGGGCAATAGAGGAACTACCCATTCATCAACAGGGTACAGGGTTTTACTCCCCCTATTTCCTTATCCCAAAGAAAACTGGGGGACACAGATCTATTTTAGACCTCAGAGAATTAAACAAATTCCTGTTCAAAGAGAAATTCAAAATGGTTTCTCTGGGAACTCTGCTGCCATACCTTCAGAGTCAGGATTGGCTTTGTTCTCTAGATCTCAAGGAACACTCATGTTCTCATCCATCCAACTCACAGAAAGTTCCTTCGGTTCCCTTTTCAAGGAAAGTACTACCAATACAGGGTGCTTCCGTGCGGCCTGGCCTCAGCACCAAGAGTGTTTACGAAGTGCATGGCTGTGGTAGCAGCATTTCTCCGCACTCTAGGAATATTTGTCTTCCCCTACTTAGACGACTGGCTCATTCGAGCCCCATCAGAGTCAGAGGCCAGGTTTTCTCTATCTTGCACAATGCATATCCTCCAGTATTTGGGTCTGGTCATAAACATCCCAAAATCCAGTCTAACTCCCACTCAGTCTCTGGAGTTCATAGGAGCTTTGCTGGATACCAGAAAAGCAAGGGCCTGTCTTCCTCAGACCCGTTGCCTTCACATGGTGCAGTTAGCTTCTCAAGCAGTGCTAAAATCTCATCTCACTGCCCGAGAAATGTTACAACTACGAGGCCACATGGCATCTACAGTGCATGTGGTTCCTTATGCTCGCCTCCATATGAGAGCAGCCCAGTGGACTTTATCCACTCAATGGACCCAGGCATCAGGGTGCCTGTCAGACAAAATAGCAAACACAAATCGCCTTATTTTGTCTCTCCAATGGTGGCAGTCCACTCAGAACCTGTTGCTGGGGTCCCCATTTCAACAACCTTTACCCCAGGCAACTCTCACGACAGATACTTCACCAATGGGTTGGGGAGCTCATCTGCAGGACCTCTTCACCCAAGGCACTTGGACTCCACAGGAGACTCATCTACATATCATTCTCTTAGAGCTCAGAGCAATCTTCCTTGCTCTTCGAGTGTTCCACACCCTGCTCAGCTACAAGACAGTCCTCATTCAGACAGACAATCAAGTAGCCATGTTCTACGTGAACAAGCAGGGGGGAACAGGCTCTCTGTCGCTTTGCAATGAAGTTTTGCGATTATGGGCCCTCGCCAGAGAGCATCAGATTCATCTCCTGGCAGTGTATCTTCCAGGCATACAAAACTCTTGGGCAGACAGACTCAGTCGAGTTCTGCTTCCACACGAATGATCTCTACATGTAGACCAGGTGGCCAAGATTTTTCAAATTTAGGGAACCCCGGACATAGACCTCTTTGCAAGTCCATTGAATGCCAAACTTCCCCGGTTCTGTTCCAGAATTCCGGCTCAGGGCTCTCAGGCCAGGGATGCTTTCCTCCTTTACTGGGGTCAAGACTTCCTTTATGCCTTTCCACCCATTCCCCTAATTCCCCAAACCCTGTTCAAGCTTCAGAGAGACAGAGGGCGTATGATTCTCATAGCTCCACATTGGCCACGGCAAGTGTGGTAACCTCTGCTTTTACATCTCTCTCAAGCTTCCTCCCTGGAGTTAGAATCTGCTCCAGATCTCCTGTCACAGGAGGACGGAATGTTATGGCATCCCAATCCCCAGTCTCTGCATCTCAGAGCTTGGTTGCTGAAGGTTTAGATCTTCATGACCTTAACCTCCCTCAGCAAGTAAAGGATGTCCTTTATGCTTCCAGGAAGCCTTCCACAAGATGCTCTTATGCTTTTAAGTGGAAGAGGTTTACCATATGGTGTTCGCAGAAGTGTCTTAACCCCCTTGCGATACCTCTGGAATCATTACTGGAGTATCTCCTTCATTTATCCAATGCAGGACTTAAGACTAACTCAGTAAGAGTCCATTTGAGTGCTATTGCAGCTTCTTTTAAGACTCTAAATGGACAACCTATTTCCTCCCATTCTCTTATAGCAAGATTTATGAGAGGCCTTCTTCTAACTAAGCCTCCCATTAGGCCACAACTGGTGGCATGGGACTTAAACCTGGTTCTTGGGCAGCTCATGAAGCCACCTTTCGAACCCTTAGCTACTACCTCATTGAAATTCCTTTTTTGGAAAGTTATCTTTCTCATTGCAATCACATCAGCACTTCGCATTAGTGAGTTGCAGGCACTAGTGGCTGATCCACCTTATACAAGGTTCCATCATGACAAGGTAGTCCTTAGGACTCATCCACACTTTATGCCAAAGGTGGTCTCGCCTTTTCATCTTAACCAAGCGGTCTTCCTGCCTGTGTTCTTTCCAAGGCCTCATGCATCAAATGCAGAAAGGAATCTTCATACTTTGGACTGTAAAAGAGCTTTAGCCTTTTACTTGCAAAGAACACAGCAACAGAGAAAGTCCTCTCAACTCTTTGTTGCTTTTGATCCTTCTCATTTGGGACTTCCAGTCTCCAAGAGAACACTGTCCAGCTGTATTGCACAGTGTATTTCCTTTGCCTATCAGAGTAAGAATCTTCCTCTGGAGGGCCATGTCACAGCTCACAATGTGAGAGCCATGGCAGCTTCAATGGCGCACCTGCACTCTGTGTCTATCGACGACATCTGTCGAGCAGCCACTTGGGCCTCGGTTCATACCTTCACAGCCCATTACTGCTTGGACAAGGACTCCCGCCGGGATGCCTTGTTTGGTCAGGCTGTTCTCCAACACCTGTTCAATACCTAATCAACTCCTACCCGCCATGCCTGGTTGGATGCCAGAGATCCATGGGGGGAAGCGGAGCCCTTTCACAGGGACACACAACTTCTGGGTCTCTCCCTGGCATCTAAAGCTAGGGAGTCCCCATATGTGAAGACTACATTCCTGCTTGTTCCTGGAGATAGCATAGTTACTCACCTGTAACTAGTGATCTCCGGGAACAGCAGGAATTTAGTCTTCACAACACACCCACCTCCCCTAGGAGTTGTATCTCTCTATCTATCTCTTTCTCTTTCCCTCTCTCTCTCTCTTTGACTCAGCTTTAAACTCAACTGGAGACAGGCAGTTGGGAAAGGCAGGAAGGCAGCACACAGGCGCTGTGGGATGCTCCCAAAAGCTTTCTAATTGGACGCTGGGGAGCATTCCCACGCAGGCTCCGTCGATACCGACGATACCCATATGTGAAGACTAAATTCCTGCTGTTCCCGGAGATCACCTGTTACAGGTGAGTAACTATGCTTTTGGGTTGTTCTTTCCTAGGTATATAACTTTGCACTTGTCCACATTAAATTTCATCTGCCGTTTGGATACCCAGTCTTCCAATTTTTCTAGGTCCTCTTGGGTTTTAACAACTTTGAATAATTTTGTGTCATCTGCAAATTTGATTACCTAACTCATTATTCCCATTTCCACATCATTTACGAATATGTTAAAAAGCAGCGGACCCAGCACAGATCCCTGGGGTATTTCACTATTCACCTTTCTCCATTGGGAAAATTGGTCATTTAGCCCTACCCTCTGTTTTTCAGCAAATTATCTGTCTGTCTATGCTAGACCCAACCCCGAAATTCAGACCAGTACCTTAGCTTTTGCCAGAACAACAATTGTGACTGGGTCCGAGAAGTCGTCTGTCTCCGGAATGGCACACAGTTCAAAGAATGGCAGTGGTCCAATGCAGGCTACAGGTAGTCCTGGCGAGCCGTATGATAGCACCGAGCTTTAGGTCTGTGGGAGAGATTCACTCCTTCCCGAGGTTAGTCTTTGTCCTTGCACACTGTCTTTTAGAAAGATGGACAGCAGGGCTTGAGACTGCAGTAAGCAAAACTGCCAGTGTCAGGGAGCTAAGTTAAAGTTCCCAAGAAGTATTGAAAAGTTCTGCAAGTCTAAAAGTGGTCCCCAAGTGTTCAGAAGTGTCCAAAAGAGTGTCTAGAAGTGGCTTGCGTCCCTCTGTGTCCAGTGTATAGTTCTTCGTCCTTTCCTCCTCGTCACGGCACGATGATTGGCTTGTTTCAGCTCCTGTATGTCATCTTCACCGAATCATGTAACAGTGGTCAGGTGGTCCTTCTCCAAACAAAGGTCCATGGTGTGAGAAAGATGCTGGTATGCAAGTCCATACACTGTTGCAAATGCTAGGACCAGCAGTACAATCTCTGGCCTCAGCCTTGAGTTCTCGTGCATATAATCATGGCTAGAAACAATAACTGTGCTGTAATGTACATGACTTTGCAAAATTGCTTGATTTGCAGGTTTGATGCTGAGAACATAGCAGAAGGAATCCATCTTGTTTGGTTTAGAACAGACCCCATCTTATATCAGGAAGTCATGTTGCATGGTTCAGGCTTTAGTTTCTGAGCAGGCTCCAGGCACCACCCCTACAGCAGCATTCCTGGCAGCCTCTGTACCATCGGTATCAACAGCCACAACAGTGCAGGTGTCACTATCTAGCCCACGGCCGATACCTCCGAGACCAATGGCAGACCTCAAAACTGTGTCAGGGGACCACCTCCCTCCGATGCTTCCTTTGGAAATGACAGGCATCGTTGGTACCCAACAGGTTCCCACTGCCACACCGACTGATCATTGGTATAGGCATGGGACCATTAATACTTAAATTTTCTCTCAGAATCAGACTCTACCTCTTCCAATTCTGTTGATGTATCAGAGGATTCCAGGGTAACCCAGGATCTCCCTTCCGATCCATCTCCTTCTCATAAGCGGTGTCAATCCCCGCCAGAGGAGATGTCTTTTCAAGACTTTATTCGGGACATGGCAGAAGGTCTGCAGATCACCGTGGCATCGGAAATGGAACCAAGGGCAGAGGAGTTGGAAATCCTCCAATACCCCTCGGCACTCAAAAGAGTTGGCCACATTACCAGTGCATCAGATCCTGCAGGATATAAACCTACATACGTGGGAGGCCCTGTTAACGGTTCCACCAGCAAATTACTTGATATCATGTACCTAGTTCCACTATGCCCTGGCTTCCAAAAGCCTCAACTACCATACCACTCCGTGGTAGTGGAATTGGCGATGTGGTGCATCAAATGTTCTCTGAATCATTTTTCCATGCCTCTGGGCAAGGATTCCAGAACTCTCAATGCCTTTGGCCGTTGGTGTTTTCAGACATGCATACTCACTTCTAGGATTATTTCCTACATGCTCTATATGAGCATATATCTCAAGGATATCTACAGGGATCTAGAGAACTTTGTCCCTATCCTTTCTGATGACAAATGAGATGAATTCCAAGCCTTAATCAAGTAAATATTAGAATACATCCAAATGTCTTACCAGAGCATCTTCAATGCTTTTAAGTCATCCAGCAGAGCTTCAGCAGTCTGCATCGGTGCTCGCAGAATGGCCTGGCTCCAGGCACCTGACCTGAGCAGTGGGTTCAGGATATATTGGCCAATATTCTGTGCTCTGGAGAAAACCTCTTTGGAAAAGGTTGGAGAGAGAAGGCCGGAGAGATTGAGACAGATCATCTCATTCTAAAACGCCTCTCCAGAAAGACGTCAGACCCTTCTAGGAGAAAGACTAATCCTAATCTTTCTATCCTAAGAAGAAACGATATTATCCTTCTTACCCACCTGCAGCTGCTTACCGACCTCGACACCGACAACAGGGCCCTTACCAGCCCAAAAAGCCTACGACACCTAAGCCACAATCATCTGCACAGCCACAGACAGCACCTAAGTTTTGACTCCTTTCTAGAGAGCATGGCTATTCCTGCCTCTGCAGGATATTCCACCCCTATACATAGCAGGCAGACTCTGTTCCTATGCCCACAGGTGGCACCTCATCACATCAGAATAGTGGTCTCTCAACATTGTCCAAATGGGCTACCGGCTTCATTTCAAAACCTTGCCCCCCACCATCTCCACAAGGAATTATCCAACAAACCCCTTGCAGACAAATTTCCTATCAGTCAAGGTTTAAATCCTGTTAGCTTAGGGGGCTGTAGAGAGAGTTCCACCCACCAAGGAGGCATGGGCTTCTACTTTTCTTACTTCTTATCCCCAAGAAGACAGGAGGATTCAGGCCCATACTAGATCTAAGGAACTTAACAAGTTCCTCATTCAAGAAAAATTCAAAATGATTTCTCTTGGTACACTTCTGCCATACCTTCAGAGGAATGACTGGCGATATTCTGTAGACCTCAAGAAGGCATACACACATTTGCTGATCCATCCTCAACACAGACAGCTCTTTCCTCCGGACTTTTTCATGCTCTCTCCCAACTCCCAAGCCGCACTCTGGTCATCATCCCTCACGGCTGCTCTTGATCGTGTCGCCCCTTTACGTCCTCGGAAACCCCGCCGCCGGCCCCTTACCCCTGGTACCATCAAGGTCTACGGCTCTTGCGCACTCAGCTCCGTAAATCCGAACGTCAATGGCGTAAGGACCCCACACCATCCACCCTAGCTATCTTCAAGTCTAATTATTCTCATTATTGCTCTAGCGTTCATCAGGCCAAACGCTCATATTTCTCTAATGCAATTCTGAATGCTCCAAACCAGACCCAACACCTCTATTCCACCTTGCGATCCTTAACTTCTCTTCAACCCTCAACGTCAGCTGTTCACATTCCCCCCACTCCATCCCCCTCTCTTTTGGCTTCTTACTTTAGCAACAAGATTTCCACCCTAAGAACATCGCTACCCTCCTGTCCTGCCCCAATACCTTCCCCTCCTCCAGTCGCCTCTCCCCCTCCATTAGCCTGTCTCTCTCACTCTTGGGCCTCTTTCTCTTTAATCACGTCCCCGGAACTTCATCACCTTATCTCTTCCTCCAGAAAGACAACTTGCCCCCTTGATCCCATTCCCTCCTCTTGGCTTCTAGATCCCTTTTTGGCACTCTTACCTCACATCCTTACTATGTTTAATTCCAGCTTGTCCACAGGTACTTTTCCCTCTACTTGGAAACATGCCCTAATCCGCCCTATCCTAAAGAATCCTTCACTCGATCCATTGGTTCCTGCTCACTATCGTCTTGTCTCTAATCTTCCTTTCCTCTCTAAACTTCTCGAAAAATTTGTTTTTGCACAACTCTCCCACTATTTAGATTCTATTAACTTTCTTCACCCTCGTCAGTCTGGATTTCGTCAGGGTCACAGTGTTGACACTATTCTACTTGCTTTCACTAACGCACTCCATGTGGCACACGATCGTGGGGATATTTCGGTGGCGGTTGCTCTTGATCTTTCTGCTGCTTTCGATCTTGTTGACCACTCTCTTCTTCTCCAACGTTTACGGGAAGCTGGTCTATGTAGTACCGTTTACCACTGGTTTCATTCTTTCCTTTCTTCTCGTTCTTGTGCGGTTCTTTCCCCTTCTCCTTCTATCCCCCCCTCTGACCCTTTCCCTCTTTCTTGTGGAGTCCCCCAGGGCTCTGTCTTAGCACCTCTTCTTTTCAACCTGTTTCTGTCTCCGCTTGCTCTTTTAATTCAACAGTCTGGAGTTTCTGCTTTTCTCTATGCCGACGATATTGTCCTATTGTATCACACTTCCCCTTCCTGTCCTGACCTTTCTGCACTCAATTCCTGTCTCTCTGACGTAGCTAATTGGTTGACTCATCACTGCCTTCACCTCAATCTCACTAAGACTGTGGCTATTTGGTTTTCTCATGGTTGTTCACCCCCTCAGTTGGCTCCCTCTTTTTCTGGCTCTGCTGTTCCCCTAGTCTCTTCTTTTCGTTACCTCGGTGTTCACTTTGATTCGGATCTTTCCTTTCAGTCACACCTCTCTCATATTACTAAATCATCTTTTTTCTTCCTTCGTCAAATCCGTGCGGTGCGTCCTTTTCTGTCCCCCTCAGCTCTCTCTACTTTGTTAATGTCTCTAGTTATGTCTCGTGTAGATTTCGCCAACTCTACTCTCATTGGACTCCCCAAGTACCGACTATCTCAACTCCAACGGATACAGAACACTGCCACTCGTCTTGTCTGTCATGCTTCTCTTCGTGATCACGTCACACCTTTGCTTTTTCATCTTCACTGGTTACCCTTTCCTTACCACTCTCAATTCAAGCTGCTCACTTTGGTTCACAAGGCTCTTCACACTGGCACCCCTCAATATCTTGCTGATCTTCTTTCCTTTCACTCTCCCCGGTACACTCCTCGCTCTTTTCACCTCAATGTCTCACTCTTCCTTCCCCCTCCCGTGCCCACCTTCAATCCACACGCTCCTCTGCTTTTTTCTTTATTGGTCCGGCTCTGTGGAATTCCCTACCCTCCTCCCTCCGCTTAGAACCTCAGCATCCCACTTTCAAAAAACACCTGAAAACCCACCTTTTTTCCCTTGCTTATGATGTGCCCTCCCCTTTTGTATGACTTCCACTCCCCTTGCCCCTACCCTCCCTTTGTTCCCTTCCCTACCCCCTACCCTCCTTTTTGTCCCCTTTCCTCTCCCTTTCTGTTTCTTCTGTCTAGACTATGGTTTTATAAAGAAATTGTAATTGTACTTTTTTTCTATTCTTTCCTTTCTTCTATCTCTTCTATCTGTACTATGGTTTTTATAAAGAAATTGTAACTTCTTTTCCTTTTCCTTTCCATGGCCTTGGCCATTTTTATGTTGACTTTTAATTGTACATCGCTCTGATTTTTGGAGAAGGGCGATTTTATCAAGACACAATAAACATAAACAGTATCTGCATTTTCAGTTCCAGCAAATCCACTTCCAATATCAGGTGCTCCCCTTCGGGTTAGTCTCCGTACCCCGAGTGTTCACAAAATGCATGGCAGTGGTTGCCGACTACCTTCATACTTTGGTGGTCTTTGTCTTCCCCTGCTTAGATGACTGGCCAGTCAGGGTAGAATCCCCACAAGAGGTGAAACTATCTCTTCATCGCACCACCGGTGGTGAGCAGATGGCTTGACTCGATGTATTGGGTCCGCCGGAGCCCAGGCTTCCAGAAGTCACAACTGCCGCATGGTGGTGAAGTTGGCTATGCGTCGGCTGAAAAGCCAGAAGATGTACTTCTCGGTGCCCCCCAGCAGGGAGGCCCACACCTTGGATGCCCTCGGCAGAAAGTGCTACTAGGGCTCGATGCTCCTCTGCCGTATCCAGGCCTACCATTTATTTATTTATCTGAATGAATTCTTTGCTTTGGTCTTTACTGAGGAAGATGTAGGGATGTTACCCATGACTGAAGTGGTATTTAAAGGTGCGGAAGAATTGAAGGAAATATCGATAGATCGGGAGGATGTATTACAACTATTAGATAAACTGAAGAGTAGCAAATCACCTGGGCCGGATGGTATACATCCAAGGGTGTTGAAAGAACTGAAATATGAGATTGCAGACCTGCTATTAGTAATCTGTGAACTATCATTAAAATCATCTCTAATACCTGAAGATTGGAGGATCGCCAATGTAACACCAATTTTTAAAAAGGGTTCCAGGGGTGATCCGGGAAACTACAGACTGGTGAGCCTCACATCAGTACTGGGAAAAATGGTAGAAACCATCATAAAGAACAAAATTGCTCAGCATGTAGATAGTCATGGCCTAATGGGAGACAGCCAACATGGCTTTAGACAAGGAAGATCTTGTCTTACTAATCTGTTATGTTTTTTTGAAAGTGTGAATAAACAGGTGGACAAAAGTGAGTCGGTTGATATAGTGTATCTGGACTTTCAGAAAGCCTTTGACAAGGTCCCTCATCAGAGACGTTTGGCAAAACTAAAGAGTCATGGGATAGCAGGCAGTGTACTACTGTGGATCAAGAGCTGGTTAAAAGATAGAAAGCAGAGGGTTGGGCTAAATGGCCAATTTTCCCAATGGAGAAAGGTGAATAGTGGTTACCACAGGGATGTGTGCTAGGTCCGCTGCTTTTTGACATATTCATAAATGACTTGGAAAGTGGGATAACGAGTGAGGTTATCAAATTTGCAGATGACACAAAACTATTTAAAGTTGTTAAAAAACCCAAGAGGATTGTGGAAAATTGCAAGAGGATCTTGATAAATTGGAAGACTGGGCATCAAAATGGCAGATGAAATTTAATGTGGACAAGTGCAAAGTTATGTACCTAGGGAAGAACAACCCAAACTATGGTTACACGATGCAAGGTTCCACATTAGGAACCACCACCCAGGAAAAAGATTTAGGCGTCATTGTGGATAACATGTTAAAATCCTCGGCCCTGTGTGCAGTGGCGGCCAAGACAGCAAATAGAATGCTAGGTATCATAAGGAAAGGAATGGAAAATAAAACAAAAGATATTATTATGCCTCTATACCGTTCCATGGTGAGACCACACTTTGAATATTGTGTGCAATTCTGGTCGCCGTATCTTAAAAAGGATATAGCGTTATTAGAAAAGGTTCAGAGAAGAACCACCAAAATGGTAAAGGGAATGGAAGGATACTCCTATAAAGAAAGGCTAAAAAGGTTAGGGCTCTTTAACCTGGAAAAAAGACGGCTGAGGGGAGATAAGATAGAAGTCTATAAATTAATGAACGGAGTGGAACGGGTAAACGTAGATCGATTGTTTACGTTATCAGAATATAGAAAGACTAGGGGACATGCAATGAAGCTACAGGGTAAACTATTTAAGACTAATAAAAGAAAATATTTTTTCACTCAACGTGTAATCAAACTCTGGAATTTGTTACCTGAGGATGTAGTAAAGGCTGTTGGTGTAGCTGGGTTTAAAAAAGGTTTGGACAAGTTCCTGGAGGAAAAGTCTATAAACCATTATTAAGAAGGGACCCAGGATATCAATGCTTGACCCAGTACAAGCATTGCGGAACCTGTGTCTTATGGGGAAACTGCTAGGTACGTACGACCTAAATTGGCCACTGTTGGAAACAGGATACTGGGCTTGATGGACCTTGGTCTGACCCAGTATGGCATATCTTATGTTCTTATCTAACATTTCTTATATACCGCCTTTCATGATATCAAGGCGGTTTACATTGAACAAACTGAAATTACTTTGAACAGGGCATTATAACTTGGAGATAACTATTTTACAGGGAACATCTGTACATGGGCATGTACCTGAGAGACCTGGCAAAGGAACTTGCCATGTTCTCGGCTGGTCTCTCCGAGGAACCCTTGCAGTGGTTCAAGAGCCTGGCCAAGCCGTCCATGAGTGCTCCAAATTTATGTCTCAAGCGGCCTTTGACGGGTTCAAGTCAATGGCTCGGGTAGCCACAGCGGGCATCAGTGCACGCAGCCAAGCTTGGCTTCAGTTGTCCGATCTCAAACAGTGGGTTCAGGACAAATTGGTTGATGTCCCATGCCAAGGGGAGAACCTCTTTGGCAAACCCAGGACCGACAAGGCTGCCAAGCTGGAGACCGAGTTCATGATGAGGACCAGGCTCTTTAAGAAGACCACTGCCCCTCCCTGACGGAAGGGCTCAGGTAAAAAAGCCCTTTTACCCGAGGAAGGGAGCTGCTTATCGAAACTACCCACCCTATCAGGCCTCACCGGCTTCCTAAGAGGATCAGCAGGCCAAGGGACATGGGCATGGCCTGCGTAAGCAGAAGGCTCCAAATCTTCAGACACCGGCCCCAGCCCAGCCAGGGGGGAGTTTTTGACTACTTTAGCATAGCCTCTCTACCCCAAGGAGGTCAGCAGCCCGCAGGGGGACGCCTGGCCCTCTATGCCCAGAGATGGGTGGCTATCACCACCGATTCCTGGGCACTAAGGGTAGTCAGGGAGGGTTATCTCCTCCACCTGGTTCAGACATTTCCCGGGAGAGCCCCTCAGGTCTCCCCTACACTGAGACCTTCTCCTGAAGGAGTTGGCAGGTCTTCTCGAGGACAAGGCGGTGGAACCGGTGCCCCACCACCTCAGGGGCAAGGGGTTCCACTCCAGATACTTCCTTGTCCCAAAGACGACAGGGGGCCTAAGGCCCATCCTTGACCTGCACAACCTCAACAAATTCTTGGTGAGGGAGAAGTTCAAGATGCTCTCTCTTGGAACATTGTTGCCATACCACCAGCAGGGAGACTGGCTATGCTCCTTAGACCTCAAGGATGCTTATACTCACATCCTCATCCACCCCAACCACAAGCAGTACCTGTGGTTCGTAGTAGGGGGCAGGCACTTTCAATACAGGGTGCTTCCTTTCGGCCTAGCCTCTGCCCCAAGGGTCTACACAAAATGCCTGACAGTCGTGGCCGCCTTCCTCCGGCTCCAGGGGATCTTTGCTTTTCCCTACATGGATGACTGGCTCATAAGGGGAGGCGCAGCCTCGGAGGTGCAGAAGACTGCCGCTCACACCATCCAGGTTCTGCAACACTTGGGCTTTGTCATAAACCTCCCCAAGTCTCACCTCCTCCAGCAAAGATCGACACCCTCCAGTCGAGGGCCTTCTTACCCAAGGACCGAACCGATCGTCTCCGGTCCCTAGCTCGGAACATACTGCACTGTCCCTCAGTGCCCACCCGGTGGCTTCTGGGCCTGTTCGGGCACATGGCCTTCACGGTCCATGTCACCCCAGACACTTGCCTCCATATGAGGACGGTGCAGTGGTGTCTCCAGGACCAGTGGTCTCAGGCCACAGGCCGTCTCCAGGATCGAGTCTCGGTAACCCGCCAGTTGGTGAACTCCCTGGTCTGATGGCAGTCGCCCCAGCGGGCATGCCCTTTCAAGCCCCACCAAGGATGCCTCCCTGCTCAGCTGGGGAGCCCACTGCGGAGTTCTCCGCACTCAGAGCTATTGATCACCAGACAAGAGCACCCATCAGAACAACCTCCTGGAGCTCCAGGCCATACACCTTGCCCTGAGGGCCTTCTGTCACCACCTAAGTCACCAGCCAGTGATGGTCCAGAGGAATAATCAGGTGGCAATGTTCTACGTCAACAAACAGGGGGGGGCACGGGATCTCGTGCCCTTTGTCAGGAGGCACTGGTTCTCTGCTCGTACGCAACCCATCAGGGTATGCTCCGGGCAGTGTACCTGCCAGGCCAGGACAACCTGCTGGCCGACAGACTCAGCAGAGTTCTCCAGCTGCACGAGTGGCAGCTGGACCCCAGGGTGGCCAGTCGGCTTTTCCGACACTGGGGAGAACCCATGATGGACCTGTTCGCCAGTCTGGACAACTTTCAGTTGCCCCGCTTCTGCTCCCACCAGGCCCACCCCTCCAGGGTGGCAGCAGACGCGTTCCTGGTCTCATGGTCAGAAGGCCTTATGTACGCCTTCCCTCCGCCGCCGCTGATCACCAGGACCTTCTGCGACAGGGCCTCGCTTATCCCGATAGCTCCTCGGTGGTCCAGGCAGCCATGGTTCCCGCTGCTTCTGAGGTTGACGGTGGAGGTCCCCATCCCCCTGGAAACCGCCCTGGGACTCCTATCTCAGGAGGGGGGCTCTCTCCTGCACCCCAACCTCGGATCCCTCTCGCTGACAGCGTGACTGCTGAGAAGGTGACTCTGGCCCCTCTCAACTTTCCGGTTGAGGAGGAGGACATTCTGCTGGCCTCTCGCAAGGCCTCTACCAGGAAGTCTTACGCCCTCAAATGGTGCAGGTCCTCTGCTTGATGCGCCCAACACGGGGCTGATCCTTTCTCCTGCCTGGTGGCTCTGGTGTTACAGTACCTTCTCCACCTTTCTCAGTCCAGGCTGAAGTCTAACTCCGTCTGGGTGCACCTCGGTGCCCTAGTGGCGCACCACCAGCCGGTGGATGGTAAGCCTCTCTCAGTCCAACCATTGGTGGCCCATTTCCTTTGGGAAACACAAACAGGAGCACTGCTCGCAAACAAACTGAGAAACCACAAAAACGAGCAGTAGTGGAAGTCACAGGCACTTTATTAATTAATAAAGTGCCTGTGACTTCCACTACTGCTCGTTTTTGTGGTTCCCCATTTCCTTTGGGGCCTGCGCTTATCAAAGCCCCTGGTTCACCCTCCAGAAACCGAATGGGACCTCAACGTAGTGTTGGGGCAGCTCACTTGCCCACCCTTTGAGTCTCTGGCTACCTGTCACCTTCGCTACCTCTCTTGGAAGGTGGTTTTCCTGGTTGCGCACACCTCCACTTGCAGAGTTAGCGAGCACCAAGTCCTTGTGGCGGAGGTGCCTTATACCAGGTTCTACAAGAACAGAGTCGTGTTTCGCACGCACCCCAAATTCCTGCCAAAGGTAGTGTCACCCTTCCATCTTAACCAGGAAGTGGTGCTTCCTACCTTCTTTCCAGGTCGGGCGGAGACGGTCCTTCACACCTTGGACTGTAAGAGGGCTTTGTCCTTCTATATCCAATGCCCTCAGGGCCACTGCAAGACTTCTCAGCTTTTCAACTCCTACCACCCTAGTAGGCTGGGGGAGGTGGTGACCAAGCGTACGCTGTCCACCTGGGTGGCAGACTGTATCGCCCTCGCTTATGAGCAGGCGAGGCTTCCGCTGGAAAACTGCGTAACAGCACACCATGTCAGGACCATGGTGGCTTCGGTGGCAAACTTGCGCTCTGTCCTGATGGTGGACATCTACCGGGCCACCACCTGGTCTTCTGTCCATACCTTCGCAGCCCATTACTGCCTGGAAAGAGAGTCCCGATGGGACAGTGCCTTCGGCCAGACTGTGCTCCGAAATCTTTTCGGGATCTAGACAACTCCTACTCTCCGACCCTTCTGTGTTCAGGCTACCGCTAGTTCATCGGACACAGGGTTCCTACTGTGATCTGTGGACATGGACTCATTTGCTGCTGCTTGCGGCTCCCCTTGGGGAGCCCTATTTTTTGCTGTGGGCTTTCGGTAGCCTGTAGCTGAGGAGTCCCATATGTGAGGACTGACTTCCTGCTTGTTCCCGGAAAAAGCGTAGTTACTCACCTGTAACAGGTGTTCTCCGGGGACAGCAGGAATCAGTCCTCACAACCCTCCCTCCTCCCCTTGGAGTTGCTCCTTTACCATCTTTTATTTTGCCATCTTTTAGCTATGTCATCTGACTGAGCAAGATGGCACCCTTGGGTGGGAAGGGGACCAGGCATGCATGGTGGCATCTCCCAAAAGCTTTCTTTGAAAGCTGGGGGGATGCTTCTGCGAGGGCTCCGCCGGTGCCAACATCACTCATATGTGAGGACTGATTCCTACTGTCCTCAGAGAATACCTGTTACAGGTGAGTAACTATGCTTTCCTCTCCATTGACAGATCCTAGCACAGTGAAAGAGAAGGATATATGGTTCCTAGCTACACTCAAAGATAATCTAAGGAAAACCTTTCACACAGCACAAAGAATCAGAATCATACCCACTCACTCAGCAGACATGCATTGGAAATTTATAAACCACTTTCTTTAGAAAATGGGGTGTAAATTCCCCTTCTTTAAAAGTTCTGTCCCATTTATATAGTTTTTCTTTTCCAATTAGTCCTTTAATTAGTCCCTTTGCTTTCAATTCTGGATTCTCTCTTCCATTTCTTCCTTTGTCCTTTCATATCTGCACTCCCATTCCTCCTGACCTGTTGACCCTTTATAGCCTTGTGTATAATTTGCTCAGGCCTTTATCAGATTTATTCCCTATTATCTGACCCTTTTCCCCCTTATTCAATTTTTTCATGTGGTTTGTCTTTCCATCCCTTATTTTCAAGAAATATAGAAAATATATCTTATTAGTTCTCTGATATCATCTGACAGTTTCCACACTAGGCCCCAGTAGCCCCATGCCAAGTTGGCATATCCATGCTAATGATGCTTCTCTCTCTTGTGCTCTGTAGATAAGTGTGTTTTTTTCTCACATTTCTTCCATGTGATGTCACCTAATACCTCTAGCACCTCACGGAGCACATCCAATGCAAATGCGAACAATTTGGCTGTTAACCCCTTCCCTACTGGCTCTCACACTTCAAATGGCAAAGATTCAGTCTCTGGTGTACCCTAAAGCATATCTACCCCTCTGCCTACCTGGTGGAATTCCTTTTACAATATCTCCTCCACTTGTCCTTGGCAGGTCTCAAGACTAACCCAGTCAGAGCTCATCTGAGTGCCATCTCAGCCTATCATAGGCTGATAGACAAGCATCCTATTTCTTTGCACTCCTTGGTGCAATGATTTATGCAGGGTCTCCTGATGTCCAAGCCACCAATCAAAATACCACTGATGGCATGGGACCTCAATGTGGTCCTAGCACAACTTCTAAAGCCTTCTTTTGAGCCTTCAGTCACCACTTCTTTAAAATTCTTGTCTTGGAAAGTAATCTTTCTTATCGCCCTCACTTTAGCTCACCACATCAGCAAACTTCAGGCTTTAATGTCAGATCCTCCGTACACCCGGTTCCACCATGACAAGGAAGTTCTCTGTAATCATCTACACTTTCTTCCAAAGGTGGTCTAACCCTTCCACCTCAACCAATTGGTGATATTACCGGTCTTTTTCCCCAGACCGCATGCCTCTAGGGCTGAAGCAGTGCTACACATGTTAGATTGCAAGTGTGCATTGGCTTTCTACTTGGCAGAATCAAGAATCACAGGAAATCCTCTCAGTTATTCATTTCCTTTGATCCAAGTCACCTTAGAAACATAGAAACATGGCGACAAAAAAAGACCACATGGTCTATCTAGTCTGCCCTTCCATATCAACCACTACAACGGTCCCCTTTTTTCTATTAGAGATCCTGTGTGTTTGTCCCATCCTTCTTTGAATTCAGATACTGTCCTCTACCACTTCCACTGGGAGACTATTACACAGATCCACCACTCTTTCCATAAAGAAATATTTCCGCATATCACTCCTGAATCTATCCCCTTTCACCCTCATCCCATGTCCCCTCGTAGCAGACCTTGCTTTCAATCGAAAGGGGCTCTCCCCCTGTGCATTTATGCCACGGAGGTATTTAAACGTCTCAATCATATCACCTCTTTTCCGCCTTTCCTCTAAGGTGTACATATTAAGATTCTTAAGTCTGTCCTCATATGCTTTATAATGAAGACCACTAACAATTTTGGTAGCCACCCTCTGTACTGACTTCATCCTATTTATATCCTTTTAAAGGTGCGGTCTCCAGAATTGCTCACAATACTCCAAATGAGGTCGCACCAAAGACTTACACAGAAGCACTATCGCCTCCTTTTTTCTGCTAGCCATTCCTCTCCGTATGTACCCAAGCATCCTTCTAACTTTTGCTGTTGCCTTTTCTACCTGTTTAACTACTTTAAGATCATCAGACACAATGACGCCTAGATCCCCCTCTTCTTTAGTAGACAAAAATACTTCACCCCCTATACTATATTGCTCCCTTGGATTGCTGAAGCCCAAATGCATGACCTTGCATTTTTTAAAATTAAATCTTAGCTGTCAAATTCTAGACCATTCTTCAAGCTTGGCTAGATCCCTCCTTATCTTATCTATACCTTCCTGGGTGTCTACTCTATTGCAGATTTTGATATCATCCGCAAAGAGGCAAACCTTATCCAACAGCCCTTCCCCTATATCACTAACAAAGATGATAAAAAGAATCGGACCAAGGACAAATCCCTGGGGCACATCACTGGTAACCTTCTCCTTAGAGTGAGCTCCATTTACCTGTATCCTTTGTTGCCTCCCACTCAACCAATTTCTAACCCAAGCAGTAACTTTAGGGTCCATCCCTAGGGTGCTTGGTTTGTTTATAAGTCGCCTGTGAGGAACGGTGTCAAAGGCTTTACTGAAATCTAAATACACCACATCAAGGGCTCTTCCTCAGTCCAACTCCCTGGTCACCCAGTCAAAGAAATCAATTGGATTTATCTGACAAGACCTGCCTCTGATGAATCCATGCTGCCTCGGATCCTGTAATCCGCTGGACCCCAGAAACCTCACTATTTTCTCTTTCAGCAGCGCTTCCAATAATTTAGTCATCACCGAAGTTAAACTAACCGGCCTGTAGTTTTCAATCACATCCTTACTTCTGCTTTTATGTAAAGGGACCATATGTGCCTCTCTCCAGTCCTTTGGCACCACTCCCGACTCCAACGAGGCATTCAAAAGGTCAGTAAGTGGAGCTGCTAGAACGTCCCCACGTTCCCTCATTATTCTAGGGTGTATCCCATCTGGTCCATCGCTTTGTCTACTTTAAGTCTAGCTAGTTTCTCACGAACACAGTCTTCTGAAAATTGTTCAAGATGCCCCTCACTTCTGTTCCTATTTGTGGTTTTTTTCTGAGATCCTGTTCCTGGTTCTTCATCTGTGAAGACAGAACAGAAATATTTGTTAAGCAATTCTGCTTTATCCTCATTAGTTTCTACATATTCCTCCCCTTCACCCTTGAGTCTGACAATTCTACTTTTGCCCTTCCTCTTCTCACTAATATATCTGAAAAATGTCTTATCCTCCCATTTTATTGCATTGGCTATTTCCTCCTCTTTTTGAATCTTTTCTTTCCTAAATGCTTTGTTAGCTTCTCTAAGTTTTTCCAAATAAATATGCCTGTATTTTCTTTCTGTGATCTCTTATATTTTGTGAAGGCCTCCCTCTTTTTCTTCATCTTTTCAGCTACTTCTTTCGAAAACCATAGCGGTCTCCTTTTCCTTTTACCTTTATTTACCATTTTAACAAAAGATTGGTTGTCCTTAAAATATCCCCTTTCAGTTTTGCCCACTGTTTTTCTACATCCCCCAGCTGTTCCCATCCTGCTAACAACTCCCTGAGGTTTTGACCCATCTTGGCAAAGTTAGTTTTCCTAAATGCTAAGACCCTCGCTTTTGAATGGATTTTATAAGCCCTAGTCCTAATTCTGAACCACACCATCTGGTGATCATTGGTTGCAAAATAATCTCCCACTATGACATCAAACACTTTCACCATTGGTAAGCACCAAGTCCAGTATGGTCCCTTCATGTGTGGGTTCTATTACCAGTTGCCTGAATAGTTCTCCCAGTAGAGAATCCAGGATCTCTTTACTTCTAGATGATACTGCAGCTGGAATGTGCCAATCAAAATCTGGCATATTGAAATTCCCTATTAGTAGCACTTCCCCTTTACTGGCAATGTTGCATATGTCTTCAATTAACTCTCCGTCCACCTCTTTGTCCTGTGAGGAGGTCTGTATATCACACCAATGCAAATAGATTTCTCTTTCCCTCTTTCTAGTTTAACCCACAGTGCCTCCTCTCTTCCTTTTAAGTTCTGAAGTTCCAAAGTATTAATATTTTTTTACATATAGTGCCTGTCCTTTCTGAATAAAGTATAGCCTGGTATAGTTACATTCCAGTCATGGTTTTCTGTGAACCATGCTTCTGTAACTGCCACTAAATCCAAATCAGCCTCTCCCATTAAAACTTCAACATCTGGGATCTTATTTCCCATGCTACAGGCATTTATACACACCGCTTTCCCTATGTTGCCCATTTTATCCATTTCCATAAAGGTATTTCCTGTTCGGTAATCCAGTTTAGTCCTCCAACATCGGGTAGTGCCCCTCCTCCTGCAGCCTGGAGACTGGACCAATCAAGTCTTCTGTAGTATATATGCAGACGGAGCTCCCAGAAGCCCCCAGTGTGTCCAGTCTCCTTGCAGCTTGCAGACTTCTGTGCCCTTTCTGGGCACACTAAGTGACACTTGAAGGAGCAACACTAGTTAGTTAGTTCTTTTGGGGTTTTATTTTGGGTCCTTTATTTACCATTTCTTTGCTAGGTAGCTGTATCTTTAAAAAATAAAAAGGAGCATTGCCACAGGGGACATCCTGGGGGAAGCCAGACCTGCATTGGGCTCCTGCCTTCCTGCCTGGGAATATCTGAAACCTGGGTTGAGCTCTCCCCAGGACTGTTCGGGGAAGAGCCATACCTGCTACAGCATTGCCTGTCACTTGGAGGAGTTGGCTGAGTTCCTTGCTGTTCCCTGAGCTGGTAGGAATTTTCCTTGCTTTATCTTTTCAGCTCTGTTGTTTTTTGCATTGTCAGAGGCTCTGTCGGCTCCCCTGGCTTCCGAATTGCACTTTTTCCTGATTTTTTTCGCTTGCCCTGTATTAGAGGGTCGTTTTCTTTCTTTTCCATATTATTTGGTTACCTTTGTATTTTCGCGCCTTTTTTTATTGTGGGTGAAAAAGTGCGGCGGCCATTTTGGATTTCTAAAGTGTGCTTTTTAAGGGCACTTTTTAACACTTGTGCACGGGTTCCCCTGGCATTTTTGGGGTTTCTTTTGCTGGCGATTTTGCTCAGGGCACCCCTAGGATTCTGGGGAGTATTTTGTTTTCTGTAAAAAAAAAACAAAAAAAAAAACGTTTTAACTTTAAAGCTGTACTGATTTGAATACGGTTAGTCCCTTTGCTGTGGGCTTCCCTGTTCCTGTTTCCTTCTTTCCCCCTGGAAGCAGGTTGCCTTAGCATGGCTGCCAAACCTCAATGTGTGATTTGTGGGTCCCGCAGAGGTACAATGACTGACTCTGGCATCTGCAAGAGCTGTGCTGCAGTTTCTTTAGACCTGGAATGTCTTCTCCCACTGCTGTTTGCAGCTCTGTGGTAACTCGATTGATTTTTCTTGATTTTTCAGCGATTTTAGGCATTTCTCTCATGCCTGCAACCCTCCCACCTTCTTCTGTGACTTTTTAAGTTAATTCCTTAGCTTTTGGGGGTTTTAATTCACTCTTTTGGTGTTTTATTTTTGCTGGTGGCCATTTTGAATAGCTAATGAGCCTCGGTTTTTGGCGGGAAGCCAGATTACTTCTCTGCTGGCTTCTAAAAGCTATATTGTTGTTTCAGTTTTTTTCCACAACACTTGCTAGATGTCAGTTGTGCAGAGGTTACCTTTTTCTCTGCCTATGTATGAACATAATGGATAAAAAGTACAGAAGGCATGGATAGAGAACAGTATGCAATTCAGAGCCACAGTACAATGCTGAGTCACTGACGAAGGGTGCAGGGCTCATGGGTTCCATTCCCCACTGTGCCCAACAAAGAAGGCTGGCTGAGGCTTACCTATTATGGGGAATATTGTTAAATGCCTGTTCCTGCGGGACGCAGTTATTTCTTTTTAGTTCTCCCTGTGCCTTATTCAGGTTTACGCTGCATAGGCTGTCAGAAGAAACACAGGGACCTCAGGCATCAGCTCTGCTCTTAACCCAGCATCTTGCTTCCCCTGAGGAACTTGGGAACTCCGGAGCTTGGCTTCGGGGGAGCTCTCCATTGGCTTTACGCTGCACTGAGTCTTTACCACGAGAGTTTGGATACCTCCAGGAAGTTCAGGTATCATTTTCTGTAAGAAAACTGTGAGTACTCTGTTTTTGTTTTTTTCTTCCTTGCCTCAGCTGCTCTGGGATGCTTTCAGCTGTATCCGGACCGGCTGCCCCTGAGTTTGGAAGTGCCTACTTTGACTTTTTAGTCCACAAACTGCAGCCGGGTTACTTTGTACGTCCTACTGATTATTGTACCTGTCTTATTCAATATACCATTTGGTTGAGGTTTTAAGTCTGACTGTTTTGGGCTCGGCCTAATTAAGCATGCTCACTGTAATTTTCCTATGGCTGGATTGAGCTTCTACATCCCTCCCCAGAAACACCTTTCAGCCCCTACCATGGAGGTCTGAATGGCTGCGGAGGGATCCCACTCTAATTTCCCTACTTTCAGTCACTGTAATTGCCTTACCCTGACCTTGAAAGTTTCTCTATGCCAGCACAGTGAATGACTGACAGTTCCCTTCTCAGTTCTGCGAATACCTGACAGTTTTTCGGTGCCAGCGGCTGTTTTGTTTTTTCTCTTCAGTGTTTCTTTTTAGAGGAAACAGCTCTAAACAGCAGTTTCCACACACTTAATCATGCTGTGGAGGCACGTGGAGTTTCAAAATCCTTTTCTTAAACAGTCTTGGGTTTCCCTGAGCCTCCCTTGCTTTTGTTTTAAATGCAAAAAAAAAATAAATCAATCAATAAATAAATAAATAAATAAATGAAACCCCACACAAGAAGAGGAAAGGTGGTTTAAGTCTCTACAATGCTTTTTTCTCTGGCTGTATTATATGTGAAATGTAATCAGCCGAAGGGTACATTAATAGCTTGCTTGTGTTACACCTGCACGCTGCATCCCGGAGGCTTTCCCCATACCCACTGCGTTGCTAGCTGGGTCCCTCAGCACCTTATCTCCCCCCTCCTCAGAGCCCCTGCTGCAGGATCTTCCACAGCCGCTGCAGACCACATTACACATTCCCATCCGGCCGTCTCATCAACGGTTTCTCCACTTCGCTCTTCCGTGGGGCCACTTCCAATTTCCGGCCATGCCGTTTGGTCTCGCCACGGCCCCCCGCACCTTCACATACGTGAGGGTAGTGGTCGCGGCGGCCTTGTGCAAAGAGGGCATCCTGGTCCATCCGTATCTCGACAACTGGTGGATTCGGGCAAAGTCCAGTCGGGAGTGTGTGCACGTCACGAGCAGGGTGGTGGCTCTGCTGCGGTCCCTCGGCTGGGTGGTGAAAGAATGCAAGAGTTGTCTGTGCCCGACTCAGGATCTCGAGTATCTGGGAGTGAGCCTCGACACAGCACGGGGCTTGGTGTGCCTACCGGAGCGCCGCATTCGGTCTCTTGTCCGACTCTTCAGGGGGATGCCCGCTCCGTCTGCATGGTGAAAGCTACAGCTCCTCGGTACGATGGCAGCAACCTTGGAGGTGGTGCCCTGGGCGCGCTTCCACATGCGCCCGCTGCAGCATGCTCTGCTGCGCCGTTGGTCCAACCAATCGACTCGTTGAACAGGAGATTGACTTGCCCAAGGGCGGTTCGCCGATCACTCCGGTGGTGGCTCTCCTCCGAGAACCTGGCGCGGGGGATTCCCTGGAGCCTCCACTTTGGGTTCCGTTCACAACGGATGCCAGCTTAACCGGCTGGGGGGCTCACTGCGAGACCCGCTTCGTTCAAGGGGAAGGGTCTCCCCTAGAGACTTCTTGGTCGATCAACCGCCTCGAATTGCGGGCGGTGCGGCTAGCCCTCTTGGCCTCAAAGCCCTAGTTCTCGACCGGCCGGTGCGAGTCCTCTCGGACATTGCGACCACCGTAGCTTACATCATTCGCCAAGGGGGCACCGGCAGCATGGCCCTGGAATCAGAAGCGATGGCCTTGGTCAATTGGGTGCAGTCTCGTCTTCCGGCCATCTCGGCAGCGCCTATTGCAGGCGCAGACAATGTTCAGGCCGATTTTCTCTGCAGAGTGCGGGTGGACCCCGGAGAGTGGGAGCTAAACCCGCAAGTTTACGCGCAAATAGTTCGTCGGGGGGGGGGGGGGCGCCCTTCATGGATCTCATGGCGACATTTCAATCGGCCGAGACAGGACGCTTCTTCAGCAGGCAAAGGGAGCGCATGTCCGAGGGGCTCGACGCTCTCATTCAGCCGTGGCCAACGTCCGGCCTTCTTTATGTCTTTCCTCCGTGGGTTCTGATTGGCCGGGTCGTTCAGCGCATCGAGGGCCATCGGGGTCGAGTGTTACTGGTGGCCCGGACTGGCCTGGGTGGCCCTGGTATGCCGATCTGGTCCGGCTGAGCGACGGCATTCCTTGGCTCCTATCCACGCTGCCGAATCTTCTTTTTCAGGGACCCTTGCTGATGCCCCAAGTGGGTCGATTCTCGCTTACGGTTTGGCCATGGAGAGGGCTCGGCTGAAAAAGAAGGGTTACTCCCCCCGCGGTGATTTCTACCCTACTGCGGGCGGGGAAAACGTCCACTTCTCTTACTTACGTTCGGATTTGGGGGATCTTTGAAGACTGGTGCTCCCGGCGTGGAGTCCGGGCGGCGACGGTTTCCGTTTCCGTCGTTTTAACTTTCTTCAGGTTGCTTTTGTTAAGGGCCTTGCGGCTAGTTCCCTGAAAGTCCAGTTGGCGGCTATCTCGTTATCGAGGCAAAGTTTTAGGCCGTCTCCGCGGTTCTTATCCGGACGTACGTCGTTTTCTTACGACTGTTTTTCATTTGCAGCCCTCCCGCAGGATTTTCGTTCCTCCGGGGGACTTGAATCTAGTGATGCGGGCCCTGGTTCGTGAACCTTTTGAACCCCTGAGTAGGGCGTTTCTGAAAGACTTTACGCTGAAGACGGTTTTTCTTGTAGCCATCTGTTCGGCACGGCGTATTTCAGATCTACATGCGTTGTCCTGCCGAGAACCTTTTTTGTCTTTTTTGTCTTTTTCCCCGGTCCCTTCCTTTTTGCCGAAGGTGGTTTCCCCTATTCATGTGAATCAGGCAGTGTTTCTTCCAGTTCTTTCTTCCCACTCTGTCGGGTCGGCGGACAGAAGTCTTCACCGTCTCGATGTGGGTCGTGCACTTCGTCGTTATTTGAAGGCTACCGAATCTTTTTGGAAGACTGACCGGCTATTCGTGCTCTTCGGTGGTGCACGTAAAGGGGAAGCGGCGGCTAAGGCCTCCGTTGCAAGATGGCTCAAGGAAGCGTTCGCATCTGCGTATCTGTTGCAGCAGCGGTCTGTTCTGGAGGGGCTACTGGATCATTCCACTAGGGCTCAGGCGACCGCTTGGGCGGAGTATAGCCTAGTTCCGCCAGCAGATATCTGTAAGGCGGCCACCTGGTCGTCTCTGCATGCTTTCAGTACACACTATCGTTTAGATGTGTCAGCGGCTCGGGATTCCTCTTTTGTTCGGCGGTTCTGCGCGCCGGATGGCAAGGTCCCGCCCGGTCTTAACTGCTCTGTTACATCCCGATGTTGGAGGACTAAACTGGATTACCGAACAGGAAATGGAATTACACTAACCTGGTAATTGTAGTTCCTGGAGGGTCCAGTTTAGTCCTCCTTCCCTCCCGACTATCTGTTATAAAAATGCGGCGCGCTTTCCGAACGGTGGATCATAAGACGGTTCCTCTTGCCGTTCGAACCTTTTTTGCAGCCGCGTTTTTGGCTATGGCTCTTTCTTTCTCAGGTGTTCAGTCAGCTCCTGAGATTTCTGATACGGAGCTGTATTTTGATTTCTGGGGCGTTGGTTCCAGCGCAATACAGTGTTCTGACTTCCTCGTTTGGGGAGAAAGTTGGATATTTTTGTGGGGGGGAAACAAATTGTTCTTTAATTATGTCATTTTCATTATGTCATTTTGTATATTAATCTAATGTGTTGCTTCGTTAAGTATGCTTTGTTACTAGTACACTGGGGGCTTCTGGGAGCTCCGTCTGCATATATACTACAGAAGACTTGATTGGTCCAGTCTCCAGGCTGCAGGAGGAGGGGCACTACCCGATGTTGGAGGACTAAACTGGACCCTCCAGGAACTACAATTACCAGGTTAGTGTAATTTCCATTTAATGTTTCACTTACCTGGGGGCTTTCTTCACTCATCCCCAACGAATCAAGTTTAAAGCCCTTTTCAGTAGATTAGCCTGTCTGCTACTGAAGACACGTCAACCTTTCTTGGACAGATGGACACCATCTCTGCTCTGCAACCCTTAGAACAGCATCCCATGGTCCAGGAAACCAAAACACTCTCGATGATACTATCCACGCAGCCATGTAATCCAGCAGCATACAGACCGATCTCAAGCATACCCCTACTGGCAAAAATAATCGAGAAGGTAGTACAACACCAACTACAGGACCACATCGACAATCACGCACCACTAGACATCAACCAACACGGTTTCCGCCCCAACCACGGGGTTGAAACACTCCTGCTATACCTCTTCAATAACATCCTCTGCCTCATAGACGACTCCAAGAAAGGAATACTAATGATCTTCATCGACATTTCATCAGCATTCGACACAGTGGATCACAGAACCCTACTGGAAAGACTACTGAACATTGGATTACATGGATCCACCCTGAAATGGTTCCACTCATACCTAACCGACAGACAGATACATGTCAAGGTAGGACCCAACACTTCCCAACCCATAAAAGTCCTACAAGGAGTACCACAAGGATCAGCCTTATCAGCACTTTTATTCAACCTCTATATCCAGCCAATATGCGACATCATGAAAGATCACAATATACTATACACAATCTACGCCGATGACATCATGATATACACACGTATCACAGTTGACAACCCGGACTACTCCAAAATAACAAACTGTCTCATAGACATGACCAGCTGGCTTCAAAACAACAACCTCACCATAAACTATAGCAAGACCGAGGCACTAATCATTACCCGGAACACTGAATTCGTCCCTCCACCCTACATCAAGATAAAAGACACAACAATACCCATGAAACCGGAAGTAAAGTACCTCGGAGTAACCCTGGACAAGGAACTGAATTTACATGCACACATAAGCAGAACCACCAAAAGCGCATACCACAAGATGAGACTTATCCGACGCCTTAAGCCTCTCCTCGACCCAGAACACTTCCGTACAGTCTGCCAGGCACTAATAACCCCACTACTAGACTTTTGCAACCCGATCTACCTTGGCCTATCAAAACAAACACTCAGACCGCTGCAGTTGGCACAAAACACAGCGGCCCACATAATATCAGGCACAACAAGACAAGAACACATCACACCCATACTGAAAGATCTACACTGGCTCCCAATCAACTCACGCATCAAATATAAGACAGTCATAAACGTCTTCAAGATCAAACAACAAGCATCTGCCCTCAGCCTACAAACACTCATACAACCTGACCGAAGCACACAACCAAGGAGGAGAGCCACTTCAAATCATGTAAATACCCCAAAAGACCTCACCAAGGTCCGCAAGGACACTGCGGAATGGGCCCTTTCACTGGCTGCACCAGCAATCTGGAACTCCCTCCCAGATGATCTAAGACTAACAGATGACCTCAAGGACTTTCAGAAGCAACTTAAGACAACATTATTCACTGAACACTACGGAGATGTCACATGATCTACTCACCAACCAAGAACAAAAGACCAAACCCCGCCCCTAACCCTTGTACATAAGAATGTATAATAGCGCTTAATGTAAATAGCTCACAAGAATCTGACATACACCTCCACAAACACACAACCTGCACCACTGCATGAACACACTTAGCCACACTTATGATTGTTTGCTGTGAGACTGCCTTGATTGAAGAAGGCGGGATAGAAATACTTTTAAATAAATCTCCAGGATACGAGCTTCTTGGCCTTTACCCTCAACAGGGAGGATTGACGAGAACACCACCTGCATCCCTATCTGATTCACCCTCTTTTTCGGAGCCATGACGTCACTTTTGAGACACTTAGAGGGTTACTTGGCAGTATCATCTGTGCCGACATAGATTAGCAACATTGGGTAATAGTCAGTGGGCTTGATGAGTCTCTGCAAACTCTCCATAACATCTTGGATTTTGGTATATGCCAAACTGATTCCTGATGTTTCCGGAGATCACCTCTTACAGGTGAGTTACAATGCTTTCCTGGAAGCCTCTGCAAAAGTAGTTATAAGAGTCTACCTTTATCATTAGTTTTTCGATTTGAATATTGGAGTATTGATGTCTTTATGGGTATGTGCGGATGGTGCTTTTAGTAAACAGACCTTGTTTTCTGTCGCCATCTGCTGGTAGAGAGACATAAACCATGCATCTAGATGTCTGGCTGGATGAAAAGATAATTATCAGGTAAATAATGTCTCCTGTTGTAATTCTGCTCTTTCAATGCTGAATATGGAAATATTATGAAAATGTTTGAAAATTTCACATCTGTAGGGTGAGATTTAACAGCAAAGAATTGACCAGATGTCAGCTTGCTTATTGGTTAAAATTAGGGATGCCAAAATTCCTTACCCTCCTATCCATAAATATTGTTTTCCACTGGGATTCTCGTGAACTTCCCAAGGACTCATTTTTGTAAAAAATATATGGTGTGAAAAGTAAGGGAACAGAAGCAAAATTGGACACATATTGAGCCGCCAATTTTTCTGGCTTCTGGATGGAGAATTGTGGTCAATCTTGGTTCCCAGTGCATTTAGGTATGTGTAGTCCTGCATTTTCAATTTAAAATCAGCTCTCCATGTAACAGTGCATCAGGATGAGTTGCCAAAGAGATCATACTGGCCTAATGTCGTCTTCCTGAAACTGGCCATTTGGTACTTGTTTGTTTGTACACGTTTCACATATGTACGTAGACTCACACTCACACATACACACACATACTCTCACACATACTCATTAAGTAGTCAGGAGGAGTGTGTCCCCCTCCGGCTTTATGCTGGGTTTCACAGCAAGATTATATGATATCCCTTTTTCCTTTGTTCAGGTGCGAATTGCTGAAGAAGGAATTAATGGAACTGTTGGTGGGAGCAAAGTAGCTACCAGCCTTTACATTGAAGCAGTGCTTTCTCATCCATTGTTTAAAAGCTATCTATGCAAAGAGGACTTCAAGGTAAGAGGGTTTATAGGTAAGGTTTCTAATTTTAGATTTTCACCAATAAAACACCTGCGATGCCAAAAAATTAAAATTGGTGTATATAGGAAAACACCAGAAAACCAGCATTTACCGAGTACTTTTTTGCCCTCTCTTGGCTTGTCATATCTTCCACTCAGTTTTTGTGTGTCTTCTGTGTTAACAATTCCTAAGTGATACAAATGTACATATTTGATTCCACCAGAAGAGGTACCCAACAACAGTGGCATTTTAGAAAGGATGTCCATGTCAAATTGGGGATGTCCAGAGCAAAACATGATGAGAAATGCCAGGGATGTGTGTCTCTACTCAGTTTTAGTAGCATAGATGTCCCCAACAGTGATGTCTGTGCTAGTGGCCATATAGATGTCCCCCTCAGGAAAGTGTGGGATGGGGATGTCCTCCTCATGCAAGCTAGCTTAAGGGGACATCTGGCAGTGTAACAAAACAAAAAATATGCTCTCTCATTCCCTGTCAGTGTTCATTATTGGAATGGAAAATATAGCGGATAAGAGCAGACCTCCTTCTCCATACCCTCCAGATATCTGTCTGACAAACAAGCACTTTTCCAATGCATATTTGTGCCTTGAGGAGGTATAAGCTTGGACACAGCTCGGGACGTCCAGGGCATTTTTGAAATCGAGCGAGTACGTCCAAATACAGGGAATACCCAGACACACCTATTTCAGGCTTGGACATCCTTGCTCCAGGGATATCCAGAGATTCAGCTTCTAAAATGACTCTGGGGATGTGTCCATGCTTTGTCTCTATGACCGTTTTCAGATGTCCAAAGGACAAATAGGGCTTCTAAAATAATCCCCATGATGCGAAAACACTGATAAACATTATTTTATTCTCGTAAAAACCACCTAAATAGATGGAAAAGAAACATCTGAATTTACAGTTTATAGACACCTAGGATAGAAGCCCTAATTATATGATGTGCAATGACCCACTGCTCAGCCCTACTGTCTTATTTGGAAAGCATTGTCATTTTCTAATGAGCAGGAGACACTGTTGCCTTCCTTACTGTAAACTGTATCTTTCAATTTTGTACTACAAGTGCAAAAAGAAAACGTTATTCATGGTTGATCTTGTTTTCTGTTTGACAGACTAGTGAAGGAGGAACTCACTGTTTTCCAGACCTTCGTGTTGGCATTTTCCAGGAAATTGTGCCCATGGGAATTGATCCAAATCTCATCTCTTACAAAAAAACAGGTGTGTAGAAATGTTAGGAGCACCAGGTGTTTTCAGAAAGCTCTCACTATGCAGCAATGCATTCTTGCTTGAAGGAAACAACTTTCAGTGACTTCAAAGCACCATTACTGCTAAGCCATCCAATAAAGATTGACCATATTGACTTGCTTGGCCCGAGTTTTATGTTCTTTCATACTGTGAAGGGAAAAAAATACTTTTTAAAAGAAAAATATTAGCATTGGTAATTCTTTCCTCCTCTTCCTTGGAGCCATGCAGGCCCTGTCAAAAAAAGTCATACCTCACACAAGATGAACCAATCAGTTTACTTTCTTTTTGACATAATTATGATATCGCTTTAAACGTGACATTATTAAAAATTCAATTCATCCAGCTTCAAAAGAAGTAGGTCATGAAAGCTGTGAAACATTCTCTTATATCACAGATTCATGGGGAGGAGGGCAGTGAAGGGGCTTATTTCCAGGGTAGCTGGCAATCGATTAACTAGAACTCTGTAAGAAACAAGAAAGGTAATACTATATTTTAAAAAATGATATATAATAAATATAAAATAGATACCTTTTTGTTACTTAAACATAGGTGCCCTTATACAGTTGACATCCCTGCCACAATTAAAGGCCATGGTCAGCATGTTTGCGGACACGCTGTGGCAGGAGATTAACCACAAAAATTAATGAAAACGTTAAGAGGATTAACTATGATTAAGTGGACATTTGCAGATAAGGATTAGATAATGTACTGCTACTTTTATGCTACAAACCCTATATTTGAATCCAGAAGGTATACAAGGAGAATTTGCCAAAAACTGGAAGAAAGAGGAAAATTGCCACAAGAAAAAATGCAAAAAGCAAGATGCAAATTTAAGATCTTTAATTTCGCAACAAAGCAAAGAAGTTTGTGAATGATAACATCTTGAAGCAACTAAGGGCTTCTGTGGAAAAAGAAATACAGGGAGGAGGAGGCGACCTGGGTAAGAGTACCAGAAGAAAAGAATACACAGAAACAGAAAGAGCATTTGAGGGGGAGATGGAACTTGGAGATCTGGAACTGCAGGAAAGTGAGGTAACTACAGGACAGGTCAACCAGTCAACTGAAGAGGCAGAAGAAAAGGAGGAGAAAGACCCAGAGGTGGAGGAATTCACAATCAAACTCTTAGTCCACATGGAAAAAGATGAATATGCTGGGTTTCAGGCAAGGTAAAGATTACCTAAGTTAAATTTAACACCCAAGGTTAAAAGTATGATTATAGAGATGAACAAGGCCATATCTCCAGGAACAAGCAGGAATGAGTCTTCACACGTGGGAGACTTCGCCGACGGAGCCCGCACGGGAATGCTCCCCAGCATCCAAACACAAAGCCTTTGGGAGCACCCCTCGCGCCTGCGCGGTGGCTTCCCGCCCTTCCTACTGCCTCTCCCCAGTTTTTCGTTTTCCGCGGAGCAAGCAGGACTTTCCTCCTGCTACTGCAGAAACTTTTTTTCTTTTTCCTTTTCTTGTTTCCTTTTTCCCGCCGACACCGGCACCACCGGTGTTTTTTCTTCTTTTAATCACTCGAGGGAACTTCTTTCCCTCTGGTCCTTTTGAGGCTACCGGGCTTTCCAGCATGGAGCCTTCTTCCCCTAAGAAGTGCCCTCACTGTGGAGACTTCGATTTTTACTTAGACTCCAATGCCTGGTGCCTCTCCTGTTTGGGCCCTGATCCCTTTTCCCCCGGTCCTCCGGGCTTCAGTATCGGGAGAAGACCTTCCCTTTTTCGGGTGTCCCTCGATGACATTTTTCCTCCTAAGGTGCGGTCATCGGTTTTCTCTTCTCTCCAGGATCAGGTAACCACACAACAGTCTGTTAAGACTAGCCAAGTCTTGAGGGGTGAGTCTCATGCGCGGCATGACGACGGCTCCGGCCTCCCCCTCGAGTCCTCCTTGGCAAATAAACCCTGGCGGGAGTCTTCGGGCTCCAAAGCATCTGCAGGGTTTCGGGTTGTTCCTGGGGTAGCTCCTCACAGAACATTCCCGAGCCATGCTCGGTGGTGGTATCCGCTTCAAGCGGTGCCGATTCCCTGGCATTGGCGTCGGCGTCGAGTGTTCCACTCTTCGCCAGGGATCGTCAGCTGGTGTCCTCGGCACCTCCCCTGGCCGATCGACTCGACCCGGTCTGACTTTCCTGCATCCCAGCCATGCGCGGAGGTGGTACCCGCTTTGGGCGGTACCGATTCCTCGGCATCGGCGTCGGTGTCGAGTGTTTCACTCTTCACCGGGGATCGTCATCTGGTGCCCTCGGTACCTTCGGGGCCGCTCGATTCGGCCCGGGCTGGCTTTCCCGCATCCCAGTCCTGCGCGGGGTGGCACCGGCTTTGAGCGGTGCCGCCTCCCCGGCGCCGGCATCGGTGTCGAGTGCTCCACTCCTCACCAGGGATCGCCGCCTGGCTCCCCCGGTACCTTCGGGACCTATCGATCTGTCTCGGACGGGCGATCCCTCGGCATCGATGTGGACGTCGAGTGCTCCGCTCGTTGCTAGAAGGGGGGCCTCGGGGACTTCGATCGATTCGACCCAGCCGGTTTTTCCGTCATCCCGGCCAACAGCGGGGTTGGTCCCGGCGTCAAGAAGCACCGGTGCCCCGGCGTCAGCGCTGGGGTTGTGCGTTTCACTCCCCACCGGGGCCCGTCATCGGGTTACCTGGGTACCCTCGGGGCCGGTTAGTAAGCCCCGGAGGGGTTCTCCTCGCGGTAAGATGGGCTCGAGAGGAGTCCCGGCGTCGAGCGGTACCTATCTCCCGCAGTTGTCGCCGGTGTCGGGTGTCTCCCCCTTCACCGAGCTTCGTCCTCGGGGGCCCTCGATGCCTGCGGCACCGATCGATGCGATCCCGATCTGCTTTCCGGGTTCGTCATCGCCGATACCGCCACCGGGGCCCTCTAGGAGGGGGTCGGTCCCCTCGCTCGGTTCAATGCCCTGTCTCGAGTCGATACCCAGTCTAGAAGGCTTGGTTACGACACGTTTTGGGCGACACAGTGCAGAGATTGCTGACCTCTGCTCTCCGAGTGCTTCGGAGCCACTTCAACCGCCGGGGGCAGTGCCGTCCCTGAGGCCGGGGTCGGGGCCGAGGCCGATTCCTGCGGTTCCATCGGTGCCATCGACCCCATCGATGCTTAGCTGGGAATCAATTCCCGGAACCGAAGGCGCAGTACTAACGGCCTTGAATCGGGACTGTTGGTGTCCTTCTCTGTCCAGTGGGCACCAGTCCGCTAGGCCTGCTGGTGTCCAGGCGGCACCTTCCGTCTTAGCCTTCCCCGGAATAGCCCCTCTGGGAGAGCCATCTTTTCAGGATTTTCTCCTTGACATGGCAGACTTGCTTGCCATCCCTATCCCGGGTCCTCCTCTAAGTCCAGGTCCTGCGGAACAGGCAGCTGTAATGCTTCCTCTACACCCTTCTCTGCAGGATCTTCTGCTGGGGGTTTGGCGGTCACCTTTGAGGGTTCCTGCACCGTCTACAGCCATGCATGCTCAGTATCGGGTGCCCCCCTCCCCGGGTTTTCAGGAGCACCAGCTTCCACATCATTCCATTGTGGTGGAATCGGCGCTGCGGAAGGTCGGAAGTAAGAAGAAACATTCTTCTCGCCCTCCCGGTCGTGCCTCTAAAGCGCTGGATACCTTTGGGCATCAGACCTTCCAAACGTCCATGTTGGCTTCCAAAATTATTTCATATATGTTTTATATGAGCCTGACACTCCAGGAGGTCACCGAGAGATTATCTCTCTTGTCTCCCCTTTTGTCTGCAACTAAGGCCTCTGAATATTCCTTGCTTCTTTATCATTGCAGGAATATCTCTGGGTTCCTTTCTCGTGCTTCTCTAGACTCCTTTCAGTCTGTTAGCAGGTCCTCTGCTATTGCCATTGGAGCGCGTCGTACTACCTGGCTGCAGGCGTCCGACTTGTGTAGATGGGCACAACATAATCTGGGTAATTCTCCGTGTGCTGGAGAACACCTCTTCCATAGCGAAGCGTTACGTCAGGTTGCTCAGTGCTCCGCTGACCTTCCTAGCACTGGAAGCCATCCTAAGCCCTCTCTTCCCCCCGGGGGTGGGAAGTGTCCTGCCAGACCTCCTTTCCCGAGGAAGAGAAAGTTTCAGCCGTCCGCCCACCCGCCAGGTGCGGCCAAGCAAGGGTCGTCTCACTCCGGTCGGCGGTTCCCGGGCGCGTGCCAGGATGCTCATACCAAGCAGCTTTAGGCTCTTGTATGCGGCGGCCTACGATTAACTTCTCTACCGGAAATTTATTCTTCTAGCTCTACACTGGGGTTCGTTTTCAGTATGGCAAGTGGTTCGGATGCTTGTCCGGGAGTTACGGTATTCCCTCCTCCTTGTTGGTAGAGGGAGGTCACCGCTCTTCCTTGATGGTTCTGGCCACAGGGCCTTCTATCCTTCAACTGACTTACCCTTAGGTAAGTCCCTCGAACCCTTCTCGTCCAGGGTTCCCCTGCTTGAGCAGATGCCATACCGAAATTTCTTCTCCCAGTGTAGACCTTTCCCCTGTTCTTTGTCAGTTACTGTGCGTGCAGGAGTCACCAAGAGTGCTTACTACTTCTGCCAGAGGCTCTGCTACCTGGCGTATTGCCACCCCCCGCAGGTTTTGTTCTAGCTGCCGGGATGGGGCGACGTCTCTGACTCCTGTCAGTTTCCCCCGCCTCCTGCACGCTGCCCTCTGCAATCTTCAGAGCAGCTTCCCATTAGGCAGGGACCCTTGCTCTGAGGGTTTTTCCATATGAGGGAATGGACTTCTTAGTCACTCCATGGCTATCGATGACTATACCCTCTTGCCTCCCGTTTGATGCGGGGGACAAGTTCTTTCCGCGTGCCTGCCATGGGGACACATCGTAGACTTCCCCTGATGTGCCCTTCACGCAACCGTACTGTTAATCTCGCTGATCTGCCACTGCTCCACAGACATAGACCCCCCCCCCTTGTTCTTGGATGGATCTTCCCGCCACCTTCCCAGGTGGGCGTTCTTCTGTGGATCAGTGGCAGGTCCGACTTATCAGTATTATACTCCCGTATGTATGTTCCTCGGCATACATGTTTTTAGTACCTGGGTGGGCGCTCTACCTGCCCTACTTACCTAGATATATATTGCATATTTATCTGTATCGGTAGGCGCCCAGTGGGAGATGCCCACAGCACCCTGTGTATTACCGTCTATCTCCCTATTGCAGGTACTTGCGTTTACTCCTTACGGGGTCCGACCAGTCCGCTTGCCTATTTTCTTGCGGCTCGATATCTGGGACCGGTTATACTCAACTTGCTGCTGTGAAGTCAACAGCTTCAATTTTTTTTTTCTGTTATGCACCTCTTCCTGAGGTCCAGGCCCTATGTCTTCCTTTTCTCAGCTAGGGCTGATAGTGTACTCTTCGGTTCAGGGGTACGCCCCTGTTCTCCTCCGGACTGGGCTCTCCAGATCGGCCAGTCTTCTACTTCTAGCCCTCAGGGTTCGGGACTCTGCCCCTGAAGGAGTGCTCAGCTTTTCCCATAAAGCTTCCTTGAAGACCTGCCGTTCTTCTCCTGCGCCAGTTGACACCTGGGTCTCCTGCCCTTCCGGATTTGGAACTTCCCCCTCACTGTTGTGAAGTTCCCTCGAAGACTTCGCTACTGAGTCTACGGTAACTCCATCACAGTTCTTCCTGCGATCCGGTAGGTGAGCTCTATGTGGTACTAGTTCATTAAATACTTAATGATACGGATTTGCATTCTAAAGACTACTCTCCCCTGTAGTTTTGGTTTTGCTGTTCCTCTGGAACCTTTTTCTTCTCAACTCCTACCCTCCATCCCTCAGGGGATGCCGGGGATCCAGGTTGGGAAAATGCCTGCCTGCCAGGGCTCTGCATTTTATGGGATCTCCCCTGGCACCCTCAGCTAGGGAGTCCCCACGTGTGAAGACTCATTCCTGCTTGTTCCTGGAGATAGCACAGTTACTTACCTGTAACAGGTGATCTCCGGAACAGCAGGAATTAGTCTTCACAACCCGCCCACCTCCCCTAGGAGTTGTATCTCTCTATTCCTTCCTCTTCCTCTCCTTCTCTCTCAGCTATGAACTCAACTGGGGAGAGGCAGTAGGAAGGGCGGGAAGCCACCGCGCAGGCCCGAGGGGTGCTCCCAAAGGCTTTGTGTTTGGATGCTGGGGAGCATTCCCGTGCGGGCTCCGTCGGCGACATCTCCCACGTGTGAAGACTAATTCCTGCTGTTCCAGAGATCACCTGTTACAGGTAAGTAACTGTGCTATCCAATATAAAGGGACCATTTATGGACATTACCAAAATAAATCAAATACAGTATTGTGCAAGTAAATTTATTGCTGCAAGAATAATAACAGCTAAAGTGCAGGGCCAGAAGAAAAAGAAAAAAATAACAGTTCCTCCCGGGGAAAAAGCGCATTGAGGGAAAAATACAGTCATTGCATGGGGAGGTGTCCTTGATAGATGGGTATCTAAAAGGATAAAGATAATCAAAAATATTAAGGAAGATCCAAGGCATCAAGCTTGAAGCATGCTGCATTAACAGAAGAAGACCTGAAATTTATATGTTACAATAAATTGAAAGTAGCAGTAGAAGTGCAAAAATTGCGAAGATATGGAGAAAACTGAAAAGAAAGATATCAAATAAGCTATTTAGAGAGAATCCAAAACAATTCTACAGGGAATTAGGAAAGAGCATTAAGATAATAAAAGCACTACCAACCAAAGCCAACACAGAAAGCTTCTGGAGAAAACTGTGCTTTATAGGGTCCTCGTATAATCAAGAAGCATAATGGTTACCCTGCATACAGGAGCATTTAGAAAAATCAAACATCAAATCTATTGAATGGCCTGCAGTAACAACAAAAGAGCTGGATAGCAAGTTAAAATGAGCTCCAAACTGGAAGAGCCCTGGCCCAGATGGAGTAACCAATTTTGGCTCCAACAGTTAACATCACTCCACCCCGACCTGATGAATTGCAAATATCAATTGTTTAAGCAGCCAGACTTAACACCACAATGGCTTACTACAGGAAGAACATTTCTCCTGCCAAAAGGGGACCCAAGTAACCCTCCCAACAATTATAGACCAGTAACGTGTCTACCTACAAATCTATAAGTTGTTCACTGCAATAGATTTAGAAAAAATATATGATCATATCGAGTCCAATAACATCATGGCAATAGAGCAAAAGGACAACGAGAGAGGATCATATGGCACCAAAGACCAGTTAATGTTGAATAAGGCCATCATGGTCAGCACTAAGAAAAGCAGAAATCTCAGTATAGCATGGATTGATAAGAGATCTTTTGACAGTGTCCCACACTCTTGGATAATAAATTGCCTTGACATGTATAAAATAAATCCTGATTTGATAGAGTACATTAAGTTCACCATAACAATATGGCAAACCACAGTCTTTTTGAAAAATGAAGATGGTCAGTATATCATTCCTAACATCAGGATCGAGCAAGGAATATTTCAGTGGGATTCCCTGTCTCCTCTTCTGTTTTGTGTAGCGCTTTATTGAATGAGTACTCTCATCAATCTTTGGGATACCTGAATCCTAAAGAAGGTAACAACCCAAAAGCATCAACTCATTTATTATTTGTATATGATCTGAAGCTCTATAGTTCCAGCGACCAACAATTAGCAGAGCAACTCCATGTGGTGAAAAGCTTATCTCTAGGAACAAGCAGGAATGTAGTCTTCACATATGGGTACCGACAGAGCCCTTGCGGTAACACTCCTCAGCGTCCAATAGGAAAGCTTTTGGGAGCATCCCACAGCGCCTGCGTGCTGCCTTCCCGCCTTTCCAACTGTCCCTCTCCAGTTCTTCGTTTTCTGTGGAGCCGACAGGTCACATACCCTGTCACCGCAGAAAAATTTTGTCTTTAATCTTTGTTTTTGTGGTCGCGTCTGCCTTCCTTCAACGCCATACCGATACCACCGGTTCTTTCTTCTTTCTTTTTAAAAAAAAGTTATAGTTTCTAAGGTGTTTTACTTAGAAACTTTTTTCCTTGGTGCTAGGCGCCATTTTGGGCATTAGGCCAATTTTATCCTTAAAAATGGAAAAACCTACTAAAGGTTTTAAAAAATGTTCTATGTGTGGTGGTACCATTTCCGTCACCGGCACCCATGATTGATGTCTCAAATGTTTAGGTCCTGACCACACTATTTCAGAGTGCCTCTCCTGTGGAATGATGTCAAAAAGGGGCCGGCAGAACCGAGCTTAAACTTAGCACCTTTTTTCCCTCAGACACGGTGTCTGTTGCATTGGCGTCCTCCAGGGCCTCATCTTCCTCCCATAGATCTCAGCCGGTCCTCAAAGGGTAGATTCTCCTTCTAAGTATCGAGATGCCCCTGGCGTTGCCCTTGAGGAATTTTCACCGGTAAAACTGCCCTGGCGGGAGGCTTCGGCTTCCAAAGCACTAACGGGGTTCCAGGATGTTCTTGAGGCCTCAACCTCGGCAGAACTACTGGCGCCATGCTCTGGGATTGCGACCGCTTCTACCGGTACCGACACCCAAGCATCAGCAGTGTCGATAGACCAGAGATTCCTTGCTATCGAATGCAGTCTAGCGGCTCTTCTCACGGCTTCGGTACCGTGGAAACCGCTTCAGGCACCTCAACCAATACCGGTACCGACACCAGTACCAGAACCAGTACCGACTGCATTAACATCAGCGGGTACGCCACCCATACCGAGTCATGCGTCTGTCTCCGGAATCGACAGATTGGTACTGGAACAACCCGATGCCGACTTCGATCAATACCGGTACCGTGCTTTGCACGATCACCGGGATCAGAGGTATTTTGAATCCTCTGAGTCTGAAGACTCCAAAGACTCTGCCAATACAAGAGTACTTCTCCCTGAGGATTCCTCTTCTCCTCAGCACAGAATGTCTCCGCCAGAGGATATGTCCTTTCAGGACTATCTGTGATGTGGCCCGAGGCCTTCCCATCACAATAGCTCCTGAAAAGGAGCCTAAGGCAAAGGAGTTGGAAATTCTCCAATACCCTAAGGCTCCCAAAGAGGCAGCTACTCTGCCTATTCATGAGATCTTACATGATCTTATGCTAAGGATGTGGGAAACACCTTTAACCACATCGCCTCATTCTCGAAGACTCGATACCATGTATCAAGTTCCACCTTGTCCTGGCTTTCAAAAAACTCAATTACCACACCATTCAATGGTGGTGGAATCAGCCATGAGAAGGATAAAAAGTGCAAAGAGACATGCATCCAATCCTCCAGGTCGTGAATGTAGGACTCTCGATGCCTTTGGGTGTCGATGCTTCCAAGCTTCCATGCTCTCAGCTAGGATCAGTTCCTATATCTTGTATATGGGAATGTTCCTTAAAGAGATCACAGGAGACTTGGAGCTTTTGATCCCCCTCCTTCCTGATGACAAAAGGCAAGACTATCTTACTTTAGTCAAACATGCTTAGGATGTTTCCAAGTTTGTAAATAGTGCAGCCTTTGATTGTTTTGAGTGCATAAGCAGAACCTCTGCTATTGCCATTGGTGCACGTCAGATTGCCTGGCTTCAGGCATCTGACTTGGAAATTTGGGTACAGGATAAATTAGGAAACATTCCTTGCACAGGAGAAAATCTCTTTGGCAAGAATTGGCAGGAGAAGGCTAATGAGATAGATGCTGACAATATCACTTTGGATAGATTGTCCAAATCCATAGCTGATCCTGCAAGGAAATAATCCTCTAAGAAACCATTTTTGAATAAGAAAAAGAAGTTTTATCCTTCCTATATCCAACAGGGATACCGTCCAGGTCAGACTGCCCAAAAGGGACAACAGCAACAACCTAGACAACAAAAGAAGCCAAAAGCTGCAAATCCTCAGTCAGCTCAGCAGGCTCAGCCTCCTCAGGGGCTTTGACTCCTTCCTAGAGAACTTTGCCTTCCTGCCCCTGAAAAGTCCAGAACCCTCAACCATCCCAGGCAGGTTATATCCTTTTGCCCACAGATGGTACTAAATAACAGCAGAAAATTGGACTCTGTCCATTGTACGAGAGGGGTACTAGCTTCATTTTCACAGCATGCCACCTCCTACAATTCTAAAACAGTTCAATTCTCAGACCTTTCTTGACAGGCTCCTAGGTCAAGAAGTCACAATGCTCCTTGCTCAAGGAGCAATAGAGGAAGTATCCATTCCCCATCAGGGTACAGGGTTCTACTCCCCCTATTTTCTTATTCCAAAGAAAACAGGAGGACACAGACCCATTTTAGACCTCAGAGAATTGAACAAATATTTGTCCCGAGAGAAATTCAAAATGGTCTCTCTAGGAACTCTGCTGCCATACCTTCAAAGTCAAGATTGGCTTTGTTCTCTAGATCTCAAGGATGCATATACTCATGTTCTCATCCATCCAAATCACAGGAGATTCCTCCGATTCCTGTTTCAAGGAAAGTACTACCAATACAAGGTTCTTCCCTTTGGCCTGGCTTCTACGCCAAGAGTGTTCACAAAATGCATGGCTGTGGTAGCAGCATTTCTCCGCACTCTGGGAATATTTGTCTTCCCTTACTTAGACGACTGGCTCATTCGAGCCCCTACAGTGCCAGAAGCCAGCTCTGCTCTGTTTCACACAATGCGACTCCTTCAGTATTTGGGGCTGGTCATAAACCTCCCAAAATCCAATCTTGCTCCCACTCAGTCCCTAGAGTTCATAGGAGCTCACCTGGATACCAGACAGGCAAGGGCTTTCCTTCCGCAGCCCCGCTGTCTTCGCATAGTACAACTAGCTTTCCAAGCAGTGCTCAAACCTTGTCTCACTGCTCGGGAAATGCTACAATTGCTAGGCCACATGGCATCCATTGTGCATGTGGTTCCTTATGCTTGCCTCCATATGCTCGCAGCCCAGTGGACTTTATCCACTCAGTGGACACAGGCCTCAGGTTAACTGTCAGACAAAATAACAAACTCAAACCGTCTTATTTCGTCCCTCCAATGGTGGCAATCACCCAGAAACCTTCTGGTGCGGTCTCTTTTCCAGCAGCCCCTATCCCAAGCCACCTTAACAACAGATGCATCACAGTGGGATGGGGAGCCCACCTGCACGATCTCTCTACCCAGGATACCTGGACTCCACAGGATGCCTGTCTTCACATCAACCTCCTGGGGCTCAGAGCAATCTTCTTTGCTCTTCGAGTATTTCACGCCCAGCTCAGCTACAAGACAGTCCTAGTTCAAACGGACAATCAGGTTGCCATGTTCTATGTGAACAAGCAGGGCAGAACAGGCTCTCTGTCACTATGCAATGAAGCTTTGCGACTATGGGCCCTCGCCAGAGAGCATCAGATTCTTCTCCTTGCGGTGTATCTTCCAGGCATTCAAAACTCTTGGGCAGACAAACTCAGTCGAGTTCTGCTTCCACACGAATGGTCTCTCCTTGCAGACCAGGTTGCCTGAATATTTCAGATTTGGGGAACCCTGGACATAGACCTCTTTGCAAGTCCACTGAATGCCAAACTTCCCCAGTTCTGTTCCAGAATTCCAGCTCGATGTTGTCAGGCAAGGGACGCCTTCCTCCTTCACTGGGGTCAGGACTTCCTATATGCCTTCCCACCCATTCCCCTCATCCCCAAAATCCTATTCAAGCTTCAGAGAGACAGAGGTCATATGATCCTCATAGCTCCACGTTGGCCACGGCAAACGTGGTACCCTCTGCTTCTACATCTCTCTCAAGCTCCGCCTCTGGAATTGGGATCCGCTCCAGATCTTCTCTTCGAAGAGGACGGGATGCTCTGGCATCCGAATCCCCAGTCTCTACATCTCAGGGCCTGGTTGCTGAAAGCCTAGAACTTCAGGATCTTAATCTTTCTCAACAGGTAAAGGATATCCTTCATGCTTCTAGAAAACCCTCCACAAGACGCTCGTATGCCTTTAAGTGGAAAAGGTTTACCATATGGTACTCGCAGAAGAGTCTTAACCCTCTTGTGATACCTCTGGAATCGATACTGGAGTATCTCCTTCATTTGTCAAATGCGGGTCTCAAGACAAATTCAGTAAGAGTCCATCTTAGTGCTATTGCAACTTCTTACAAGCCTCTAAGTGGACAACCTATTTCCTCTCATCCTCTCATAGTGAGATTTATCAGAGGCCTTCTTTTAACAAAGCCTCCCTGTAAGCCACCACTGGTGGCATGGGACTTAAATCTGGTGCTCGGGCAGCTCATGAAACCGCCCTTTGAACCATTAGCCACTACATCTTTGAAATTCCTTTCCTGGAAAGTCATCTTCCTCATTGCAATCACATCAGCATGTCGCATCAGTGAATTGCAAGCGTTAGTGGCTGATCCTCCTTATACAAGGTTCCACCATGATAAGTTAGTTCTTAGGACTCAGCCACATTTTATGCCAAAGTTGGTTTCCCCTTTCCATTTAAACGAAGCGGTTTACTTTCCTGTGTTCTTTCCAAGGCCTCATGCCTCCAGTGCAGAAAAGAACCTTCATACCTTGGACTGTAAAAGAGCTTTGGCCTTTTACTTGCAAAGGGCACAGCAACTTAGAAAATCTTCTCAACTCTTTGTTGCTTTTGATCCTAGTCATTTGGGACTTCCAGTTTCCCAAAGAACTCTAACTGGATTGCTCAGTGCATATCCTTTGCCTATGAGATTAAGAACCTTCCTCTTAAAGGCCATGTCACAGCTCACAATGTGACAGCCATGGCAGCCTCAATGGCTCATCTTCACTCTGTGTCTATTGACGACATCTGTTGAGCAGCTACTTGGGCTTCGGTACATACCTTCACAGCCCACTACTGCTTAGACAAGGATTCCCGCCTGGATGCCTTGTTTGGCCAGGCTGTTCTTCAACACCTTTTTCAGACTTAATCAACTCCTTCCCACCTGGCAGAGATCCTTGGGGGGAAGTATGGCCCTTTCACAAGGGCTAACAACTTCCTGGGGCCATCTCCCTGGCATCTGCAGCTAGGGAGTCCCCATATGTGAAGACTACATTCCTGTAACAGGTGATCTCCGGGAACAGCAGGAATTTAGTCTTCACAACCCGCCTACCTCCCCTAGGAGTTGTATCTCTCTCTCTCTCTCTCTCTCTCCCTCTTTCTTTTGTCTCAGCTATAAACTCAACTGGAGAGGGACAGTTGGAAAGGCGGGAAAGCAGCACACAGGCACTGTGGGATGCTCCCAAAAGCTTTCCTATTGGACGCTGGGGAGTGTTCCCGCGCGGGCTCCGTTGGTACTGATGATACCCATATGTGAAGACTAAATTCCTGCTGTTCCCGGAGATCACCTGTTACAGGTGAGTAACTACGCTTTCTGATGACATCAGAATGATCTTTGGCCTTGACAAATGTGCTAAGGCAACCTTCTTTTTTAGAGGAAAATTGAGCAAAACAGAAAACATCTCCCTGGCTGAAGGCTGTGACATCAAGGTCCTTGAACAGGAAGGTGTATATAAGTATCTCAGCATAGAGGAAGGAACAACACTCAAGCAGAAATTTCTGAGAGAAAAGATCAGTAAAGAATACTACAGGAGATTAAAATCATTATTGAAAAGTGCTTTAATATCATGGAATGAGATGCAAGCCATCAATCAGCTGGCAATTCATGCACTTTCATACAGCTTTGGGATTATGGACTGGCCTCTTAAAGATCTTGAAAAACTGTATTTGCAAACATAAAAACTTCTCCATGCCCATGAAGTGATTTATAAGAATCAGTGTATGACAAGACTGTACATCCTTAGAGCTGAAGGAGGGCTAGGACTCATAGAGATTGGTTACAGATACAGAGCTGTTATCATTAGATGATAGAGGGGTAAAAGGGCCACTAAGAGGGGACAAGGCTATAGCGGAGAGACTGAATGAACTCTTTGCTCGGTCTTTACTGGGGAAGATGTAGGGATGTTACCCATGACTGAAATGGTATTTAATACTGCGGAAGATCTGAAAGAAATATCGATACACCGGGAAGATGTATTACAACTATTTGATAAACTGAAGAGTAGCACATTACCTAGACCTGATGGTATACATCCAAGGGTGTTGAAAGAACTGAAATATGAGACTGCATACCTGCTATTAGCAATCTGTGAGCTATCATTAAAATCATCTGTAATACCTGAAGACTGGAGGATGGCCAATGTAACGCCAATTTTTAAAAAGGGTTCCAGGGGTGATCCGGGCAACTACAGACCAGTGAGCCTGACGTCAGTACCGGGAAAAAAGGTAGAAACCATCATAAAGAACAAAATTACTGAACATGTAGATGGTCATGATTTAATGGGAGATGGCCAACATAGCTTTAAACAAGGAAGATCTTGTCTTACTCATCTGTTATGTTTTTTGAAGGTGTGAATAAACAGGTACACAAAGGTGAGTCGATTGATAATAGTGTATTTGGACGTTCAGAAAGCTTTTGACAAAGTCCCTCATCAGAGACTTTTGGCAAAACTAAAAAGTCATGGGATAGGAAGCAGTGTATTATTGTGGATCAGGAACTGGTTATAAGATAGAAAGCAGAGAGTAGGGCTAAAAGGCCAACTTTCCCAATGGAGAAAGGTGAGTAGTGGAGTACCCCAGGGTGTTGGGTCCGCTGCTTTTTAGCATATTCATAAATGACCTGGAAATGGGAATAACAAGTGAGGTTATCAAATTTGCAGATGACACAAAACTATTTAAAGTTGTTAAAACCCATCAGGATTGTGAAAAATTGCAAGAGGATCTTGATAAATTGGAAGACTGGGCATCCAATTGACAGATTAAATTTAATGTGGACAAGTGCAAAGTTATGCACCTAGGAAAGAACAACCCAAACTATGGTTACACAATGCAAAGTTCCACATTAGGAACCACACCCAGGAAGATAGATAACATGTTAAAACCCTCCGCCCAGTGTGCAGCCGCTGCCAAGAGAGCAAATAGAATGCTAGGTATCATAAGGAAAGGAATGGAGAATAAAAGAAAGTATATTAAAATGCCTCTGTATTGTTCCATGGTGCTACCACACCTTGAATATTGTGTGCAGTTCTGGTCGCCATATCTTAAAAAGGATATAGCAGAATTAGAAAAGGTACAGAGAAGAGCCACCAAAATGTTAAATGAGATTTAAGGATACTCCTATGAAGAAAGACTAGAAAGGTTAGGGCTCTTCAACCTGGAAAAGAGACGGCTGAGGAGAGATATGATAGAGGTCTATAAATTAATGAATGGAGTGGAATGGGTAAACGTAGATCGATTGTTTATGTCAGCAGAATATAGAAAGACTATAGGACATGCAATGAAGCTACAGGGTAACCTATTTAAGACTAATAAGAGAAAATATTTTTTCAATATACGTGTAATCAAACTCTGGAATTTGTTATCGGAGGATTAGTAAAAGTTGTTAGTGTAGCTGGGTTTAAAAAAGGTTTGGACAAGTTCCTGGAGGAAAGGTCCATAAACCTTTATTAAAAGGGACCCGGGATATCACTGCTTGATCCAATACAAGCATTGTGGAACCTGTGTCTTTTGAGGAAACTGCTAGGTTCCTATGACCTAGATTGGCCGCTGTTGGAAACAGAATACTGGGCTTGATGGACCTTGGTCTGACCCAGTATGGCATATTTTATGTTCTTATCATAGGCCTCCAGGATCCAAATATGCAAAAAGTGAGGAAAGGCGGGATAAAAGTGATATGATTGAGATGTTTAAATACCTCCATGGCATAAATGCACAGGAGGAGAGCCTCTTTTGATTGAAAGCAAACTCTGCTATGAGGAGTCATAGGATGAGGGTGAAAGGGGATAGATTCAGGAGTAATATGCAGAAATATTTTTTTATGAAAAAAGTGATAGATGCGTGGAATAGTCTCTCAGTGAAGGTGATAGAAATGAGGACAGTATCTGAATTCAAAAAACCATGGGACAAATACAGAGGATCTTTAAAGACAAAAACTGGACAGTTGTAGTGGTTGATATGAAAAGGCAGACTAGATAGGCCATATGGTCTGTTTCTTCCATCATGTTTGTATGTTTCTATATGAGAGTAAACGTCCAGAATCTGTTTCCATCATCAAATTTGGAGAAGCGTTCCGATGACTAGAAGGAATGAGTGAAAATCCACAAGCATGCACAGGAAAGCAAGTAACAGAATTTGCAAAACAAAAGAAAAAATTCTTTAAGGAATTAGATCAACAAACAAGGAAAAACAAGTGGCAGATGCACATATACAGTGGGAAATACAGAGTATTACTCCAGGCACTCTTTGTTGATCAAGAACGGACACATGAATGATTAAGGAGGGGTGATCTGAAAACGAAGGATGAGAGGACAGCAGCTTATGGACAAGATGGTTTACAGCAAGCATGAAGAACATAAGATATGAGTCAGATCAAGGTCCATCAAGCCCAGTATCCTGTTTCCAACAGTGGCCAGTCTAGGTCACAAGTACCTAGCAGTTTCCCCAAAAGACATATATTCCACAATGCTTGTATTGGAGCAAACAGTGTATTTCCTGGGTCCCCTTTAATAGTAGTTTATGGACCTTTCCTCCAGGAACTTGTCACTAACAGCTTTTACTACATATATCGATTCTGTAAGAAAGACATGGAAATGGTGGCTCACCTCATAGCTGGCTGTGAAATTCTGATGGCAGAAAATTTCTATACAGAAAGACATAATAAAGTAGTGCACCTCATCCATTGGAAACTCTGTAAGTGCTACAACATCACTGTGTCCGACAAGCACTGGGATCATAACCCTAAGAGAATTACAGAGAATGAGGAGGTTATGATCACCTAGGATACTCCCATTCCGACTGATAAAAAGCTGGATGTGAGGAAGTCTGTCAATACATGGAGCCAGAGAAGCAATCTTGCAATTCCACCCATAGGAAAAATCAGTATGGTAAAGATGGATACCATATACATGGAAGTGCCAACACTTACTTGTATATGATGGCAATTTTGCATGCTTAATTTAAGTGTTGAGGAGGAGATAACAATGTGGAATTAAGGAGGATAACCCCCTTAATCCCTCCTTTAAAGGACTGTCTGAACCAAGCACTTTTGTAAAACATAAACGTGCCAGGGATCCAGTGTAAATCCCAATGTGGACAACTGCAGTCATACATATAAATTCCTTATATGAAATGAGGAATACACAAGTAGATTTTTGACCCACTCAAACCATTCCTAACCATTCACTGAGCATGTCCCCTTGCAGTTTCTAAGCAGTAAGGACATCCGTGTATAAAGAGAGCCTTTCCAAAATTGCCATTTATGATGCAGTTTCCATGTATAAATGCCTGATTATACACATGGAAATCACAAATAAGGCTTCTAAAATAACCACCAGCGCATACAGGATGGGTACAGATTGCTTTGAAAGTTACACTATGATTCACCGATGAAGCTATTTTGCGATATCAGAACACTAAACCAAAAAAGAATAGTAGACATTATGCTAGAATGAAGGTCATCAAAGTAAAGCATCACTTGGCTGTCATCCTTTTTATGGCATTTCAAGGCTTGTTATCTACAGAATGATAATCAGACATAAAACCTTTGCATATGTATACTTTCTTTGTTCCATTTTCTCCTATGTTTTTAGGTATCCATTTATCGCCAGAGGAATTTCATAGAGAAGTAGCAAAATATCTAATGACAACTGACCATTTGAAAAGTGACACCATTTTGTTGGACTGTAGAAACTTTTATGAAAGTAAAATAGTAAGTGATACGGCTGTAAACTCTTGAGAGTAATTTTATAACAGGGCGCCTTGGTTAAGGCAATGATAACACATCTATTTTAAAGCTATTTTAGCAAAACAAATAGGTACCTACTTGTCTTTATTAAATACTAGCTTAAATGGCAGAGATTGCACCTTAAGTTTATGCATGTACATTTACACTTGCTCTAAAGTAAGTGTAAATGAACATGCGTAACGTTTGTATGTACATGTGTAAATCAAGGTATTGCGTAATCAATGCATCTACTTGCAAATTCTGCCAATGCTCTATCTAAACTTCATTCCTGGCTGTACCCTCAGGCAAAGGATGTGCCTTCATGTGAAAGCACATACTTCTATGTCTGCCAATATTTTGTGAGAGGCTATTAAATAATGTAAACTGCCACATACGCGCATTAATGACTTTATCAGATTACCTGCTAAAAAGCTGCAGAAAAAGCGCTGCAACTTTATGAACAGCTCAAACACCTGACGTACCCTGCCGTGATTAACTCTGGAGCTGAACACTCTCCATGGCTTACTCAAGCTCAACAACATAAACTGTGAGTTCAAACTGTCCACTTACCAACCAACTATCTGGTCCATCACTTATTAACCTTGATAACATCTATACCTCTACCATAATGAGGCTATCTATTCCCTGTTAATTGTTAAGTGTGACAATGCAACATATCTTTATTTGAGATTACTCTGTGAAATTATCCTCTATAACTACTAGCCTGTAACTTGATTGTTAAACAAAGTACCCGTCTTGTAATTGCTTACTTGTAACTATAATTGCTATACAAAGTACTTTCTCTGTAACTGCAACCCTGTAACTTGATTGTTGCACAAAGTATCTTCACTGTAACCACCATCTTGAAATTGGAACTGTTTACAAAGTATCTTTCTTTAATTGTTCCCCATGACAAAAAGCACCTGTTACAATTGCTAGGCAAAGAACAAATCCAACCCAGATACGGAATCCTAGACTCATCTCCCCTCTACTCTCCCCTGCATTCACATCATATACATCATCATTTTCCATCACCCACAATAACTTAACACTCTGTAAGATGCACCATGGCCACTACTATGATCGCCCTCTTGCTCCTCTCCATACTCTCTAGTATCTCACATGCCTCATTTGCTCTATCAACTGGCCTCAACACTATTCCTATACACCATCACAGGCATAGGAAACCCCACCAAAATCAACACCACCACCCACAGAGTACATATAACAATAGACACACCTACCTTCTCTATGTACCTCTCGAAGCAACAAACACCAAAAGGTCCAATCTAAAAACCACCTTACACGACCTCAAGTGCGCTCTTATTAACGCACGTTCAGCCCGCAACAAATGGCCTGTCATCATTGATCTTATATCAAACCTTAAACTAGACATCCTTCTGGTCACAGAAACTTGGCTTTCCAATACTGATAATGTCCTAATGCACCAACTTACCCCACCTAACTACTCTATTTACACCTGCAACAGAGAAAACAGAAAAGGGGGAGGTGTCTGCATAATAGCAAAAACTGATTTAAACTACCACACCACCTCTACCATGGTCACAAAGCACATAAATACCTTATCCATCTCCAACAAAGTTAATACCATAAATCTTATCTACAGAGCTCCAAATGCCCCAGCTGATGATTTCGCAAACATAATCGATCTTGCTATTAACCCTAAAGATCCTGACAAACCTAATTGGCTCCTGGGAGACTTCAATCTGGCATCCACACTGCCATCAGTATCAAACTCCTTCCTTGATGCTATGGACAACTTACAATATAGACAAATTGTAAAAAACCCTACTCATAAACAAGGAAATCTCCTCGATCTCATCTTCGCTCCACCCTCATCCGCTCACTCGCTAAACCAACTTGAGCTCTCAACAACCCCGTCCCCTGGTCCGATCATAATCTTATCACATTCTGCATACCAGCTGAGGAATCTCTGAGCAAACCATCAGATATCAAGCCACCTTCAAAAACACGTTTCAAATCATTTGACAGAGAAGCAATCACTTCTCAAATCATCCCAAGTCTCTCTCATATACCCGACAACATCAATGAGACTGTACTGAACTGGAACCGCGTCATTGGATTTTCCGCCTAACTTCCCACCACAGACAATCAAACCTCTATCAACTCACCTATACCCAAGAAACAGAATGTACCACGGTTCTCTGCTGAGTTACGAGCCTCCTTACATCATCTGAGGAAATTAGAGAGGAAATGGAGACACTCTCTGAATCCTGATGTCCAAGCCACTTACTTATCTCACTTGAAATCCCATCGTCAACTAACCTGGGATAAGAGAAAAGAATATCATGCAAGACTCCTTAGCCGGTCTCTTAACAAACCTAGAGATCTTTTCCAATTAGTAAAATCCCTAACCAGAGAGCCTACGTCACCACAACATGAACATGAACATGTACAACCACAACTATATGCCAACTACATTCAGTCCAAGATGATCAAAATCACAACATCAATCTCAAGCGAAACCATACAACCTTCCAATGCCCAATTCATACTTAATAAATTCTCATCTCCATCTCCCAAAACAATTGAAGAAATTATAACCTTCATCAATGCCACCACCGCCCCTAATGACCCATGCCCAGCCCAGCCCAGCCCACTAGATCAAAGCATTGAGAACAGAACTTAGCCCATACATAGCATCCATAGCCGACCAATCACTCAGCACAGGGATATTCCCATCAGCTCTCAAACAGACTTCCATTCGTCCCTTACTGAAAAACAATAAACTGGATCCAAAGAAGGAAGACTCTTACCGTCCAATCTCAAGCATTCCCCTATTAGCCAAGATCCTAGAAAAGGTAACACTGAGGCAGATTCAACAGCACATCGATTCTGAGGCACCATTAGATCCAAACCAGCATGGATTTAGAGAAGCACACGGATTCGAAACTCTTCTGACTTCTTTAATGAACACGCTCATTAATACAATAGACAATATTAAAAATGGAGTTCCTAGACATTTCAGCAGCTTTTGACTCCGTTGACCATGACCAACTCCTAGCCCGACTCCACGAAAAAGGGATACAAGGAACGGCTTGGAACTGGTGCAAATCTTATTTGGAGGACCGATGGCAACAGGTCCGGATCGGTAACATTACATCCCAGCCTTTCTGACAGAAGCAAGGAGTACCCCAGGGTTCCTCCCTCTCGGCTTTACTATTTAATATCTACATGCAGCCAATCTGCAACATCACCCGCTCATTTGGAATTTCATGCCTTATCTATGCTGACGATGTGCTTATATTCACACCAGTTAATGTGATAAAGCCTGACTACACACCTCTAACCACCTGCTTCAATGCAATCTCAGATTGGCTGCTCACACAAAATCTCTGAATCAATCTTAAGAAAACGGAAGCCCTGATTGTCACAAGGAATAAAGACTTCTCCCCTCCACCATCATTAAGAACAAGAGATGCTGACTTACCAGTCAAAACCATGATACGTTACCTAGGTGTCATACTGGACCAGCGACTGGATTTCAAAGAACACATAAAAAATCAGTAAAATCCATCTATCACAAGATCAGGACTCTACGACCCCTCAGACCCATGCTTGAACCAAATAACTTTCGCACAACCTTCCAGGCATTAGTCACCCCTCATTTCAACTATGCAAACATTGTGCTACATGGCCTCCCCAAGAGCACGCTGAACCCTCTACAGTTGGCCATGAATACAGCAGCCAGAGTTCTATATGGGGTTTCAAGGAGTCAACATATCACCCCCATCCTGTTTGAACTTCATTGGCTCCTAATAACATGTAGAATCTTATACAAAACCCTTCTCTTGACCTTCAAAGCGTTCCACCAAATCTCACCATCCTCGCTTTCTGACATCCTTCACCACTCTCAAAACACCAGATCTAGAAGATCTGTAACAGAAAATACACTAATGGTCCCAAAAGACCCAACAAAACTCACACAGATGACTACCATGAGAGCATTCTCATCCTTCGCCCCTAGATGTTGGAACATGCTACCTCCTAACATCAGATCACAGAAAGACCTGTCCCAATTCAGAAAATCTCTAAAAACACACCTCTTCCTTCAATACATCTCCCAAGGCACTAGCTCCCCTCCGCCCCCCCCCTTCCAACCCAAACCATTGACCATGGTTAGTCAAGTAAGGCCTCTAAACTCCATTGCTTGCCCCAGATTAAAATCTCACAATCCCTAACCCATGAAACTCAAAACTTATCCTAATTTGCTGTAAATAGTTGTGAATATTTGTTATTACATATCTTATCGTTATCCCCATTGTCCTGGTTTCTTTCCCTGTTATCTGTAAACTTGACATATGTTTTATGCTTAAGTACAAGGTTGTTAAAGTGTAAACCGCGCTGATGATGAATAGCGCGGTATATAAAAACTGTTAAATAAATAAATAAATAAATGTAATGCTCATATCCATAAGGATTATATTTCATAGCTTTTCAAAACTGTTCTACTGCTAAACTGAGACTGACATTATTACTGCCAAATACTCCTCTAGTACCCACTGTTATATATTTCTTTGCAAACTACATATATATGCCCTTTATCCAAGCTGAGGCCAGTACTTTTACCAAACATCACTGTCATTTACCTCTATGTAATGTACCACTCTAGTACCTACAGAAGAAATATCCAGATTAACCTTTGTATATTGCATAATTGTTAATTCAATCAATCCTGGTGTTACTTCTTAGCTTCTCCAGAATTCTATCTACAGCTAAAATGGTGAAGTGCAAACTACTTTATTACCTCAGCTTCCTCCTTCTTCTAGCAGCCTGACGCAATCTCTCCATGCAGTCTCAACACAACACTATCGTATTCCCATCATTCAATCCCACTCTAGGCACAACCCTCCGTCCAACCACCACCCATCACCATTCAACTATCATAAACACCTTTTTCATAGGCTAATTTATATTAATCCTCTAAAACCCTGTTCTCCTCAATCTTCCACTGTCTCAGCATACCCTATAAAATGTTTCCTTCTTAATACAAGATCAATCAGAAATAAACATCCCTGACTTTCTATGCTTAACTGAAACCTGGTTATCAGACTCAGATTCAGTGCTAAACAATCAACTAGCTCACACCGATTATTAGTTATTCCAATGTCCAAGGACAGTCAAACAAATTTTCATAAAAAAGGAACTGAATACCTCACTTCACTTAAGTAAAAACATACAAGGCATGGATGTCCTAACTATTGAAAATAAAAACATATCAATCAGTCTAATATACAGACCCCCCTCTTCCATACCAGACAATCTATCATCCATATTAGAGACAGTATGTACCACATCTCTAAACAAATCCCACATTATTCTTGGTGACTTCAACCTGCCAGCCCTTCACAGCACGCACGCATCTCACTTCATAAATGCCATGTCAGACATAGGCTTCCAGCAAGTAGTGCAGATACCAACACACAGGAAAGGAAATATATTAGATCTAATTTTTCTCCGGAACAATATCATACATGACACGCACTATTCTCCACCGAAATTGCTCCCACTACCGTGGACAGACCACTTAATAGAATGCATGCTACCTGCATCTCCCCCATTACTTGCTAATAGTGATTCCACCCCATATCAAAGGAAATTCAAGACCTTTGATAAAGAAACTTTCTTGAATAATACCCTCCCCCTTATAGACCCGACACTTACTGACCTAGATGATATCCAACTTAATTGGAGCTCCACTATTTCTAAGGCTGCTCAAGCCCCACCCACACTCAACAAAACAAGACAGAAAGACTCTAAAATATGGTTCACACTTGAATTAAGGAAATTAAAACAAAAATTGTGAAAACTAGAATACAAATGGAGATGCACAAGATCTGAAAATGACAACAGACTATACATGCACACACTAATAACATATAAAGAAGTCATCAATAAAAGGGAAAGAGAGTATCACACTACGCTGCTAACCAAATCCCTCAATAGGCCGAGGTAACTATTCATTATTGTCAAGTCTTTAACAAAGACGCCTAATTCAGATGAAGATCAGATATAGTAACATAGTAAATGACGGCAGATAAAGACCAGTATGGTCCATCTAGTCTGCCCAGTAAGATAGCAAGAGTAGGTGCACCTGCTGCTCCGTGCAGGTCACCCCTCCCCATGTCTTTGTTTAGGGGTGAATGCACCGCTCCGTGTAGGACACCCCTGTTTGTTGAGAATTTAGATAGTTAAGTTTATTTTGATTTTATCCTGTAGCTGTAAAGGGATCCACTGTGTCTGTTCCATGCCATTTTGAATTCTGTCACTGTATTTGCCACCATCACTTCCATCGGGAGGGCATTCCAAGCATCCACCACCCGTTCAGTGAAAAAGTATATCTCCAGGAACAAGCAGGAATGTAGTCTTCACACATGGGTATCGTCGTTACCGACGGAGCCTGCGTGAGAACGCTCCCCAGCATCCAATAGGAAAGCTTTTGGGAGCATCCCACTGCGCCTGTGTCGCTGCCTAAGGGTTCGAAGGGCGGTTTCATGAGCTGCCCAAGTACGAGATTCAAATCCCATGCCACGGGCGGTGGCTTAATGGGTGTGGTCGGTACCGCCACACCCATGTGTGAAGACTAAATTCCTGCTGTTCCCGGAGATCACCTGTTACAGGTGAGTAACTGTGCTTTCCTGACATTGCCTTTCAATGTACCCCCTTGCAGCTTCATGTTATGCCCTCTAGTTTTACAGTTTCCCCGTCTTTGGAAGAGGTTTATTTGTTCATTAATTTTCTTTAAATATTTAAAGGTCTAAATCATATCTCCCCTATCTCTCCTCTTCTCCGGAGTGTACATATTTAGGTCTTCAAGTCTTTTCTCATAAGGCTTCTGACGCAGGCTCCAAATCATTTTGGTCGCCCTCCTCTGAACCGTTTCCAGTCTTTTTACATCCTTTGTGAGATATGGTCTCCAAAACTGAACACAGTATTCCAAGTGAGGCCTCCCCAGTGACTTATACAGTGGCATTAGTATCTCTTCCTTTCTGCTGGTAATTCCTCTTTGTATGCAACCCAACATTCTCCTGGCTTTTGCCACTGCCTTGTCGCACTGTTTTGCCACCTTGAGATCCTCAGAAATAATCACACCAAAATCCTTCTGGTCCGTGCACACCAACCTCTCACCCCCTATCGCACACATTTCCTTTGGATTTCTGCTTCCCAAGTGTATGATACTGCACTTCTTCGCATTAAATCTTAACTGCCAAGCATTAGACCGTTCTTCCAGCTTTTGAAGATCTTTTCTCATGTTATCCACTCCCTCAGGGGAGTCCACTCTGTTGCAAATTTTCGTGTCATCTGCAAAAAGACAGACTTTTCCATTCAGTCCTTCAGCAATATCACTCACAAATACATTGAACAGTGCCGGGCTCAGGACCAAACCTTGGGGCACCCCGCTATTCACCCTCCTTTAACCCAAGTGAGCTCCATTAACCATCACCGTCTGTCGTCTGTCAACCAATTTCTGATCCCGTTCACCACTTTGGGACCCATCCCCAAACTATTGAGTTTATTGATAAGCCTCCTATGAGAAACAGTAGCAAAGGCTTTGCTGAAATTCAGGTAGATGACATCCATCGCATGTCCCTGATCTAGTTCTCTGGTCACCCAGTCAAAGAACTCAATCAGATTTGTTTGGCAAGATCGTCCTTTGGTAAAATCATGTTGCCTTGGATCATGTAACCTATTGGTTTTGAGAAAGTCCACTATTCGCTCTTTCAGGAGCGCCTCCATTACTTTTCCCGCCACTGAGGTAAGGCTCACCGGCCTGTAGTTTGTCACTTCTTCCCTGTCACCACTTTTGTGAAGAGGTACCACATCAGCCCTTCTCCAGTCCTGAGGAACTTGTCCTGTTTCCAAGGATCTGTTGAAAACGTCCTTTAACGGTCCTGCAAGAACCTGTCTGAGCTCTTTCAGTATCTGGGATGTATCCCATCTGGTCCCATGGCCTTGTCCACTTTCAGTTTTGCAAGTTGTTCTAACACATCATCTTCTGTGAATGGTGTGGTATCTACTTTATTCCCATTTTTATATTTGGGAGTCACAGGTGGTCCTTCTCCAGAATTTTCTTTAGTAAAAACAGAGCAGAAATATTTGTTTAGCAATTTCGCTTTTTCAATGTCACTTTCCATGAGTTCGTTCCCAGCACTTCTGAGGCCTGCAATTCCACCTCTGATTTTCCTCCTCTCCTGAATATACCTGAAGAAAGTTTTGTTGCCACACTTCACATCTTTAGCCATCTTTTCCTCTGCCTTTGATTTTGTTTTCCTTATTTCTTTTTTTATCTCTTTTAATTTGATCCTGCATCCCTTTCTGTGTTCCTCTGTTTGCAAGCTTTTGAATTTTGTGAAAGCTGTGTTTTTTGCCTTTATTTGAGCAGCCACTTCTTTGGAGAATCAAATAGGGTTCCTTCTCCTTTTGTTTTTATTTACTTTCCTTACATATTTATCTGTTGCCCCTTTTATTGCTTCCTTTAGCCCATTGCAATTCCACTTCCCTTATTCCCTCCCACCCTGTCAGCTCCTCCTTCAGGTACTTGGCCATTTTGCTGAAGTCAGTGTTTTTGAAGTCTAGGACTTTGAGCTTGCTATGATTCGACTGCACCTTGGCTTTTATCTCAAACCACACCGTGTGATGATCGCTGCTGCTCACAGGGGCACCCACCCGGACATTTGACACGCTATCACCGTTGGTGAGCACTAAATCCAGAATTGAGCTTTCCCTGGTTGGTTCCATCACCATTTGTCTAAGTAACGCATCTTGGAAAACACCCACAATTTTTTTACTTCTTTCCAGATTTGCAGAAGGAGTAATCTAGTCCACATCGGGTAGATTAAAGTCACCCAATATGATCACTTCTCCCTTTGTGGCTATCTTAGCAATATCTATAATCAATTCGTTATCTATTTCTTCAATTTGAGTTGGAGGTCTGTAGACTACATCAATATGGATGACAGTGCCATCTCCTCTTTCCAACACAATCCAGAGCACTTCTTCTTTTCCCCATGCCCCCTGCATTTCAGTAGCTTTAATATTGCTTTTGACATATAAGGCTACTCCTTTTCCGCTTTCTCTGTCTCTTCTGAATAAATTATAGCCAGCTATGGCTATATCCCATTCATGCGATTCATTAAACCATGTTTCTGTAATGGCCACAATGTCCAAGTCCATTTCCACCATTAGGGCTTCCAGGTCAGGAACTTTGTTGGCATTTGTGCTCATTGCTTTCCAGCATTTAACTGGCTTGCATGTATTTTGCGTTGATTTTGTTCTGCCCTCATCTTCCCACTTGTCGTTGATGTGTGGTTTAAAAGTGTGGCTGTTTCTACTAGCTAACCATTATATGGATAAACTTAAACCATAGAAACATAGAAACATGATGACAGAAAAAGACCACATGACCTATCTAGTCTGTCCTTCCATAACAACAACTACAACAGTCCACTTTTTACCTTTAGAGATCCTCTGTGTTGGTCCCATGCTTTTTTGAATTCAGTTACTGTCCTCATCTCTACCACCTCCACTGGGAGACTATTCCATGGATCCACTACTCTTTCTGTAAATAAATATTTCCGCATATCACTCCTGAATCTATCTCCCTTCACCCTCATCCCATGTCCCCTTGTAGCAGAACTTGCTTTCAATTGAAAGAGGCTCTCTCCCTGAACATTTATGCCACGGAGGTATTTAAACATCTCAATCATATCACCTCTATCCCGCCTTTCCTCTAAGGTGTACATATTAAGATCCTTAAGTCTGTCCTCATATGCTTTATAATGAAACCCGTTAATCATTTTAGTAGCAACCCTCTGCACCGACTTCATCCTGTTCACATCCTTTTGAAGGTGCGGTCTCCAGAATTGCACACCATATTCCAAATGAGGTCGCACCAAAGACTTATACAGAGGCATTATCACCTCCTTTTTTCTGCTAGCCATTCCTCTCCGTATGCACCCAAGCATCCTTCTAGCTTTTGCCGTCACCTTTTCTACCTGTTTAGCTACTTTAAGATCATCAGACACAATGACGCCTAGATCCCCCTCTTCTTTAGTAGACAAAAATACTTCACCCCCTATACTATATTGCTCCCTTGGATTGCTGCAGCCCAAATGCATGACCTTACATTTTTTAACATTAAATCCCAGCTGCCAAATTCTAGACCATTCTTCAAACTTAGCTAGATCCCTCCTCATGTTATCTACACCTTCCTGGGTGTCTACTCTATTGCAGATTTTGGTATCATCTGCAAAGAGGCAAACCTTACCCGACAGCCCTTCCGCTATATCACTAACAAAGATGTTAAAAAGAATCGGACCAAGGACAGATCCCTGGGGCACACCACTGGTAACATCCTTCTCCTCAGAGTGAGCTCCATTTACTTGTACTCTTTGTCGCCTCCCACCCAACCAATTTCTAAACCAAGCAGTAACTTTAGGGTCTATCCCTAGGGTGCTCAGTTTGTTTATAAGTCGCCTGTGAGGAACAGTGTCAAAGGCTTTACTGAAATCTAAATACACCACATCTAGAGCTCTCCCTCGGTCCAACTCCCTGGTCACCCAGTCAAAGAAATCAATCAGATTTGTCTGACAAGACCTGCCTCTGGTGAATCCATGCTGCCTCGGATCCTGTAATCCGCTGGACTCCAGAAACCTCACTATTTTCTCTTTCAGCAGCGTTTCCAATAATTTACTCACCACCGAAGTTAAACTAACCGGCCTGTAGTTTTCAACCACATCCTTACTTCCGCTTTTGTGTAAAGGCACCACATGAGCCTCTCTCCAGTCCTTTGGCACCACTCCCAACTCCAACGAGGCATTGAAAAGGTCAGTCAGTGGAGTTGCTAGAACGTCCCCAAGTCCCCTCAGTATTCTAGGGTGTATCCCATCCGGTCCCATCGCTTTGTCTACTTTAAGTTGAGCTAGTTTCTCACGAACACAGTCTTCTGAAAATTGTTCAAGATGTCCCTCGCTTCTGTTCTTATTTGTGGGTGTTTTCTGAGGTCCTGCTCCTGGTTCTTCATCTGTGAACACAGAACAAAAATATTTGTTAAGCAATTCCGCTTTATCCTTATCAGCTTCTACATATTCCCCCCCTGCACCCTTGAGTCTGACAATACCACTTTTGCCCTTCCTCTTCTCACTAATATATCTGAAAAATGTCTTATGGGGGGATTTTATTGCATTGGCTGTTTCCTCCTCCTTTTGAATCTTTGCCTTCTTGACTACTTTGCTAGCTTCTCTAAGTTTTTCCAAATACAGATGCCTGTCTTCCTCTCTCTGTGATCTCTTGTATTTCATGAAGGCCTTCCTCTTTTTCTTCACTTTTTCAGCTACTTCCTTCGAAAACCATAGCGGTCTCCTGTTCCTTTTGCCTTTATTTACCATTTTAACAAAAAGGTTGGTTGCCCTTAAAATACCCCCTTTCAGTTTTGCCCACTGTTTTTCTACATCCCCCAGCTGTTCCCATCCCACTAATGACTCCCTGAGGTATTGGCCCATCTTCGCAAAGTTAGTCTTCCTAAAGTCTAAGATCCTCACCTTGGAATGGATTCTAACAGCCCTAGTCCTAATACTGAACCACACCATCTGGTGATCACTGGATGCAAAATGATCTCCCACTACAACATCAGAAACACTTTCACCATTGGTAAGCACCAAGTCCAGTATGGCCCCTTCACATGTGGGGTCTGTTACCAATTGCCTGAATAGTTCTCCCTGTAGAGAATCCAGGATCTCCTTACTTCTAGATGATACTGCAGCAGGAATGTGCCAATCAACATCTGGCATATTGAAATCTCCTATCAGTAGCACTTCCCCTTTCCTAGCAATGCTGCGTATGTCTTCAATTAATTCTCTGTCCACCTCTTCCTCTTGTGGGGGAGGTCTATATATCACACCAATGCAAATAGATTTCTCTTTCCCTCTTTCTAGTTTAACCCACAATGCCTCCTCTCTCCCTTTTAAGCTCTGTAATTCCAAAGCTTTAATAGTAGTTTTTACATATAGTGCCACTCCTCCTCCCCTTCTTCCTACCCTGTCCTTTCTGAATAAATTATAGCCAGGTATAGTTTTCTGTGAACCATGTTTCTGTAACTGCCACTAAATCCAAGTCAGCCACTCCCACCAAAGCTTCAACTTCAGGGATCTTATTTCCCATGCTACGGGCATTTATACACACTGCTTTCCATATGTTATCCCTGTTACCCATTTCCATAAAGGTATTTAATGTATCACCTACCTGGGGGCTTTCACTTACCTGGGGGCTTTCTTCACCCATCCCCAACGAATCTAGTTTAAAGCCCTACTACCGAAGATGCGTTGACCTTTCCTGGACAGATGGATGCCATCTCTGCTCTGCAACCCTTGGAACAGCATCCCATGGTCTAGGAAACCAAAACGCTCTCGATGACACCATCCACGCAGCCATGCATTCATCTCCAGGATGCGAGCCTCTCTGCCTTGGCCTTTACCCTCAACAGGGAGGATGGAAGAGAACACCACCTGTGCACCTAACTGCTTCACCCTCTGTCCCAGAGCCATGAAGTCACTTTTGATACGTTCCGAGGTATACCCTCCATTAATGATATTTCCCCCAAATCCTCCAACTCGCAACACAACAACTTTAACACCTACAGCCAGGACAAATGGACCTCATTCCACTTTATTGACTTAAAACACCTCAATAACATAATCTCGAGCATCAACATGACCACCTCTCCCTCTGACCCCTGTCCGGTCAGTTGGTTGAAATCAAGGAAAGATGAGTTCACACCAACTATCTTAGAGATAGTAAACCACTCATTAAAACAAGAACACATGCCCTCTGCCTTTAAACAAGCTATAATATGCCCAATCCTAAAATCAAACACTGCCGACAAAGACCATCCTAACTCTTACAGACCCATCTAAAGTCTGCCATTTTTGATGAGGGTTACATAGTAACATTGTAACATAGTAAATGCCGGCAGATAAAGACCAGTATGGTCTATCTAGTCTGCCCAGTAAAATGGCAAAGAGTAGGTGTACCTGCCACTCCGTGCAGGCCACCCCTCCCCCTTTCTTTGTTTAGGGGTAAACCCACCGCTCCGTGTAGGACACCCCTGTTTGTTGAGAAATTAGGTAGTTAAGTTTATTTAGATTTTATCCTGTTGCTGTAAAGGGATCCACTGTGTCTGTCCCATGCCATTTTGAATTCTGTCACTGTATTTGCCCCACCACTTCCATCAGGAGGGCATTCCAAGCATCCACCACCCTTTCAGTGAAAAAGTATTTTCTGACATTGCCTTTCAATTTACCCCCTTGCAGCTTCATGTTATGCCCTCTAGTTTTAAAGCTTCCCCTTCTCTGGAAGAGGTTTGTTTGTTTATTATTTCTCTTTAAGTATTTAAAAGTCTGAATCATATCTTTAGACCTCATCACACTGTAGAGACACTCATGCTGTTTTTTATGAACAGACTCATATGCGGCTTGAACAGCAGCAAACAAGCACTTATCTTAATATTCTTGACATTGCCTCAGCTTTTGATAGAATTAGCCACAAAATACTCATTTCAAGACTACAGCATATTGGTCTACAAGGTTCGGTTATCCAATGGTTTAAGTCCTACTTAACCAAATGCACTCAACAGGTCCAGATTGGTCAGTTAGCTTCCGTAACTTTTAAACAAGAACAAGGCATTCCCCATGGTTCCTCCCTCTCTGCCCTTCTATTTAATCTCTATATTCACCCTATATGCAATATCTTCAAAAAGCACAAAATAAGCTTTCATCTCTATGCCAATGATATAATGATGTATCATTCCATAGACACTTCAAACCCCACTTGCCCTCAGATCCAATCCTGTCCAGCTGATGTAACTGAATGGCTAAAAGCACACAACCTAATTATTAACATTAAAAAAACGGAAGTTCTCTATGTCTCTCGAAATCTAAACTTAGGGGCGGTTCTATCATTAGGCCAACTGAGGCGGTTGTTTCTAGGGGGCAGCACTCCGGCTGTGTTTGTTTCTGATTTTGCCACCTCTGGGCTGCCACTACTTTCCCGCTGCTCTTTTTCCTGCTCAAGCTTGTCCGAACAAGAAAAAAAGCAGCGGGAAGGCAGTGGCAGGCCACAGGCGGCAGAATCAGAAATAAATACAGCCGTGACTGCCAGAGTGCCGCCTCTTAGAAACTTCTACTTGGAGGTAAGCCATAAATACAGCAGTGACCAAAACAACTAATCAGCTAATGTGTGCAAAGAATTTTTTGTTGGAAGACTAGCCTTGAGAATTAAACACTCTCTCGTGGCTTAACTTCCGTTTTACTCAATTTTATAAGGGCCCCACCGGAGCTCTAAAAATGTAGGTAAAAACACACTTACTAGTGTACCCTACACCAAGCATATACAGAAATGAATATAAAGTACTTCCAACATGTCAAAAGGTGCCAATAGTACTTATCTGTTATTGATATTGAATGTAGATGCCGATACGCATTAAATGTGCAAAAACTCTCGCAGGAAGACGAACTGCACCAATATCACAGAAACGTGATGGCTAAAGGGAAGTCCGCAGTTCCACTTCAAAGAAGGATAAAGGACACAGCACTGCATTTCGGGCAGATAGCATCAAATGCCCTATTTCAACTCTTTCCAAACTGCAAACATGAAAGTCCGGCTCGCCTGTGTGTTCAGGACGCCAGCGCATGCTCATTAGCGATCTGAAGCTCCAACTAAGAACCAAAAATTTAAAGCCAAAAGCCAGCCAATCTGAATTGCCCACGTCATATTCAAAACCCTTTAGAATACCCAACAACTTAAAGAAGACTGTTCCAATCCAACTCTTTATTGAGCCCCCTAGGTTCTACTGTAGATAGTTGATATATCCACATCTGTTCACGTAACTGGAGGCACTGTTTACGATTGCCCCCTCGTGGATTTTCCGGTATATAGTCCAATATTTGCCCAAAAATCTGATGAAATGAATGTTGATGGTCCAAAAAAATGTTGAACAATAGGAGCAGATATGGTCCTAGTATTTATTCGTGATGCATGTTCCCGCAACCTAATGCGTACAGGGCGAATCGTTCTCCCAATATATAACCGACTACAGGGGCAAATCAGAACATACACTACAAAAGAAGAAGCACAGGTACTATGCCATCTCGCTTCATGTACATAGTCTGAATTTGGTATATGCCAATCTTTGCCAGTTATGGACAATGAGCAATAATCACATGAGGTACAAGAAAAATGTCCTGGATTTTTGTGTTGTTCAAAAGATTGTCTTATCAATAGGAGAAGAAGTAATCCCCACCCGATCACGCAAATTAGGACCTTGAGTGTGAGCTATTTGTAGCTTCCTTTTAAAACATGGATGAAGCTGGAAAATATGCCAGTGTTTGAGAAGGATTTTCTTAATTTTATCAGAATGCATCATATATGGTAATATTCCCACTATTACATCAGACTGTAAAGATGACGATTGATCATTTGAGTCCCCCAAATTAGCAGAAGGGAATAACCATTCTCGATGGATATATCTGGCACGTAAAAAAGCTTTCCTTATAACTTTTTGTGGGTATCCCCTTTGTGCCAGATGTTCAGATAAATCTCTTGCATGATCCATAAAATCTTCTATCCTTGAACATATACATCTTAAACGTAAAAACTGTCCAAAAGGAAGACCTTTTTTCAATGATACTGGATGAAAACTTGCATAATTCAATAATGTGTTTCGCTGCAACCGCTTTTCTGAACGTAGTTTGTAACATGCCATCACGTTTCACAATTAACACATCCAAAAATTCCAATTCCAAGAAATGATGATGCATAGAAAAAGACAAATTAGTTCGTAGTGCATTCAGCCAATGTAAAAAAGCCTCCAAAGATTCCTCTGAACCTTTCCACAGAAAAAATATATCATCTAAAAATCGTACCCACAGGGCCACTTCTTGAAACCACACAGAAGGGTAAATCAATGAAGACTCAAAATCAGCCATATATAATGTGGCAACAGGCCACTGTCGCCCCCATGGCTATGCCTTGGATTTGATGATAAAATTGACGTTCAAATTGAAAATAATTCCTAGTGAGCACAAAGCTCAACAGCTGATGAAAAAAAGAACGAGGAATTCTATTTAGTAAAGAAATTTGAAGTTGAGAAATAACCTCTAAAGCTTGATCTTGGTGAATATTAGTATTGTGACAACGCACCGCCTAGCCTGTGGCGTAAGCAGGCCAAGGGGATGTGAGCCACACAGTGGGGTGAGTTTAAAAGAGTCCTTGTTAGTGCTGAAGCCTTCCTACTGTAGTTGTGGAGTGAGTGACGACAGCCAAGGTTGGGTTTCCAAAGTAAGTAATGCTTTATTCATGCATAAGGTATTTGCACAAAGTATAGCAAAGGACACCGTACAGGACTTACTCCCCCGCCACAGAAGTATAATGGTAACCTTCTGTACCAAATAAAAGTTCAAGTGTTCATATAGCTTCTCCTGATACTTCTCAGGGACACATAAAATATTTACAAGCTTTCATCATTCTTCCAGCTTCATTACTACAACAGGGTTTCAATCCTCTAGTACTGCTTTCTCAGTATCTGCTGGTAATAAAGAATCTTTCTCCTGTTGTACTTCTTTCTAGTGTTAAACAGCTTCCCATAGAAATGGCAATCTCCACAACGCTGGCTTATTAATGACTGCCTTCTTGTGTAGGAGCAGTTTCTCTCTATTGCCTTCTATTCACAGCTGTACCACATGAAGCTTTGATTCCTTCCATTCACTAGAACGCTGCTATCTCTCATGCAAGTTCTAGAACATTGGCTTAAGGCTTCTCAGCACTCAATCATCGATTAGGAATACTTATGGTTCTTCACTCTAACATGCAAATTCCACATTCCATTTCTGACTCACTGGAACTAGATAATGGAGCACCCAATTCCATTGCTTCCTCTTGGTTCTCAAAGGGTTCCCTTAGCTCTCTGCACGAATGCTGCCAATTATCCTCTTGCTGGCAAGCAGGTGTGTGCTCCTCTGAACTAGAGCTTAGGTCACGCTGTCTATACCATGGAAATGTTTGTAGCTTTCTAACAGGGACTTTTCTATAGTCCCTCCTCCTTCTATTAACTTTAGGTATATATTCAGGGTCGGGTTTACCCCTGCATCTTTTAGCAAACAGTCTATTGTCAGTTCCTATAGACTGACTTCTCTCAAAGCTATTTACTTTATAAGGCTTAGAAGAGTTTGCTCTGACCTGGTTTTTGCAGCGTCTGCCTCTGGGGAACTCCCCTGACTCCAAGTCAGTATTCCAGGCTTCTGAATCCAGCTCTGGGTCACCTCCAGGGTTTTCTCTCTCATGGAGTTGAGGTCTGCCTGTCCCTCTTCCAGGACCACTTGCAGGAACTCTCCCTTCCCTGGTTCTCTCCTTAGTTCCTCTGGGCTCAGCCTTTCTGCTTGCACTGCTCTGTAACCAGTTCCTCTTCTCCAGGCCTTGCTCCTCGAGGGCTTGCTGCTCCAGTGCTTGCTCCTCGAGCCCCTTCTGCCTACTAACTGCTGCTTCCTGGTTATGAGTGCAAAGTGGCCCAATCCGGTCTGACTCCTCCCACCTCCCTGATTGGCTATGTCTCTGGGTTAGCCTAGAGCTAGGGTGTGGTTCTTTCCCTGCTCTTCTCTGCAGAGAATGTTTGTGAGCAGGAAACTTAACCCCTTCCTGTCCTGCCTCTCCAAGCATCTGAGGTGACAGAAAGTGATTTAAACCCATTTTCTCCTGTTTCTGGGGCTCTGCCTTGTCACAGTATACATTGGTGTAACATCTAACGATACCAACCAAAAATCATGAATTGGAACAGTAATTGACTGTAATTTACTAATGAAATGAGTGGTATCCTTTAAAAAGGAGGGTACTTTTTGAGCACATGGTTGAAGGAACACATAGCAAAATTTGGATAAAGGTTCCAACATTGATCCACGGCAAGATACAATTGGTCTGCCTGGAGGTGTCTGCAATGATTTGTGAATTTTTGGAACCATATAGATCGGAGTGATAGGATGTGATGCGATCAAAAACTTAAATTCACATTTAGTAATCCTATTTGAAAATGTATTTATTTATTTATTTAGAAGGATTTAGTATATCGCTTTATCATTAAATCAAAGTGGTTTGACACATCAAACAATCAATAATAATGTGTGGTCTGTAGCATGCAGTGGGAGAACTAAGAAGAGTGGTGTGTGGTGCAGTGTGTCAGATTTTATCGGTGAGCTATTTACGTAATGAGCAATATACATATATACAATAATGGAGCCGTGTGAAAGGTGCGCTAGGATCATGATCCTGTATTGTCTTGAAAGTAGTAAAAAGGAGTCATTTATGTGAGGTCCTTGAAATGTTCTGTAAATAGAGCAGTCTTAAGAAGTTTTCTGAAATCCTTGAGGTCTTTGGTTGATCTTAGGTGGTCTGGGAGGGAGTTCCATATAGCGGGCGCTGCCAGGGAGAGTGCCCTACTTGATGTGGCCTGCTTTGTTTTATCAAATTCCTTTGGTGTTCTGATGGTGTTTGAGGTTCCTTTTCTTCTTGGTCTCTTGCTGTCATCGGTTTTTATGAGTGGTTGTAGGCTGTCAGCTGAGAGGTTGTGTATTATTTTGAATATGTATTGGACTCGAGAGCTGATTGGGAGCCAGTGTAGGTGGTACAGTATGGGAGTGATGTGGTCGTGATTTGTGCAATCTGTTATGAGTTGTGCGGCTGTGTTTTGTGCTAGCTGTAGAGGTTTTATTGTCTTTTTTGGTAGCCCCTGGTAGATGTGATTGCAATAGTCTAGAGTGGGAGTGATGATGGCTTGACAGACTGTTCGGAAATGTTCATGAGCGAGGATGGGTTTGAGCCTTCTGACTGTCCTCATTTTGATGTAAGCGCTCTTTGTGATTTTTGCAATGTGGGATTGGAGGTTAAGGTCCTTGTCGAGGGTTACTCCCAGGTATTTTATTTCTTGTCTTACTGGTATGATGGTGTCATTCAGGTTGATGGTGGCTGAGGGTGAAAATGTCTGGTCTCTTGTGATGAATAGTGCTTCAGTTTTATTGTAATTTATTGATTGATTGTTTTTCTGAAGCCAGGTTGCCATTTGTTGGAAGCAGTTGGCTATGTTGGAGTAGTCCGGGTTGTCCAGATTGATTGGTGTGAATATCATTATGTTGTCTGCGTATATGGTGTATTGAATCTTGTGGTCCTTGATGATGGTGCAGATGGGTTGTACATAGAGATTGAAGAGCAGGGTGGAGAGAGCTGAGCCTTGTGGGACTCCCTGTGTGGCTCTGAAAGATTGAGAGGTCTTTGTTCCACACTTGACTTGTAGCTGTCTGTTGGTGAGGTAAGATGTAAACCAGCTCAAGGTGGTGCTGTGTAGGCCCGCCTCCTGTAGTCTGGTTAGTAATGTTGTGTGGCAAACAGTGTCAAATGCTGAGGAGATGTCTAGGAATATCATGAGGACGCCCATTCTGGTGTTGTCGATCGTCCTCAATAGTCTGTCGAATAGCTGTATCAGTAGGGTTTCAACCCCATGGCTGGGTCGGAAGCTGTGTTGATTGGGGTCCAGGGGATTGTGGATGTCGATGTGTTGTTGGAGTTGGTGTTGAACTACTTTCTCGATGATCCTGGATAGGAATGGTAAGCTTGAGATGGGTCTGTAGGCGACGGGGTCAGTTTTAGCTAAGGTGGTTTTCTTGGGGATCGGACGTATTGTGGCTAGCTTCAGGGAGTTTGGCATTATTCCTTTGGAGAGAGAGTTATCTACTATTTTCCATATGACTTGTGTCAGGTCTTCTTTCGTTGCTTTAATCCAGGATACTGGGCAGGGGTCTGTAGGGGCGGTGCTGGTGTTGAGGTCAGTGATGGTCTTGGAGAGTTGTTCATTTGAGGGGATGTTGAATGTGCCCCAGCTCTGTTTTGGTGTGGATGTCCTGTATTTGACAGTCTCGTTGAGGTTCTTGGGTGTTGCAGTGAATTTGTTCTTTAGTGGTCTGCGAAGATCTGTGGGTCTATTTGTTGCTCATTTCTGTTGTAGGGTTCTTTGGTGAGGGTCTTTATGACTTCATAGAGTTCACGGGGTTTGTTAGTGGACTTCAGGATAAGGTTTGTATGGAATTCTTTCTTCTGATGGTTGATGAGGTTGTTATATTATTTTTGTTTTGTCTGGTATTGTTCCTGTAAGGAGGCTGATTTGTTGCGTCTTCAGTGGCGTTCAAGTCGTCTTAGTGCTCTTTTTGCTATGCGTATATCCTTGGAGTACCATGGAGTGGAGCAGGGTTTTGTGCTGCGTGATTGTTGTGTTCTTCTTGCGGGTGGCTTGGCAGCAGAAGAAATGATGTTGTTCCATTTGGAGATTTGATCATCTATGTCCATTATCTCGGCATTGAGGAGTGGTCGTGTGTCTTGTGTGAACTGTTCCTTGTTGAAGCTTTTGAATCTCCTGGTTGGGGGTGGGTTATCGTTTTGTTTCTTTGAATCTGTTGCTTGTAGTTTAATCTTTATTAGGTGGTGATCTGACCAGGGTACTGGTGTGATGTAGGGCCCTGAGATGAGGCTTCCTTCCTTTAGGTTGTTCGGAGCAAAGATGAGGTCGGGGGAGTATCCGAGACTGTGAGTGGGGGTGTTGATCATTTGGGTGAATTGGAGGGAGTCCAAAGCTGATAGGAAGGCTTCTGCTTCTTTTCTCCTGGTAGATCTGAGATTGAAGTCTCCAAGTATTAGAAGTTGTTTGTCTAGGTTATTGACTGTGCATATTGTTGTGCATATTGTTGACTGCATATTGCCTGTTGTACCACTGACAATATCTCTTGTAAATTTTTCATTGGATTCTCAGATAATTTCACATAATATTTAATATCGTTCAACTGAGTTAAAACATGGGACAGATACTGATCAAAAGACTGTATTACTGTGGCACCACCCTTGTCAGCTCTCCGAATGATTAGATCTTGATTTTTCTTTAATTCATCTAAAGCTAACCATTGAGCTTTTGTTAAATTATGATATCTAGAGAGCATATTATTACTCTCCAAATTAGGCACATCATGTAATACTAATTGCTGATACAATTCGATAAGATGATCAGGATTACCCAAGGGTACCCACTTCGAAGGTGCCCGAACCACAGATGTATCTGTTCCCAAGTCATGTGTAGCACAAAAATGAGTTACTAACAATTTCTGGAAAAAACGGTGTAAGGCAAGTTTCAACTGAAAGGAATCATAATGAGTGACTGGAACAAAAGAAAGGCCCAAATTAAGTACAGATAGTTGGGAAGGGGTCAGAGCCACTGAAGAAACATTTACTACTGTTGTTTGGAATGGTTCCTGGTCATTGGACCCCGTAGGTGTTCTTGATGAAAAATATCTTGAGACCGCCAATTCCGCTCTGGTTGAAAACCCTCCACCGGTTTCCATGTGCGATTTCTCCTCCGGCCCCGGGAACGACCTCAATGAAAAACCTGCTCCTGCCGTTGATTAGAAGTATGAGAAGAACTATCAGAATAACCACCATGTTCTGAGTCATCTGATGAAATATCAAAAGAATCAAAATTGACCCGTTTCTGTGTCACTTGATTTTTCTTCATCCAAGTATAAACTTGATCAAGATCATAATCTTTTTTAGAAACATGATGACAGAAAAAGACCACATGGCCTATCTAGTCTGTCCTTCCATATCAACAACTACAACAGTCCACTTTTTACCTTTAGAGATCCTCTGTGTTGGTCCCATGCTTTTTTGAATTCAGTTACTGTCCTCATCTCTACCACCCTTTTTTATCACGATTCAATTTTTTTAATTTTAACAGATTTCTTATAATCATGATATTGATCGAGTTGAGATTGTAAATCATCCATTAGTATCTTGTACCGATCTTTGGTAATTTTTGTACGCATCAATTCATTTAATTGTTTCACATCTTGTGTTAATTTGATGGATTCAACATTCAAACGTTCACCTAATAAAGCAATGAGGTCCATACTACATTTGTTCAAAATACTATTCCATTTCATAAAGAAAGCCTCATCCTCAGTGAACATTTTAGGAGGTTTAATTACTCGTAAACCGTGAGGACTCATCATAGATTTCAAATATTGTATCATGGTGGCTTCATGAAGTTGTACTCGTACTAATTTTTTGTTCAAATCCAACAAATCAGAAAAAGAAGTTGAATGAGATGATGTTTCTGAATCATCAAACAACGCTGGTCTTTGGGCGATTACTGGAATCTGAGCATCAGAAAAGGCAAAAATAGCTTGATTGGCATTCAAAGAAGGCTCTTTAACAGTCTCCTCAAGAGGAGAAGATGGATTGGTGGCCATGTTAAAAGTTATAACAGGTATACCAATAATACAAAATAACTACTGCTCTATACCACAATAACCATATACAAAAATAGAGTGACCAAAACAACTAATCAGCTAATGTGTGCAAAGAATTTTTTGTTGGAAGACTAGCCTTAAGAATTAAACACTCTCTTGTGGCTTAACTTCCGTTTTACTCAATTTTATAAGGGCCCCACCGGAGCTCTAAAAATGTAAGTAAAAACACACTTACTAGTGTACCCTACACCAAACATATACAGAAATGAATATAAAGTACTTCCAACATGTCAAAAGGTGCCAATAGTACTTATCTGTTATAGATATTGAATGCAGATGCCGATATGCATTAAATGTGCAAAAACTCTCGCAGGAAGACGAACTGCACCAATATCACAGAAACGTGATGGCTAAAGGGAAGTCCTCAGTTCCACTTCAAAGAAGGATAAAGGACACAGCACTGCGTTTCGGGCAGATAGAATAAAATGCCCTGTTTCAACTCTTTCCAAACTGCAATCATGAAAGTCCGGCTCGCCTGTGTGTTCAGGACGCCAGCACATGCTCATTAGCGATCTGAAGCCCCAACTGAGAACCAAACATTTAAAGCCAAAAGCCAACCAATCTGAATTGCCCACGTCATATTCAAAACCCTTTAGAATACCCAACAACTTAAAGAAGACTGTTCCAATCCAACTCTTTATTGAGCCCCCTAGGTTCTACCGTAGATAGTCGGTATATCCACATCTGTTCACGTAACTGGAGGCACTGTTCACGATTGCCCCCTCATGGATTTTCCGGTATATAGGCCAATATTCGCCAAAACATCTGATGAAATGAATGTTGATGGTACAAGAAAAATGTAAAACAGTTTCATGGGAGTAGTGATGAGCCCAACAAAGATTCTTTGCCTGGGGCATTAGTAGCATTTTTCCTATTGTGTGTCTGGCAGTCACGTGTCTTAGCGCACATTCCACCCAAGTGGCTCCAACATGCGTGCCTTCCCTAGCACCTGTAACACATGTTGCAATAAAAGCACAGTTAACATGTGCCTTTCGGGCCACCACGACCTTAACGTGCGCTGTTGTGATACTTGCCTTATTTGATGCATTCTGATAAAATTAAGAAAATCCTTCTCAAACATTGGCATATTTTACAGCTTCATCCATGTTTTAAAAGGAGGCTACAAATAGCTCACACTCGAGGTCCTAATTTGCGTGATCGGGTGGGGATTACGTCTTCTCCTATTGATAGACAATCTTTTGAACAACACATCAATCCAGGACATTTTTCTTGTACCTCATATGATTATTGCTCATTGTCCATAATTGGCAAAAATTGGCATATACCAAATTCAGACTATGTACATGAAGTGAGATGGCATAGTACCTGTGCTTCTTCTTTTGTAGTGTATGTTCTGATTTTCCCCTGTAGTCGGTTATATATTGGGAGAACGATTCGCCCTGTACGCATTAGGTTGCGGCAACATGCATCACGAATAAATACTAGGACCATATCTGCGCAACATGCATCAGATTTTTTGGCGAATATTGGACTATATACCGGAAAATCCACGAGGGGGCAATCGTGAACAGTGCCTCCAGTTACGTGAACAGATGTGGATATATCGACTATCTACGGTAGAATGTAGGAATCTGGCTTGTTCAGTTTACCTAGAAGGCATATGGATGTTCTAGGGCCTATGGCAATATTTACCATGCTGTTCTTTTCTGGGTAGGCCCTTTGTTGTATGAGTTTTAGAAGTTTATGCTGGTATGGTATGGTAGATTTGGCCTTGTAGATCTTCGATGACTTTTGTAGGGTTTTATATTAGTTCCCAATATGCCTGGTACCCCTCACTTGGTTTGCAGCTTGTCGTGCTGTGAGGGCTTGCGTGCATCTGTGATGCTGAGAGCTAAACTATCGGTAGTTTAACTACTGGCAGGGTCTCCCAAAATGGACAGGTCTCAGCTGAGGTGCCAGACCAAGACAAACCACCCATCTGGGCAGCAGCAGAATGGGATAGTGTTGATGGCAGAGGATCACATTTTTGTGACAACGGCAACAACACCAAACTTAAACTGCGCGGAAGAAAGGCCCGGCAATCTACTTCTGTATCTTGCCATGAAAACCCAATGGATAGTTACAACAAAACAAATTGTGCTATGGTGCTGGAAGATGAGACCTCCAGGTCGGAAGGCACTCAACTAGCTACTGGGGAAGAGCTGAAGACTTTTCAGAGTAAAGCCAGCATTTATGATGTGGTTGGATCAAAGCCCTTGGGAAGTCTGACTGCTGATGTAGCTGCGCATGAAATGAGAGTCAGAAGCTGTAAAGATGTCTTACACATTGGAACATGGAACGTACGAAGCATGAACCAAGTGAAGTTGGAGGTGGTCAAGAATGAAATGGAACGTGTACAACTTGATCTGTTGGGTGTCAGCGAACTGAAATGGACTGGCATCGGGCACTTTGCATCAGATGATCACATGGTCTACTATGCTGGAAATGAAAGACAAAGAAGAAATGGTGTTGCATTTATAATAAAGAAGAAACTTGCAAGAACTGTAATGAAATACAATGCAGTCAGCGAACGCTTAATCTGTATTCGTCTACGAGGATTGCCTATCAACAACTATAATTCAAGTATATGGCCCAACAACAGCTGCAGAAGAGAATGAAATTGAAGAGTTCTATGAACAAGTACAAGCTGAAATTGACAGAATGTGCAAACAGGATATCCTGATAGTTATGGGTGACTGGAATGCAAAAGTTGGCAACAAAGAAGAAGGCAAAGTAGTTGGAAAATATGGACTTGGCAACAGAAATGAAGCTGGAGAAAGACTGATAGAATTCTGCAAGACCAATGATCTATTCATCTCAAACACCTTCTTCCAGCAACACAAGCGGCGACTGTACACATGGACTTCACCCAATGGATTGTATAAAAATCAAATTGACTACATCTGTGGAAGTCAACGATGGAAAAGCTCTATACATCAACAAAGACAAAACCTGGAGCTGACTGTGGTACAGATCATCAACTACTAGTATGCAAACTCAAGCTAAAGTTGAAAAAGAGCAAACCACTCATGAATGCAGCAAAATATGACCTTGAGAATATACCACTGGAATTTAAAGACTGCCTGCAAAATCGATTTGCTGCTTTAGATACAAATGACAGCGCTCTGGAAGAGTTATGGAATGACATCAAGAAGCTTGTGTTGGAAGAAAGCGGGAAGTCTCTACAAAAGGTGAAAAAGCAAAAACGGCCAAAATGGATGACGGAAGAAACTCTGAAAATTGCCCAGAAATGCAGAGAAGCTAAAGCCAGAGGAGAAAGAAAGACAATCGCAGAACTCAACAGAGATTTCCAACGTGCAGCAAGACAGGACAAGGAAAAGTACTACAACGACGCATGCAAGGAAATAGAAGCAGAAACTATTGGAGGAAGAACAAGATCGGCTTTCCTAAAGCTACGAGAATTAAAGAAAAAGTTCCAGCCTCGAATTGGAATGTTACAAGATGCTCAAGGTTCTATGTTGAATGATGCTGAGAAGATCAAGAAAAGGTGGAAGGAATATACAGCGTTTTTATATGATAAAGATCAAGTGGACCAACAGCCGTTTCAACCTGTACCTTATGATCGGGAACCATTGGTGATGAAGGAAGAAGTTGAAGCAGCATTGAAAGCCTTATCAAAGAACAAAGCACCAGGCATTGATGGCATTCCTATAGAAGTATTGCAGCAATCTGATGCAGCTGTTACCATACTTACAAGGCTCTGCCAAGAAATATGGAAGACAACATCATGGCCAACTGACTGGAAAAGATCTGTGTTTATACCAATACTAAAGAAAGGTGATTCAACTGACTGTGGAAATTATCGAACAATCGCTCTGATCCCACATGCCAGCAAGATTCTACTGAAGATTATTCAAAAGAGACTACAGCCATACCTGGAACAAGAACTACCTGAAGTGCAAGCAGGGTTCAGGAAAGGGCGAGGAACGAGAGACATCATTGCGGATGTGAGATGGATCCTTGAAAAGACTAAAGAATACCAAAAGGATATCTATTTGTGCTTTATCGACTATAGCAAGGCTTTTGACTGTGTAAACCATGAGAAACTCTGGGCCACATTAAGAAGCATGGGTATACCAGAACACCTGATCGTTCTCTTGCACAATCTGTACATTGATCAAGAAGCAACAGTTCGAACGGAACAAGGAGAAGCAGAATGGTTTAAAATAAGCAAAGGTGTAAGACAAGACTGCATACTTTCCCCCTACCTGTTTAATTTATATGCAGAACAAATCATCAGAGAAGCAGGATTGTATGAAGACAACAGAGATGTGAAGATTGGTGGAAGACTCATCAACAACCTTCGCTATGCTGATGATACTACATTACTGGCTGAAAGTGAAGATGATCTGAAACATTTGCTTCTCACAATCAAAGAACATAGTCTCAAAATGGGCCTGCACCTTAATGTAAAGAAGACAAAGATCATGACAACTGGCATAATCAACAGGTTCATCGTTGAAGGAGAAGAAATTGAAATTGTGAACAACTTTAACCTACTTGGATCAACTATCAATAAAGAAGCAACAAGCAGTCAAGAAATCAAATGACGCATTGCTCTTGGCAGAATGGCTATGAAAGACCTAGATAAGATTCTCAAGAACAGAGATGTCTCTCTCCATACAAAGATTTGACTTGTTCAAGCCATGGTATTTTCAATAACATCATATGGATGTGAAAGCTGGACAGTGAAAAAGACAGACAGGAAGAAAATTGATGCCTTTGAATTATGGTGCTGGCGGCGAATACTGTCTACACCCATTGTTGAGGAGGGGGTTCTGTGAATGCAAAATATATGTTCAAAAAGAAAAAGCAAGCACCATTACACAGTTTATAACAACAAAATACAAATGAATTATAATTTGGAGATATAAACTGCTGTAGTTCTCACTCTTTCTTTTAGTTCCTTGGTGTGCTAACATCTTGCATTTGCTTCACATTATCTAATTGGCTTTTTGGTTTGGTTCAGTCCCTGACTGAAGTTTTGAGAAAGATCCCCTCCCCCCACCACTTGGGGGGGGGGGATCTCATCCCTTGTCTTAGGCATTAGATTGCCTTGTGCCGCCTCTGTCTATATTTCAAAGCTCCACCCAAATTCCAGATACAAGGTTCGGAGCTGGAGGTTAAAAAGGAAGTTAAATACCTTGGTATCATCCTAGACCAGACACTTAATATAGTTTCTCACATAAAATCAATTACTAAAGTCATTTACTTCAAGTTACTTATGGTCCAGCACCTCAGACCCTTCCTAGAAAGCTATGACTTCAGAACAGTCCTACAAGCCCTAATAACACCCCACTTTGATTATTGTAACAGTATACTACATGGTCTCTCCAAGAAAACCATCCATCAACTCCAGATGGCACAAAATCTTGCCGCATGCATAATACTTAAGGCACACCACTCAGATCATATTACCCCACTTCTCCATAACCTTCACTGGTTACCCATCGCAATGAGAATAAAATATAAATACATAATGATAGTTTTTGAGCTTCACAACACAATAGCCCCAACTTACCTATCCTCCCTTCTCATCTCTCCCACAAACACGAGAATCAGAAGGAACTGCTCCCAAAACACCTACGTCATACCTAATCTCCAGGAACAAGCAGGAATGTAGTCTTCACATATGGGTATCGTCGGTACCGACGGAGCCTGCGTGGGAACGCTCCCCAGCATCCAATTAGAAAGCTTTTGGGAGCATCCCACAGCGCCTGCGTGCTGCCTTCTCGCCTTTCCCAACTGCCTATCTCCAGTTCTTCGTTTTCCATGGAGCCAGCAGGTCGTTGTTCCTGTCATCGCAGAAAATTCTTCCTTATTACTTTCTTGAGCATGCCCTCTTCCACATTAGTAAACAGTTCAATTCTCAGACCTCTCTCATCAACCTGTTAGATCATGAGGTCACCATACTTCTTGCCCAAGGGGCAATAGAAGAAGTACCCATTCATCAACAGGGTACAGGGTTTTACTCCCCCTATTTCCTTATCCCAAAGAAAACAGGGGGATACAGACCTATTTTGGACCTCAGAGAATTGAACAAATTCCTGTTCAAAGAGAAATTCAGGATGATTTCTCTAGGAACTCTGCTGCCATACCTTCAGAGTCAGGATTGGCTTTGTTCTCTAGATCTCAAGGATGCGTACACCCATGTTCTCATCCATCCAACTCACAGAAAGTTCCTTCGGTTCCTTTTTCAAGGGAAGCACTACCAATACAGGGTGCTTCCCTTTGGCCTGGCCTCAGCTCCACGAGTGTTCACATAATGCATGGCTGTGGTAGCAGCATTTCTCCGCACTCTAGGCATATTCGTCTTCCCCTACTTAGACGTCTGGCTCATTCGAGCCCCATCAGAGCCAGAGGCCAGAGCTTCTCTATCTTGCACAGTGCGTATCCTTCAGTATTTGGGGCTAGTCATAAACATCCCAAAATCCAGTCCAACTCCCACTCAGTTTCTAGAATTCATAGGAGCTTTGCTGGATACCAAAAAGGCAAGGGCCTATCTTCCCCAGGCCCGTTGCCTTCGCATGGTGCAGTTAGCTTCTCAAGCAGTGCTAAAACCTTATCTCACTGCCCGAGAAATGCTACAACTACTAGGCCACATGGCATCTACAGTGCATGTGGTTCCTTATGCTCGCCTCCATATGAGAGCAGCCCAGTGGACTTTATCCACCCATTGGACCCAGGCATCAGGATGCCTGTCAGACAAAATAGCAAACACTAGTCGCCTTATTTTGTCCCCCCAATGGTGGCAGTCCACTCAGAACCTGTTGCTGGGGTCCCCTTTTCAACAACCCTTACCCCAGGCAACTCTCACAACAGATGCTTCACCAGTGGGTTGGGGAGCTCATCTACAAGACCTCTCCACCCAAGGCACCTGGACTCCACAGGAGACTCATCTGCATATCAATCTCTTAGAGCTCAGAGCAATCTTCCTTGCTCTTCGAGTGTTCCATACCTTGCTCAGCTACAAGACAGTCCTCATTCATACGGACAATCAGGTAGCCATGTTCTATGTGAACAAGCAGGGGGGAACAGGCTCTCTGTCACTTTGCAACGAAGCTTTGCGACTATGGGCCCTCGCCAGAGAGCATCAGATTCATCTCCTGGCAGTGTACCTCCCAGGCATATAAAACTCTTGCAAAACTACAAGGCCTAACCGGAGTTTAACTATGATACCTCAAAAAAAACAAAGGCAACTCCACTAATTAACCAATTGTAGCAATTAAGTAACTTTGCACTGTAAAAGCTAGCAGTACCGTAGTGACAGGGGAGCATGTCACAGCTCACAATGTGAGAGCCATGGCAGCTTCAATGGCTCATCTACACTCTGTGCCTATTGACGACATTTGTCGAGCAGCCACTTGGGCCTCGGTTCATACCTTCACAGCCCATTACTGCTTGGACAAGGACTCCCGCTGGGATGCCTTGTTTGGTCAGGCTGTTCTCCAACACCTGTTCCATGCCTACTCAACTCCTACCCGCCATCCCTAATTGGATGCCAGAGATCCATGGGGATAAGTGGAGCCCTTCACAGGGACACACAACTTCTGGGGTCTCTCCCTGGCATCTAAAGCTAGGGAGTCCCCATCTGTGAAGACTACATTCCTGCTTGTTCCTGGAGATAGCATAGTTACTCACCTGTAACAGGTGATCTCCGGGAACAGCAGGAATTTAGTCTTCACAACCCACCCACCTCCCCTAGGAGTTGTATCTCTCTATCTATCTCTTTCTCTTTCCCTCTCTCTCTCTTTGTCTCAGCTTTAAACTGAACTGGAGAGAGGCAGTTGGGAAAGGCGGGAAGGTAGCATGCAGGTGCTGTGGGATGCTCCCAAAAGCTTTCTAATTGGACACTGGGGAGCGTTCCTGCGCAGGCTCCATCGGTACCGACGATTCCCATATATGAAGACTAAATTCCTGCTGTTACAGGTGAGTAACTATGCTATCACTTCCGTAACACCAATCAAGCTCCAAGCTCCAGAGCTTTCGCATATATTGCCCCAGTTCTTTGGAATACTCTTCCTGATAATTTTAGATCAATAAAGGATTTCCAACAGTTTCACAAGGAACTAAAGGCACACCTATTCATTAATTACTATGGTAACTCCCCTGAGATACCTCAAACGCAGCCAACTTAGCTACATCCAACACAACTAGGCCTCTTCCATTGTTAACGCATAGATAATGGAACATCCAATATGCTACTAACTGCATCATTGTATATAGTTGCTGTAATATAGTTGTTAATAATTAAAATGTACATAAGTTTTTCAAAGTTTTAATGTAAAGTTTCTTGTTATGTTCGCTGTAAACCACCTCTGTTCACTGAAAGGGGCAGTACATAAAAACTTGTAAAATAAAATAAATAAATAAAATAAATATCACCCCTCTTCTCAAGTCACTTCATTGGCTCCCCATCCATTTCTGTATCCAGTTCATATTTCTCCTACTGACCTATAAATTCACTCAGTCTGTTGCTCCTCACTACCTTTCCTCTCTCATCTCTCCCTACACCCCTCCTCATGAACTCTGATGGATTGCTTCTCTCTATGCCATTTTCTTCCTCTGCCAACATCAGACTTCGATCCTTTCACCTTGCTGCTCCTTATGCCTAGAACAAACTACCCGAGTCTATACGTCAGGCTTCATCTCTGCCCCTTTTCAAATCCATGCTAAAAGCTCATCTTTTTGAGGCTACTTTTGGATCCCAATCCGTTTAATCTCCTATGTGTCTCTTTACCTTTCTCTAGCTGTATCCTTGTTTTCAATTGTTATATTGTCTGTCTTGACTGATTGTAAGCTCTAACGAGCAGGGACCGTCTTTTTACATGTTTCTGTACAGCGCTGTGTATACCTTGTAGCGCTATATAAATGATCACTAGTAGTAGTAGTAGTAATGTGGCCTGGGAGTGTTTGCATGGAAACACGGCACCGTTCCTAGCAAGCTCCCTGGCAGGGTCCAAGCTAAGTAAAGTATGTGGCATGCCAGGGACAAGCTTGATCTGGTTTGTTAGAAGTCACTTTAGAAATAATCTTAGGTGTATTTAGCACAGTTTTACCTGTTGCTCTCAGCTCTTCTTGCCCATCTCCTTCTCTGAATGAAACTCACCAGGGCCAGCTATCATTATGCTTTCTGAGGCCACTGCTTCAGATGGCAAATTTTTGGGAGTATTAAGAAATATCCTCAAAACATCTCTATGGCGGCCGCCTCATCTGCCTTTAAAGAAAAAAAAATTGTCAAGTACTGTATCTACCCACTTCTCAGTAGCTCTGTATAGCAGCGTGCAGCAAGCAAGAGAAAATAAAAGTGCAGGCAGAATCTTTGTGATTCCTGCATGCTGCGAAGGCCCTCCCAGTTCCACCCCCCTCTGTAGCATATTTTTTGCATCAGAGGTGGCAGGACTGGGGAGCCTTTGAAATGCTGGAGTCAGACTCCTTAAATTTTGTATTTTGACTGCTGCCTCTGCTGCAGAGGTTGGGAGATGCTGTGGCAACAGCAGTAGGCCGAGGGGTGTGAGGGGAATGAGACAGGAGATGGTGGATGCAGGATAGGAGGGCGGAGGGCAGATATTGTACATGGGGAAGGGGATATAGAGGATGGAGGGTAAATGCAGGGCAGGGGTTGGTGGGGGGTGGAGGACAGATGCTGGAAACAGGCCTGGTGGATGTCTGGCATGGGAATGGAGGACAGATTCTAGACAATGGGGTAGGAGGGCGGAGGGCAGATGTTGGACACGCAGTAGGGGGTATAGGAATGGAGAAGAGATGGTGGATATTGGGTAGAGGGCATAAGGGGATGAAGGGCAGATGCTGGACATGGGTGGTGGAGGACAGAGAGCAGATGCCAGACATGGGTAGGGCATATAAAGAATCAAGGGCAGATGCTGGCCTGGGGTGAGTGGGGGTTGAGGGCAGATGCTGGATATGGGCAGGGGTGAGAAAGGATGGAAAATAGATGCTGGATATGGGGTTAGGACGGCAGATGCTGGACATAAGGATTGGAAGGCAAATGGTGAACATGGGTTAGGAGGATAGAGGGCAGATGATGGACACAGGGTAGGGAAGTATAAAGGATAGAGAGTAGATGGCTGACAGGTGGATGGGGTGGAGGGCAGATATTGGACACATGGAGGATGGGTGGATGAATAGGGATGGAGGATAGATACTGGACATGGGGTAGGAGAGCAGATAGCGGACACAGGGTAGGGGGTATAGGGAGATAAAGGGCTGATGCTGGACATGGGATGGGTAGGGGGAGGGGTTAGATATGTAGGGGGATGGAGTGCAGATGTTGGATATGGTGTAGGAGGATGGAGCGCAGATGTTACACAGGGTGAGTTGATGGGGGTGGAGGGCTGGTGCTGAGCATGGGGTAGGGGATAGAGAAAGAGAGGAGATACTGAACACGGGGGGGGGAGGGCAAGAGAGAGAAGATGTACACAGGTAGGGAGAGAGAAAAGATGCTGGACACGGGAGGGGTAGGGCGTAAAAGAGAGAGAGGGAGAGAAGAGAGATGCTGTACATGGCAGAAAAGAGAGAGAGAGAGAGGAGAGATGCCGGACATGGCAAGGGGAGAGTTAATTAAAGAATGGGGAATAGGAGGGCTATGTTAAGGGTTGAAAAGTAATACGTAGATGGAGTATAAAGAGGGAGATTGAAGAATGGATGGTAAGGAGGAGGAGTGAAATTTGAGGAGATGGGGGGGGAGGGATATTCAGCAGCAGCAGCAGCTAGTGCTTGTAAAGTGTTGCTGCTGAAGTCTAACCCTGGATATTCAATGCCAAGGCCATATCTGACCACCAGAATTGAAAATCTGGATTTGCACAGAATCTGGAAGCTAACCGGGCAGCTGCAATATTGAGCTGCTGCCCAGTTAGCTTCCGCGTGTAAAGTATGGCCAGCATCTGCTGTGCCTTACTTTATCTGCATGTCGCTAACTGGGTAGTGGCTCAATATTGCTGCTATTAGGTTAGGAACGGGTGCTGCCAAATGCTACCCGCTTAGTGTTAATGCCACTGAATATCCAGCCTAGGTTTCCATATCGTCCTGCCAGACCAGTCCAGACAAATGGGATGTGTTTCCCTACCAGCAGATTGGTGGAGACAAAGAATCAATGAAAAGCTCACGTTTCAATGACATCATTCCCATACTTCTATTCACCTCAGCCACCAGATGTCGCCTCAGTATTCCTTTGTCTCCAGCAGATGGTGGAAGATTTTATCCTCTCTGAAGAAAACCTGAATTTTGAGAAGAAAAGATTGATTAGAAGCTTGTGAATGACCACCTTGAGGGTGACTCACTTGAGTGCGACGTGGGAGGCTTCACTAGACTGTGGTCTTTTTGGCAGCCATAGGAGAAGAGAAAATTGGTTCAAATCCACACTCTTATCATGGTCTGTTGAGCAGCCAGAAATTGGAAGGATTTGGAAGGATCTGGAAGAGTACACTAGCCTCACACAACCTCAGTGCTCCCTCCCTCTTTCTCCGTACTTCCTGCTCTCTCCTGAAGATCATAGAAGGCTCTCAGAGGGATAAGCCAGCCAGCCACCTTACACGCAGTGCTGCAAAGCCATTAAAACAGTTTCATGGGAGTAGAGATGAGCCCAACACAGATTCTTTGCCTGGGGCTCTCAGTACCAAAACTTGATTTTGTCATTGTCCTTGGAGGCTCTCGATCCCGTCTTCCTGGGACACAATTCGGGGTGGACCGCTGGTGATTGTTGGTGCAGTATGGAGGTTTCTTGCCATTTTTTGAATGCATTAGTAGCATTTTTCCTATTGTGTGTCTGGCGGTCACGTGTCTTAGCGCACATTCCACCCAAGTAGCTCCAACATGCGTTACACCTTCCCTAGCACCTGTAACACATGTTGCAATAAAAGCACAGTTAACATGTGCCTTTCGGGCCGCCACGATCTTAGGGTGCGCTGTTGTGATACTTGCCTTAACTTCCTATGTCTTCCTCCAGGAAACACTGTTTGGCCTGTGGCAAGTGAGGTGCCTGATCTCTGGATTCTGGACTCTGCTCTTCTTGCTTGGCAGCTTCTGAGTCATCCCCGGAGGGCTTGCTTCCCCTTTCTCATCTGGGAGATGCGGTTAGTCCGTCTTTGCTTGCCTTAGGATCTCCTCCAGATCTTATTTCTCAAGAGGACGGGATGCTGTGGCATCCCAATCCCCAGTGTCTTCATCTCAGGGCCTGGTTACTGTAAGCCTAGATCTTCACGGTCTTAACCTTTCCCAGCAGGTAAAGGATATCCTTCATGCTTCCAGGAAACCTTCCACAAGACGCTCTTATGCATTTAAGTGGAAGGGTTTACCATATGGTGCTCGCAGAAGGGTCTTAACCCTCTTGCGATACCTCTGGAATCATTACTGGAGTACCTCCTTCATTTATCAAATGCAGGGCTTAAGACCAATTCATTAAGAGTCCATTTGAGTGCTATTGCAGCTTCTTTCAAGCCTCTAAATGGACAACCTATTTGCTCTCATCCTGTCATAGCGAGATTTATGTGAGGCCTTCTTTTAACTAAACCTCCCATTAAGCCACCACCGGTGGCATGGGACTTGAATCTGGTACTTGGGCAGCTTATGAAACCGCCCTTTGAACCATTAGCCACTACCTCTTTGAAATTCCTTTCCTGGAAAGTTATCTTTCTCATTGCAATCACATCAGCATGTTGCATGGGGGAATTGCAAGCATTGGTGGCTGATCCTCCTTATACAAGGTTCCATCATGATAAGGTAGTCCTTAGGACTCATCCACACTTTATGCCAAAGGTGGTTTCGCCCTTTCATTTAAACCAAGCTGTTTACCTTCCTGTATTCTTTCCAAGGCCTCACGCCTCAAATGCAGAAAGGAACCTTGATACTTTGGACTGTAAAAGAGCTTTGGCCTTTTACTTGCAAAGGACACAGCAACATAGAAAATCCTCTCAACTCGTTGTTGCTTTTGATCCTTGTCATTTGGGACTTCCAATGTAACACCAATTTTTAAAAAGGGTTCCGGGGTGATCCGGGAAACTACAGACCAGTGAGCCTCACGTCAGTACCAGGAAAAATGGTAGAAACCATCATAAAGAATAAAATTACTCAGCATGTAGATAGTCATGGCCTAATGGGAGACAGCCAACATGGCTTTAGACAAGGAAGATCTTGTCTTACTAATCGAATATGTTTTTTTGAAAGTGTGAATAAACAGGTGGAGAAAGGTGAGTCGATTGATATAGGGTATCTGGACTTTCAGAAAGCCTTTGACAAGGTCCCTCATCAGAGACATTTGGCAAAACTAAAGAGTCATGGGATAGGAGGCAGTGTACTACTGTGGATCAGGAACTGGTTAAAAGATAGAAAGCAGAGGGTTGGACTAAATGGCCAATTTTCCCAATGGAGAAAGGTGAATAGTGGTGTACCCCAGGGATCTCTGCTGGGTCCGCTGCTTTTTGACATATTCATAAATGACCTGGAAATAGGAATAACGAGTGAGGTTATCAAATTTACAGATGACACAAAACTATTTAAAGTTGTTAAAACCCAAGAGGATTGTGGAAAATTGCAAGAGGATCTTGATAAATTGGAAGACTGGGCATCAAAATGGCAGATGAAATTTAATGTGGACAAGTGCAAGGTTATGCACCTAGGGAAGAACAACCCAAACTATGGTTACATGATGCAAGGTTCCACATTAGGAACCACCACCCAGGAAAAAGATTTAGGCGTCATTGTGGATAGCATGTTAAAACCCTTGGCCCAGTGTGCAGCGGCAGCCAAGAGAGCAAATAGAATGCTAGGTATCATAAGGAAAGGAATGGAAAATAAAACAAAAGATATTATAATGCCTCTATATCGTTCCATGGTGAGACCGCACCTTGAATATTGTGTGCGATTCTGGTCGCCGTATCTTAAAAAGTATATAGCGTTATTAGAAAAGGTTCAGAGAAGAGCCACCAAAATGGTAAAGGGGATGGAAGGATACTCCTATGAAGAAAGGCAAAAAAGGTTAGGGCTCTTTAACCTGGAAAAGAGACGGTTGAGGGGTGATATGATAGATATGATAAATTAATGAACAGAGTGGAACGGGTAAATGTAGATTGATTGTTTACGTTATCAGAATATAGAAAGACTAGGGGACATGCAATGAAGCTACAGGGTAAACTATTTAAGACTAATAAAAGAAAATATTTTTTCACTCAACGTGTAATCAAACTCTGGAATTTGTTACCGGAGGATGTAGTAAAGGCTGTTAGTATAGCTGGGTTTAAAAAAGGTTTGGACAAGTTCCTGGAGGAAAGGTCCATAAACCATTATTAAGAAGAGACCCAGGATATCATTGCTTGACCCAGTACAAGCATTGCGGAACCTGTTTCTTTTGGGGAAACTGCTAGGTATGTATGACCTAGATTGGCCACTGTTGGAAACAGGATACTGGTTTTGATGGACCTTGGTCTGACCCAGTATGGCATATCTTATGTTCTTATGTTCTTATGTTCTTAGGGCAGAAGATGATGGATGGCACTATGGGTAAGGATATTCAGCCGACTGGAGGATATTAGCCACTCCTCATCCTCTAGGGGTCTGTAGCAGCTGTTGGGAGGGTCATTTCTGAGAGGAGAGCTTTCCGTACTCCAGATTGTCCTCCCTGGAATTCTTTTCTGCAGCAGGCCTGATCCTCCTTTTATGGAAATTTGGACCCTGCAGCCTCTGAATGTCCCCAGGTGCAGTCTCATGTGGGACAAGTCGAGAGTGGGAGATCTCTTTGATTGCCTTTAGCTAAGTGCTGCTAGCGAGAGTCGCCCCTTGCAGAATGGGGAACAGCTGGGAGCTGTCTGAGATTTTGACTATGACTTGGATTCAGATGGCTTGGTACTGGGCTCTAATGTGGATGAAGAAGTACTCTTGCTTTCAGTAGATTGTAAAGAGGCCGGGGTGATCTGTCTTTTCTGGAAGAAGGAACAGGCAGTGTTGATTGCCAGGGTTTCATCCACTTTAATCTTGAGGGATGCTTCCAGCATGGAGCAGGAGCCAAAAGTGCACCTGCTTCTTCAAGGGTTGCGGAATTCCACTACTGTCTTCCCGTTCCCAGATGTGATCAAGGATATGATCGATTGGAGTGGGACTCTCCCAACTCCCTGCTAATAGGATTAAAGGTGTGTAAGAAGATCTATGCTCTCCCGGAGGAGTCCGTTGAGTGGTTTGGAATTCCCAAGATAGATGTGCAGGTCCCGGTTGTTTCCAGATGGACAACCATTCCTGTGGAAGGTGGATTGACCTTAAAGGATTTTCTGGACCATGAGGTGGATTCACTGTTGAGGAGCCAATTTGCAGTGACAGCTGCTATTCTGCAACTGGCAGTATGTACCAGCCTGGCGTCTCGAGCCCTGTCTGAGGAAGGACGTGCCGCTGGATGATTTCTCCTGGATCCTTCTAATGACAGATGCCAGTCCCTTGGGCCAGGGAGCCCATTGCCAGGAAATGATGTGACCCATCAACCGTTTTGAGGCAAGGGCCATCAGGTTGGCTCTTCTGCATTTCCGACCCCTGATCAAGGGCTGGGCAGTTTGAGTGCGTTCGGACAACGCCACGGCTGTGGCTTACATCAGTCAGCAAGGTGGCACAAGCAGTGCTGGGGTAACTCTTATGGCTCACCTATTTGCCTGGATGGAGAAGAACCTCCTAGCTTTGTTGTCTCAGCACATTGCTGGAGTGGACGATGTGGAATCCAATTTCCTCAGCCAGGACTCTCTGGATCCTGGAGAGTGGGAATTGAGTCAGGAGGTGTTTCAGTTGATTGTGCGCCACTGGGGTTGCTCTGAAATGGATCTGATGGCAATCTGCTCCAATGCCAAAGTTTTCTGCTTCTTCTGTCGCCACACAGAGACGGGGTCCAATAGTGTTGATATCCTGACCCAGGCTTGGCCAAATCAGCACCTGCTGTATATATTTCCTCTGTGGCCCCTGGTAGGGTCGTATGATGTAGCGTATAGAATTACTACTACTACTACAGAACATGTCAAAGGTGGTCCCTACTCATTAGAGCTTACAATCTAGTCAAGACAGACAGCATAATAGCTGCATACATGGGATACAGCTAGGGGGAATGGTAAGGAAACACAAAAGAGATCAGGTGAGTCAAGATCCAAAAGCGGCAGCAAAGAGGTAAGTTTTCACCCTGGATTTGAAAAGGGTCAGAGAAGGCATCTGACGTACAGACTCAGGTAGTTTGTCTCAGGCATAAGGAGCAGCAAGATAAAATGAGCGAAGTCTGGAGTTGGCAATAGAAGAAATTTGCCAGAAGAGCAGAGTTCCCGAGGAGGGGTGTAAGGAAAGATAAGAGAGGAAAGGTAATGAGGAGTTGCAAAGTGAATGCACTTATAGGTCAGCAGGAGAAGTTTGAACTGGAAGTGGAAACAGAAAGTGACTTGAGAAGAGGGGTAATATAAGCAAGATGAGGCTGGCAGAAGATTAGTCACACAGCAGAGTGTTGAACAGATTGAAGGGGAGAGGGATGAGTCAGAGGGGAACCAGCAAGGAGTAGGTTGCAGTAGTCTATAGGGGAGGTGACCAAAGTGTGGATAAGTGCCTTAGTAGTGTGTTCAGAAAGGAATGGGCGAATTTTGTTGATGTTGTAGAGAAAAACATGGCAAGTTTTAGCTGTCAGTTGGATGTGTGTGGAGAAGGAGAGAGAAGAGTCAAAGAAGACCCCAAGGTTGTGAGTTGAGGAGGCAGGGAAAAGTTGAGAGTTATTCACAGAGACTGAGAAAGGAGGAAGGGGACAGGATAGTTTATTTTGAAAAATAAGAAGCTCAGTTTTGGCCATGTTCAATTTCAAGCAGCGGTGAGACATCCAAGCAGCAGTATCAGAAAGGCAGGCAGAGATCCGGGCCTGGATTGCCGGAGAGATTTCATGTGTAGAGAGGTAGATCTGGGAGTCATCAGTGTAAAGATAGTACTGAAAGCCATGGGAAGAGATGACTGCACCAAGGGACTGGGTATAGAGAAAGAAAAGGAGTGGACCCGATCCTCGGGGTACACCAACTGAGAGCGGGATAGCAGTAGAAGAGGATCAACCAGAACAAACACTAAAAGAGTGATGGGAGAGATAAGAAGAGAACCAGGATAGCATAGAGCCCTTAAAACCAAGCAAGGGCAAGTTATCAAGGAAAGGGTTGTGGTCAACAGTGTCAAAACAGCAGAAAGGTCAAGAAAGATGAGGATTGCGTAAAGGCCCTTGGATTTTGCCAGGGACAGGTAAATTGGAGGCTTTTGCAAGATTCGTTTCTGTAGAGTGTAAAGGACAATAGCCAGATTGTAGAGGATCCTGTAGATCATGAGAGGAGAGAGACCATGGCAGTGAACCGCACATTCAAGTAGTTTAGAAATGAAGGGGAGGAGGGAGATGGGTCAATAGTGACAGGTAGGGTCTAGTGAGGGTTTCTTGAGGAGAGGTGTGACCACAGCATGCTTGAAGGCTGCAGGGAAAGTTGCAGTGGAGAGTAATAGGTTGAGAATATGAGACTAGGGACTACAGTGGAGGATATGGAGCTAAGGAGATGGGTGGGAATAGGATCAGAGGAGCAGCTAGTGAGTTTGGAGGAGGAAAGAAGGTGAGTGGTATCCTCCTCAGAGATCATAGTAAAGGAAGAAAGGGTAGCAGAGGTAGGGGGGGGGGGAGTTGGGAGTGAAGAGTGAGAGTAGCTGACCTCGTGGGGAACTGGAGTGTGCTCTTGTGAATTTTCTCATGGAAGTAGTCAGCCAGGATTTGGACAGAAAGGAAGGGAGAGAGGTTGGAGGCGGAGGCACCTTGAGGAGAGAATTGAGAGTTGTAAAGAGACGGCAAGGGCCAGAGGCAAGAGAGTTAGTCAGATGAATATAATAGTCTTGTTTGGCGAGTGCAATGGCTGACTGGAAAGAGACAAGCATGAATTTGAAGTGCAGAAATTCTGCAAGGGTGCAGGAGTTGAGCCAAGCATGCTCAGTTGAGCTGATGCAGGAACTTAGATAGCGGGTAGCGGAAGACATCCAGGGTTCAGATACAGTATGCCTCACAGGACGTGACATAGGCAGAGCAAGAGCAACCAAAGCAGTGGAGAGTGCAGTGTTATAGGAAGCTATTACCTCATCAACAGATTCATAGTGGAGGAAAGAGGTGATGAGACAGTGAAAGAGAGAGCTAATGGGTCAATAGCATGAAGATTTATAAAGAGGTTGGAGGAGACAGGGCGTGATTGAGGCGATGAGTGATGAAGAGTGAAGCTTAGCAGGTGATAGTCCGATAAGAGAAGAAGTGAGGTACAGAAATTTGAAGGTAAGCAATTAGAGAAGAACACAAGGTCGAGGCAGTGGCCTATCTCCAGGAACAAGCAGGAATAAGTCCTCACATATGGGTACGTCGGAACCGACGGAGCCTGCGCGGGAAAGCTCCCCAGCTTCCCAGAAAGGAAGCTTTTGGGGCCTCCCACTGCACATGCGCGCTGCCTTCCCGCCTTCCTGACCAGCTCTCCTCAGTTTCTCTTTTTCCGCGGAGCCAGCAGGTCGTGTTCCTGTCACCGCTGAAGAAATTATTGTTTTAGTTTGTTTCTTTAGACCGCGTACCTGCCTTCCCCATACCGAAACCGGTACCGCCGGTCTCTCTTTTCTTTTCTTTAAAAAAAAAAAAAAAAAATCTTATCTTGCACAACTTGGTGACTTCGGTTAGGCCTCAGGCCTACACAAATTCTCCTCATGGAGAAACCAGCCCCTGGTTTTAAGAAGTGTACCAAGTGTAGTGCTGTTATTTCTGTCACAGACACCCATGAATGGTGTCTTAAATGTTTGGGACCTGACCACTCCATTCCGGACTGCCCATCCTGCTCCCAGATGTCTAAACGTGGGTTGCAGAACCGGGCCAACAAATTCCATGTGCTGTTTGCTTCAGATAATCCAGCATCACAGTCATCCAGGTCTTCCTCTCCGGATGGATCTCAGGTAACCAAACCTTCTTCGGGCAGGTCCTCAAAGAGCAAATCTCCTTCAAAGCATCGAGAGGCTCTCACTTTTGAGTCTGAGGATCCTGCCCCAGCCAAACAACCCCGGCGGGAAGCTCTGGCTTCCAAAGCACCATCTATGGGGTTACAGGTTGACATCGATGGCACGGCCTCGACTGATCACCTGTTAGACTGCTCTGGGGTACCGGCCCATACCGGTACCGACATCCAGTCAGCAGTGGCGTCTATGAGCAATACTGTTCAGACCATGCAGCAGGCCATGCTGGCTTTTATTAATGCTGCGACGCCCTCGGTACCGCGTTCAGCCGGTACCGGGTCCGGTTCCGGTATCATCTCCCATACCGGAACCGAGACCATCCACTTCCAAACGCAGATCGGTTCCGCATGCCGGATCTGGGTTTTTACCCAATACCGATCCCATACCCGGTACGCCCGATGTCGATACCGATCGGTATGCGTATCGTGCGTTGGAAGCAAATAGAGAATACTCTGATTCTTCTGAGGATTTTGACTCCTCTGAGGACTCTGATGAGCTGTCTCTGGTTCTTCATGAAGACCCTTCTTCCCCAAAGAGGAGAATGTCTCCACCAGAGGATTTGTCCTTTCAAGACTTCATTATAGAGCTAGCTAAAGGACTTTCTATTACCACATCCTCTGAAAAAGAACCTAGGTCAAGGAAATTGGATATTTTAGGATACCCTAAGGTTCCTAAAGAGGCAGTCACCCTGCCTATCCATGAAATCCTTCAAGAACACTTGATGGACTTATGGGAGGCTCCTCTAACGTTGTCTCCTTATTCTCGTAGGTTGGACACCATGTACCGGGTCCCTCCTTCTCCTGGTTTTCAAAAGACTCAGTTGCCTCACCATTCCATTGTGGTGAAGTCTGCACTGAAAAAGATTAAGAGTACCAAAAGGCACTCTTCTACCCCTCCAGGGCGAGAATGTAAGACCCTAGACTCTTTTGGTAGGAAAATTTTCCAGGCTAGTATGCTTATAGCCAGGATTAATTCATATAGTCTGTATATGGGCATGTTTCTAAGGGAACTTGCCCTAAAGGTGCGGCATTTTGCCACCTTTATCCCTGAGGATAGAAAGGAGGAGTTCATTTCTCTGGTGAAACAGCTTCTAGATGTTTCTAAGTTCTCCAACAGAGCAGCCTTTGATTCCTTTGAAGGTGCCGGTAGAGCTTCGGGCATTGCCATTGCAGCCCGACGACTTGCTTGGCTCCAGGCCTCTGACCTAGAACCCTGGGTCCTGGATGGCTTACGGAATCTGCCCTGTACAGGTGAGAACTTATTTGGTAAAGACTGGCAAATTAAAGCCACTCAAATGGACGCAGAAAATGCTACATTGGATAGACTTTCTAAGTCTACCTCTACTCCTGCCAAGAAAAAGTCTTTCAAGAGGCCTTACTACAAGAAGACCAGATTTTCCACAAATACTGGCCAACAATCTTCTCAGCCTCGCTTTGCTGCTAAATGTCAGCAACCTAAACAGGCAAGGTCAAAGCCTGCAGCGTCTGCCACTCCTCAGCAGGCTCAACCCCCTCAGGGGTTTTGACTTGCCCCTAGAGAACTTAACATTTCTGGCTCTAGAACAACCAGAGCCCCTCACCATTCCCGGAAGGTTAGCTCACTTTGCTCCAAGATGGGAGCAAATTACATCAGAGCAATGGACCCTCTCTATCATTAGAGAGGGCTACAAACTTCATTTTTCCAACCTTCCTCCATATACCATGGTGAGGCACTTCAATTCTCCCCCATCTCTCCTGGACCTGTTGGATCAGGAAGTCTCTTCTCTCCTTGCCCAAGGGGCAATAGAAGAGGTTCCTCTTCTTCAACAAGGGACAGGATTCTACTCCCCTTATTTTCTCATAACAAAGAAGACAGGGGGATTCAGACCTATCCTAGATCTGAGAGAATTGAACAAATTTCTGTACAAGGAGAAATTCAAAATGCTTTCTCTAGGCATTCTCCTTCCATACCTTCAGAGTCAGGATTGGCTATGTTCTCTAGATCTCAAGGATGCGTACACACATATACTCATCCACCCATCCCACAGAAAATATCTAAGATTTCTGTTTCAGGGAAAACATTTCCAGTACAGAGTACTTCCCTTCAGTCTAGCCTCTGCTCCAAGAGTGTTCACCAAATGCATGGCAGTTGTTGCTGCATTTCTAAGAGGTCTGGGAATTTTTGTATTCCCATATCTGGACGACTGGCTCATCCGAGCTCCATCTCAGTCAGAGGCCCAGATTTCCCTGGACCGCACAAGGCACATTCTGCAGTATCTGGGACTGGTGATAAACCTTCCCAAGTCTCAACTTATCCCTACTCAGTCTCTGGAATTCATAGGGGCCCAGTTGGACACCACCACTGCAAGGGCCTACCTACCTCAAGTCCGGGGCCAACGTCTGGTGTGCTTGGCCTCCCAAGCTCAGTCCAGCAGTCACTTGACAGCCAGAGAAATGCTGCGACTTCTGGGCCACATGGCCTCCACGGTACACGTGGTGCCCTACGCTCGTCTTCATATGCGAGCAGCTCAATGGACCTTGGCCACCCAGTGGACTCAGGCATCAGGAGCGCTCTCTGACCAAATACTCACCTCAAAGCGTCTGTTTTGGTCCCTCCAATGGTGGATGTCCACCAAGAATCTGTTGTTGGGGGCCTCCTTCCAACCTTTGTTGCCCCAAGCAACCCTCACAACAGATGCCTCCCAAACAGGGTGGGGAGCCCATCTACAATCCCTCTCCACTCAGGGTACTTGGTCTCCACAGGAGACCACCCTTCACATCAACCTCCTGGAACTGCGAGCAATCTTCTTTGCCCTCAAAGTCTTTCATACCCTCCTTGTCAACCTGACTGTCCTAGTTCAGACAGACAATCAGGTGGCCATGTTCTACGTAAACAAACAAGGAGGGACAGGCTCTCTGTCGCTTTGCAACGAAGCTCTCAGATTATGGGCCTTCGCCAGAGAGCATAAAATTCATCTTCTGGCAGTATATCTTCCAGGGTTCAAAACTCTCGGGCAGACAGACTCAGTTGAGTTCTGCTTCCACACGAATGGTCCCTACATATGGACCAGATAGGCAGAATCTTTCAGGAATGGGGAACCCCGGACATAGACCTCTTTGCAAGTCCGTGGAATGCCAAACTTTCCCGGTTCTGTTCCAGGACTCCGTGTCAGGGAGCTCAGGCCGACGACGCCTTTCTCCTGCATTGGGGTCAGGAATTCCTATATGCCTTTCCACCCATTCCTTTGATTCCCAAGACTCTGTTCAAACTCCAGAGGGATCACGGATCGATGATCCTCATAGCTCCACGCTGGCCACGCCAAGTGTGGTTCCCTCTACTTCTGCATCTCTCCCAGGGACCCTCCCTGGACCTGGGAGCTGCGCCAGACCTTCTCTCTCAGGAAGCGGGGACTTTGTGGCACCCAAACCCCAAGTCCCTACACCTCAGAGCTTGGTTACTGAAGGCCTAAGCCTTCATGACTTCAATCTTTCTCAGCCAGTGAAAGATATCCTTCATGCTTCTAGGAAACCCTCCACGAGGCGTTCCTATGCTTTCAAATGGAAACGCTTTTCCATTTGGTGTGCTCAGCAGGGTCTTGACCCTCTAGCACTTCCTTTGAATTCTCTATTAGACTATCTCCTGCATCTTTCCAATGCAGGCCTTAAGACGAATTCAGTAAGAGTCCATTTGAGTGCTATTGCAGCATCTTTACAACCTATAAATGGACAAACTGTCTTCTCTCATCCTCTTATTTCAAGGTTCATGAGAGGCCTGACTCTAACTAAACCTCCCATCCGGCCTCCTCCGGTAGCATGGGATTTGAACCTAGTTCTAGGTCAGCTTATGAAGCCACCTTTTGAACTGTTGGTTTCTACCTCCTTGAAATTTCTTTCCTGGAAGGTCATTTTCCTTATTGCAGTCACTTTGGCTCGCCGCATCAGTGAACTACAAGCCTTGGTGGCTCATCCACCTTATACCAGGTTTCATCATGATAAGGTGGTCCTCAGGACGAATCCCCACTTTATGCCCAAAGTGGTCTCGCCTTTTCATCTTAATCAAGAGGTATATCTACCTGTCTTTTTTCCAGCTCCTCATGCATCCAGTGCAGAGAGGAACCTTCATACTCTAGATTGTAAAAGAGCTCTCGCCTTTTACCTCAACAGGACTCAGCCACATCGAAAGTCTTCCCAACTTTTTGTGGCTTTTGATCCTTCTCATTTGGGACTTCCAGTCTCCAAACGTACACTTTCCAATTGGATTGCTCAGTGTATTTCCTTTGCTTACCAGAGTAAAAACATTTCTCTGGAAGGCCATGTCACAGCTCACAATGTGAGAGCCATGGCCACTTCTATGGCTCATCTTCACTCTGTATCCATTGATCAGATCTGTCGAGCCGCCACATGGGCCTCGGTTCATACCTTCACAGCCCATTACAGCTTGGACAAGGACTCCCGCCGGGATACCTTGTTTGGTCAGGCTGTCCTCAAACACCTGTTCCATACTTGAACAACTCCTGCCCACCTTCCCAGGATGGATGCCTGAGATCCATACGAAGATGGCGAACCCTTGGAGGGGGATCTCCCAGGCATCTTAGCTAGGGAGTCCCCATATGTGAGGACTTATTCCTGCTTGTTCCTGGAGATAGCACAGTTACTTACCTGTAACAGGTGATCTCTGGGAACAGCAGGAATTAGTCCTCACAACCCACCCACCTCCCCTAGGAGTTGTATCTTCTATCTATCTTCCTTTCCTCTCTCTATTGTCTCAGCTATAAACTCGAACTGAGGAGAGCTGGTCAGGAAGGCGGGAAGGCAGCGCGCATGTGCAGTGGGAGGCCCCAAAAGCTTCCTTTCTGGGAAGCTGGGGAGCTTTCCCGCGCAGGCTCCGTCGGTTCCGACGTACCCATATGTGAGGACTAATTCCTGCTGTTCCCAGAGATCACCTGTTACAGGTAAGTAACTGTGCTTGCTGGTGAGTAGGGGTAATAGAGCAAAACTGGAGTTTGATTGATGTGGTAAGGGAGAGGAGCTTAAAGCATAAGGGTCAGAGATGGTATCAACATGAATGTTAAAATTCCTGAGAATAAGGGGAGGGGGAAAAATGAATCCAGAAAGAAGGAAAGCCCTAAGTCAAAGTCATAGAGAAAGGTAGAGGTGGACTTGTCAGGGGTCGATAAATAACAGCTAATCGGAGAGGAAGTGGAGTAAAAAGCCGGATGGGTTGGACTTCAAAGAAGGGAAAGGAGTGAGACTGAGGCGTAAGGAAGAGTTGAAATTGACAGGAAGGAGATAGTAGAAGCCCAACACCTCCATCACAGCCAATAGGATGAGGCATGTGGGAGAATAGATAACTGCCATGACAGAAAACAGCGACTGAAGTTGAGTCCTCAGGGAGGAGCCAGGTCTCAGTTAGAGCAAGGAGATGGAGAGCATTAGAGATAAAGAGATCATAAGTAAAGTCAGGTTTATTTGAGATGGAGTGTGCATTCCACAAGGCATGAGACACGAAAGGAGGGGGAGAGGAGAGGGATATGAATAAGATTTGAGTTGGTGTGTGAGGATCTGTTCTTGGAGTGTGACAAGTCTAGGGGGGCCAGGGTTGGGGTTGATATCTCTGGAAGAGAGAAGGAGAAGGAGTAGAAGAGTGTGGGGCAGAGAGGAAACAGCACAGCGGTAATGAGGGTGAGGTGGTGTCAGAGAGAGAGGAGATGTCTGAATGAAAGGGAGAAAATGGTGAAGCTCAATAACTGATGATAAGGTAGATGACAAGATGGTGGGGGAAGCGAGGATGGTAAAGGGGAGATGGGGAGGGGTTTGAAGGTGTTGGTAGGAGGAGAGACAATTAAGGAGTATGAACAATAGGAAGAGTTCAGGAGCCATAGAGAGATGGAGAGGAGCAGAGAAGTCAGAAGAAGTAAAAGGATAGGTGGTAGAGATTGCAGGGTATAAGGTGCACCTGTGAGTGATCATGCTAATGAGCACAAGGCAGCTGTAAGAGACTATAAGCCAGGAGGTGGGTGGGTTCTAGGGAGAGAGAGTGGGATAATAAGGAAGAGGAGAGAGAGACACACACACATAGCGGAAAATAGAAAGGCAGAACTGAATAAAAGGGGTGGAGCAAGTGCTGAATGCAAGTAAGTAAAAGCAGGCAGAGTCCACAGGAAGTACCCTAGAAAAACTCAGGTAAGATCAAAAACTGAAGACGAAATTCCTACAAGAGAGGCCTTGTAGAGAAGAAGGAAAGAAAAAGGCACACTTAAATGTGCTGTCAGATAGTACTAGTCGGAGAACAGAGGCAATAAAGTTTTGAGAAGGAAGACACAGCACTGCAGAGGACTGGAGCTAGGTCAAGGACAGACAGAGGATAGGACGCACACTGACAAAACAGAAATATATACAGAACAATAAATAAATAAATAAACAGGCTAGATTCTGAACAGGCACACACAATACCTGAACAGAGCATACAAAGTTAGCTGAAGCTTGCAATGAGGGTGTTCATCCAAGCGGAAACCACCAGCAAATGGATCAGCAGCCCATGTGCTTACAGCTTCTGAACAAAGCCATCTGGGCAGGATTGTTCTGGTTGCACCGAATTGGCCGAGGAGAGTGTGAAGAGGGATAGACTCAGGAGTAACATGCGGAAATATTTTTTTACGGAAAGAGCGGTAGATGTGTGGAATAATCTCCCAGTGGAGGTGGTAGAGATGAGGACAGTATCTGAATTCAAAAAAGCATGGGACAAACACATGAGGATCTCTTAAGGAAAAAAGGTGACTGTTGTAGTGGTTGATATGGAAGGGCAAACTAGATAAGCCATGTGGTCTTTTTCTGTCGTCATGTTTCTATGGTTTGGAGACCCTGATGCGGCTCCTGCAGGTGCCTCCTCTTCGGTTGCCTCTATCTCGGGGCCTATTGCAGCAGGGACTGATTGCCCTGGAGGACTCTACTACTACTGCTAATCATTTGTATAGTGCTACAAGGCGCATGCAGCGCTGTACATAAAGATGTGAGACATAGTCCCTGCTCTCAGATCTTACAATCTAATCAAGGTGAAAAAATATTGCAAAACTGGGGGCTAGAGTATGGTAAGATACACATAAGTAGTGAACGAGAAAGTGAGAGGCATCAGGATCCAAAAGCAGCCTCAAAGAAGTGGGTTTTTAGCCTGAATTTGATAGGGCCAGAAAAGGAGCCCGGCACATCTACACAGTTTGTTTCAGGCATATGGAGCAGCAAGGTGGAATGAACGAAGTCTGGAGTTGGCAATGACAGAGAAGGGCACAGATAAAAAGGATCTGCTAGAGAATCAAAGTTTCTGAGTGTAGAGTGAGATAAGAGAGGAAAGGTAGTGAGATGCCACAGAATGAATGCACTTGTACGTAAGTAGAAGTTTGAACTGGATGTGGAAATGGATAGGGAGCCAGTGAAGTGACTTGAGAAAAGGGGTTACATGAGCATAGTCACACTGGCAGAAGATAAACTGTGCAGCTGAGTTTTGAACAGTTTGAAGCGGAGATGATTCAGAGGGAGACCAATGAGGAGCAGGTTACAATAGTCAAGATAGGTGACTAATGAGTGGATGAGGATCATAGGTGTGTGTAGAAAGGAAGGGATGAATTTTGCTGATATTATATAGAAAGAAGCGACAGGTTTTAGCTGTCTATTGGATGTGTGCAGAGAAACATAGAAAATTAGAAACATGACGGCAGAAAAAGACCACATGGCCTATCTAGTCTGTCCTTCCATATCAACCACTACAACAGTCCCCTTTTTTCCTGTAGAGATCTTCTGTGTTTGTCCCATGCTTCTTTGAGTTCAGATACTGTCCTCATCTCTATCACCTCCACTGGGAGACTATTCCACAGATCCACCACTCTTTCCGTAAAGAAATATTTCCGCATATCACACTGGAATCTATCCCCTTTCACACTCATCCTATGTCCCCTCGCAGCAGAGCTTGCTTTCAGTTGAAAGAGGCTCTCCTCCTGTACATTTATGCCATGGAGGTATTTAAACGTCTCAGTCATATCACCTCTATCACATCTTTCCTCTAAGGTGTAAATATTAAGATCCTTAAGTCTATCCTCATATGCTTTATAATGAAGACCACTAACCATTTTAGTAGCCACCCTCTGTACCGACTCCAGCCTGTCTATATCCTTTTGAAGGTGCGGTCTCCAGAATTGAACACAGTACTCCAAATGAGGTGCACCAAAGACTTATACAGAGCATTATCACTTTTTTTCTGCTGCCCATTCCTCTCCGTATGCACCCAAGCATCATTCAAGCTTTTGCTTTTGCCTTTTCTACCTGTTTAGCTACTTTAAGATCATCAGACACAACCACGCCTAGGTCCCGCTCTTCTTTAGAGGACAAAAGTACTTTGCCCCCTATACTATATTGCTCCCTTGGATTGCTGCAGCCCAAATGCATGACTTTGCATTTTTTAACATTAAATCCCAGTTGCCAGATTCTAGACCATTCTTCAAGCTTAGCTAGATCCCTCCTCATGTTATCTACACCTTCCTGGGTGTCTACTCTATTGCAGATTTTGGTATCATCCGCAAAGAGGCAAACCTTACCTGACAGCTCTTTCTCTATATCACTAACAAAGATGTTAAAAATAATCGGATCAAAGACAGATCCCTAGGGCACACCACCGGTAACCTCCTCTCCGACGAGTGAGCTCCATTTACCTGTACACTTTGTTGCCTCCCACTCAACCAATTTCTAATCCATTCAGTAACTTTACGGTCCATCCCTAGGGTACTCTGTTTGTTTATAAATCGCTTGTGAGGAACGGTGTCAAAGGCTTTACTGAAATCTAAATACACCACATCTAGGGCTCTCCCTCGGTCCAACTCCCTGGTCACCCACTCAAAGAAATCAATCAAATTTGTCTGACAAGTCTATCTATGGTGAATCCATGCTGCCTCGGATTCTATAATCTGCTGGACTCCAGAAACCTCACCATTTTCTCTTTCAGCAGCGTTTCCAATAATTTACTCACCACCAAAGTTAAACTAACTGGCCTGTAGTTTTCAACCACATCCTTACTTCCGCTTTTGTTTAAAGGGACCACATGTGCCTCTCTCCAGTCCTTTGGCACCACTCCCTACTCCGAGGCATTGAAAAGGCCAGTCAGTGGAGCTGCTAGAATGTCCCCAAGTTCCCTCAGTATTCTAGGGTGTATCCCATCTGGTTCCATCGCTTTGTCTACTTTAAGTCTAACTAGTTTCTCATGAACACAGTCTTCTGAAAATTGTTCAAGATGCCCCTTGCTTCTGTTCCTGTTTGTGGGTGTTTTCTGAGGTCCTGCTCCTGGTTCTTCATCTGTGAACACAGAACAAATATTTTGTTAAGCAATTCCACTTTGTCCTCATCAGCTTCTACATATTCCTCCCCTTCACTCTTGAGTCTGACAATACCACTTTTGCTCTTTTTCTTCTCACTAACATATTTGAAAAATGTCTTATCCCCCCATTTTATTGCATTGACTATTTCCTCCTCTTTTTGAATCTTTGCTTTCCTGACTACTTTTGCTTGCTTCTCTGTTTTTCCAAATATAGATGCCTGTCTTCCTCTCTCTGTGATCTCTTGTATTTCACGAAGGTCTCCCTCCTTTTCTTCACTTTTTCAGCTACTTCTTTCGAAAATCATAACAGTCTCCTTCTCCTTTTACCTTTATTTACCATTTTAACAAAGTGGTTGGTTGCCCTTAAAATATCCCCTTTCAGTTTTGCCCTTTTTTCCCTACATTTCAAAGTTGTTTCCATCCCGCTAATGACTCCCTGAGGTATTGGCCCATCTTGGTAAAGTTAGTTTTCCTAAAGTCTAAGACCCTCACTTTTGAATGGATTTTAACAGCTCTAGTCTTAATACTGAACCACACCATCTGGTGATCACTGGATACAAAATGATCTCCCAGTAGAATATCAGAAACACTTTCACCATTGGTAAGCACCAAGTCCAGTATGACCCCTTCATGTGTGGATTCTGTTACCAGTTGCCTAAATAGTTCTCCCTGTAGAGAATCCACAAACTCCTTACTTCTAGATGTTACTGCAGCAGGAATGTGCCAGTCAACATCTGGTATATTGAAATCCCCTATCAGTAGCACTTCCCCTTTCCTAGCAATGCTGCGTATGTCTTCAATTAACTCTCTGTCCACCTCTTCCTTCTGTGAGGGAGGTCTGTATATCATGCCAATGCAAATAGATTTCTCTTTCCCTCTTTCTAGTTTAACCCACAGTGCCTCCTCTCTCCCTTTTAAGCTCTGTAGTTCCAGACCAGCTGTATTCCACGCTTTAAGAAAAGTGGAAGGAAGTCCAAAAAACTGCCAGCATGGTTTAAAGGTGAGGTCAGAGGCTGTTGCCAAAAAAGCATCTTTCAGGAAATGGAAAAATGAACCAAACGACGAAACCTGGAAACAGCACAAGCACTGGCAAGTCAAATGCAAGGCATTGATAAGGCAGGCAAAAGGAGAATTTGAGAAGAAGCTTGCTGCGGAAGCAAAAACGCGAAATGAAGACTTTTTCAAGTACATTCGTAGCAAAAAACCTGTGAGTCAGTTGGTCCATTAGATGATAGAGGGGTTAACGGGGCACTAAGAGGCGACAAGGCGATAGCGGAGAGACTGAATGAATTCTTTGCTTCGGTCTTTACTGAGGAAGATGTAGGGATGTTACCCATGACTGAAGTGGTATTTAAAGGTGCGGAAGAATTGAAGGAAATATTGTTACATCGGGAAGATGTATTACAACTATTAGATAAACTGAAGAGTAGCAAATCACCTGGGCCGGATGGTGTACATCCAAGGGTTTTAAAATAACTGAAATATGAGATTTCAGACCTGCTATTAGTAATCTGTGAACTATCATTAAAATCATCTCTAATACCTGAAGACTGGAGGATAACCAATGTAACATCAATTTTTAAAAAGGGTTCCAGGGGTGATCCGGGAAACTACAGACCGGTAAGCCTGACGTCAGTACCAGGAAAAATGGTAGAAACCATCATAAAGAATAAAATTACTCAGCATGTAGATAGTCATGGCCTAATGGGAGACAGCCAACATGGCTTTAGACAAGGAAGATTTTGTCTTACTAATCTGTTATGTTTTTTTGAAAGTGTGAATAAACAGGTGGACAAAGGTGAGTCGGTTGATATAGTGTATCTGGACTTTCAGAAAGCTTTTGACAAGGTCCCTCATCAGAGACTTTTGTCAAAACTAAAGAATCATGGGATAGGGAGGCAGTGTACTATTGTGGATCAGGAACTGGTTAAAAGATAGAAAGCAGAGGGTAGGGCTAAATGGCCAATTTTCCCAATGGAGAAAGGTGAATAGTGGTGTACCCCAGGGATCTGTGCTGGGTCTGCTGCTTTTTGACATATTCATAAATGACCTGGAAAGTGGAATAACGAGTGAGGTTATCAAATTTGCAGATGACACAAAACTATTTAAAGTTGTTAAAACCCCAGAGGATTGTGGAAAATTGCAAGAGGATCTTGATAAATTGGAAGACTGGGCATCAAATTGGCAGATGAAATTTAATGTGGACAAGTGCAAAGTTATGCACCTAGGGAAGAACAACCCAAACTATGGTTACACGATACAAGGTGTCATCGAGAGCGTTTTGGTTTCCTAGACCATGGGATGCTATTCCAAGGGTTGCAGAGCAGAGATGGCATCCATTTGTCGAAGAAAGGTCAACGCGTCTTTGGTAGTAGACTGGCTGAAGAGGGCTTTAAACTAGATTCGTTGGGGATGGGTGAAGAAAGCCCCCAGGTAGGTGAAAGCCCCCAGGTAGGTGATACATTAAATAACTTTATGGAAATGGGTAACAGGGGTAACATATGGAAAGCAGTGTGTATAAATGCCCATAGCATGGGAAATAAGATCCTTGATGTTGAAGCTTTGGTGGGAGTGGCTGACTTGGATTTAGTGGCAGTTACAGAAACATGGTTCACAGAAAACCATGACTGGGATGTAACTATACCTGGTTATACTTTATTCAGAAAGGACAGGGTAGGAAGAAGGGGAGGAGGAGTGGCACTATATGTAAAAACTACTATTAAAGCTTTGGAATTACAGAGCTTAAAGGGAGAGAGGAGGCATTGTGGGTTAAACTAGAAAGAGGGAAAGAGAAATCTATTTGCATTGGCATGATATACAGACCTCCCTCCCAAGAGGAAGAGGTGGACAGAGAGTTAATTGAAGATATACGCAGCATTGCTAGGAAAGGGGAAGTGCTACTGATAGGAGATTTCAATATGCCAGATGTTGATTGGCACATTCCTGCTGCAGTATCATCTAGGAGATCCTGGATTCTCTACAGGGAGAACTATTCAGGCAATTGGTAACAGACCCCACACGTGAAGGGGCCATACTGGACTTGGTTCTTACCAATGGTGAAAGTGTTTCTGATGTTGTAGTGGGCGATCATTTTGCATCCAGTGATCACCAGATGGTGTGGTTCAGTATTAGGACTAGAGCTGTTAGAATCCATTCAAAGGTGAGGATCTTAGACTTTAGGAAGACTAACTTCGCGAAGATGAGCCAATACCTCAGAGTCGTTAGTGGGATGGGAACAGCTGGGGGATGTAAAAAAACAGTGGGCAAAACTGAAAGGGGATATTTTAAGGGCAACCAACCTTTTTTGTTAAATTGGTAAATAAAGGTAAAAGGAAAAGGAGACCGCTATGGTTTTCGAAAGAAGTAGCTGAAAAAGTGAAGAAAAAGAGGGAGGCCTTCATGAAATACAAGAGATCACAGAGAGAGGAAGACAGGCATCTGTATTTGGAAAAACTTACAGAAGCTAGCAAAGTAGTCAAGAAGGCAAAGATTCAAAAGGAGGAGGGAATTGCCAATGCAATAAAATGGGGGGATAAGACATTTTTCAGATATATTAGTGAGAACAGGAAGGGCAAAAGTGGTATTGTCAGACTCGAGGGTGCAGGGGAGGAATATGTAGAAGCTGATAAAGATAAAGCAGAATTGTTTAACAAATATTTTTGTTCTGTGTTCACGGATGAAGAACCAGGAGCAGGACTTCAGGAAACACCCAGAAATAGGAACAGAAGCGAGAGACATCTTGAACAATTTTCAGAAGACTGTGTTTGTGAGAAACTAGCTCAACTTAAAGTAGACAAAGCAATGGGACCGGATGGGATACACCCTAGAATACTGAGGGAACTTGGGGACGTTCTAGCAGCTCCACTGACTGACCTTTTCAATGCCTCGGAGTCGGGAGTGGTGCCAAAGGACTGGAGAGAGGCTCATGTGGTGCCTTTACACAAAAGCGGAAGTAAGGATGTGGTTAAAAACTACAGGCCGGTTAGTTTAACTTCGGTGGTGAGTAAATTATTGGAAATGCTGCTAAAAGAGAAAATAATGAGGTTTCTGGAGTCCAGCGGATTACAGGATCCGAGGCAGCATGGATTCACCAGAGGCAGGTCTTGTCAGACAAATCTGATTGATTTCTTTGACTGGGTGACCAGGGAGTTGGACCGAGGGAGAGCCCTAGATGTGGTGTATTTAGATTTCAGTAAAGCCTTTGACACTGTTCCTCACAGGTGACTTATAAACAAACTGAGCACCCTAGGGATGGACCCTAAAGTTACTGCTTGGGTTAGAAATTGGTTGGGTGGGAGGTGACAAAGAGTACAAGTAAATGGAGCTCACTCTGAGGAGAAGGATGTTACCAGTGGTGTGTCCCAGGGATCTGTCCTTGGTCCGATTCTTTTTAACATCTTTGTTAGTGATATAGCGGAAGGGCTGTCAGGTAAGGTTTGCCTCTTTGCGGATGATACCAAAATCTGCAATAGAGTAGACACCCTGGAAGGTGTAGATAACATGAGGAGGGATCTAGCTAAGCTTGAAGAATGGTTTAGAATTCGGCAGCTGGGATTTAATGTTAAAAAATGTAAGGTCATGCATTTGGGCTGCAGCAATCCAAGGGAGCAATATAGTATAGGGGGTGAAGTACTTTTGTCCACTAAAGAAGAGCGGGACCTAGGCGTGGTTGTGTCTGATGATCTTAAAGTAACTAAACAGGTAGAAAAGGTGACGGCAAAAGCTAAAAGGATGCTTGGGTGCATACGGAGAGGAATGGCTAGCAGAAAAAAGGAGGTGATAATGCCTCTGTATAAGTCTTTGGTGCGACCTCATTTGGAGTATAGTGTGCAACTCTGGAGACTGCACCTTCAAAAGGATGTGAACAGGATGGAGTCGGTGCAGAGGGTGGCTACTAAAATGATTAGTGGTCCTCATTATAAAGCATATGAGGACAGACTGAAGGATCTTAATATGTACACCTTAGAGGAAAGGCGGGATAGAGGTGATATGATTGAGATGTTTAAATACTTCCGTGGCATAAATGTTCAGGGAGACAGCCTCTTTCAATTGAAAGCCAGTTCTGCTACGAGGGGACATGGGATGAGGGTGAAGGGGGATAGATTCAGGAGTGATATGCGGAAATATTTCTTTACAGAAAGAGTAGTGGATTCGTGGAATAGTCTCCCAGTGGAGGTGGTAGAGATGAGGACAGTAACTGAATTCAAAAAAGCATGGGACAAACACAGAGGATCTCTAAAGGTAAAAAGGGGACTGTTGTAGTTGTTGATATGGAAGGACAGACTAGATAGGCCATGTGGTCTTTTTCTGTCATCATATTTCTATGTTTCTATGTAAGGTTCCACATTAGGAACCACCACCCAGGAAAAAGATTTAGGCGTCATTGTGGATACCATGTTAAAACCCTCGGCCCAGTGTGCAGCGGCGGCCAAGAGAGCAAATAGAATGCTAGGTATCATAAAGAAAGGAATGGAAAATAAAACAAAAGATATTATAATGCCTCTATATCGTTCCATGGTGAGACCGCACCTTGAATATTGTGTGCAATTCTGGTCGCCATATTTTAAAAAGGATATAGCGAGAAGATCACGTGAGCACATGAGCGAGTGAGGACGTGTCCTCAGTGCGCTCCTGGACCGTCGCCTTTAATCGGCAAGAAAACTGCTGTAGTTGAGAGCGGGTGTGGGAAAAAAAACGTAGGCTGAACGTTCCGGCGACCCTACGTGTTCGGAGAGCCCTGGATCTGCCAGAGAGGTGCCGAATATCCATGCGGGCTGCGGCGAAAAAGGAGAAGCACAAGGCACATGGGCCCCGTGAGTCTAAGATGGCGCCCGCCGTGCGGTCTGGAGCGAGTGTGGACTCCCCAGGCTCCTCTCCGGGTTCTGGCAACGGCGAATCGGGGGTGGAAGAACTGGCACATGAGGTGGCTAAGCTGCTGGCACCCCAATTTGACTCCGTCTTACAAAAATTGGACTCAATGGCGGAGACTTATGGAGAACTCACCCGGAGAGTGGAGGAAACAGAGCACCGCATCACGGAAGAAGGTGAGGTGAAGCGGGACACTATTATTACCCGCCACCAGAAGGAGATTGCAGCGCTACTTGATAAAATGGACGACCTAGAAAACCGATCGCGCCGAAACAACTTGTGACTGGTAGGTGTACCTGAGTCTTGGTCCGATCAACAACTTGCTGGCCTCTTTCAATCTTGGCTGCCGAAAGAACTGGGCCTGGAGGAACTGCAAGGACATATTACCGTGGAGAGAGCACATCGCCTGGGCCCGAAACGGGGCCCTGATGAGAGACCGAGGCCGGTGCTGGCCAGATTATTAAATTTTCAGCACAAAATGGCCTTACTACAGGCATATCGCAAGAGGCGTTCTTTGAGGCTGGATAACAACTCTGTTCTAATGTTCCAGGACTATTCTGCCGCTTTAGCGGCCAAACGCAAGGAGTTCGCCCCTCTCTGTGGTCAGCTGGCGGGAGCAGGAATTCGCTTCGCACTTGTGTATCCTGCTGTGCTTCGAGTCTACCATGAGGGGAAGACCCACACATTCGATCGGGCCCCGGCGGCTAGGACATTCGTGGCCACAGTAGTGGGAGACAAGACAGAGCCTAGAGTGGAATCGGACTCCTGATATGGCACTGTTGAACTGGTCTGCTGTGTCCTGGATGAGCAGGCCTCGGGTCGCCTAGACTGGTTATGAGTGTCTGGTGTGACGGAGGCGACCTTGCTCCCTGTGTAAGAGATTGTATTACACTGAATATCGTTGTGAGGTTTATTGTTCAAGGGGATACCCCCCATGTATTCCTGAAGTGTTGACTTGCATGTGTTAAGAACGCTGGCTCATCCTTCGAGGGGTTGCTATACCTGTTTGCTCCCCACCCGCACCCTCCCTGGGGGGGTGGCGTTGAGGGGGGACGGTCCAGAAGTGTGGACAGTGATCCTCTCATTGGGGTGCATGTTAGAGGTTTTTAAAGTAGAGGGGGGGAGGGATAGGATCGAGGGACTTTTGTTGGGGGGAAAGGGTGGGAAGTATCGCAGGGAACTGGAGAGGCGGGAGGAGTGGAGTGGCAATGGGATTGGAGGGGAGAAGATGGGGGAGGGTAGGGTATGGAGGGGGGTGGGGGGGTGAGGGAGGGATTGGGGGGGATTAAGGGTTGGGGACGGCAAATGTTTGGGAAATGTTTATGCAGCATAGCAGTTTTGAAACATTGGGCGACCTGGGATATGCTCCTGGAGATGAGGCTGGGCATCTCTGGGTGGTTATACGGCTGTCTTATTTGCTGGTTTTCCTGGGACTGGAGATATGCCTGAGATTAAGATAATTTCCTGGAATGTCGGAGGCATAGGCTCTCCGATAAAACGCACTAAGATTTTACAGGGGTTGAAGCGCAAGGGAGTGCATATTGCCCTGCTACAAGAGACTCATTTGAGCGCCATAGAGCATCAGAAGCTGAGGCGGGATTGGGTGGAGGTCTCATATGGGGCTGCCTCAGGTACGAAAAAGGCGGGGGTGGCGGTGTTAGTGCGCTGGGGGGTGCCCTTTGAAGTGCATACTGTGCAGGCAGACCCTAATGGCAGATATCTCTTGTTGCAGGGCAAACTATATGCTGAACCAATCTGGATATTGAATGTTTATGCCCCAAATGTTTATGAGCATGTCTTTTTTACTAAACTGCTGGGGCTGCTGGAATGTGCTGGACAGGCTAAAATCGTTGTGGCAGGGGACTTTAACTGTCCGCATGACCCAAGCTTTGATAAATCCCATCATAGGGGGGACGGCACCTGGACACGTAGGGGAATTAGTTATCTGTGTAGGCAGGGGGACTTAGTAGATGTATGGCGCATGCTGCACCCTGGGGTGCGGGAGGGAATATACGCACCAGTCGAGAGCGCACCTTACTTGGTCCCGCATTGACTCTATTCTGGTCAGTGAGAGGGGAGTCACGCGAGTCCTACAGGCTGGGATAGAACCGATACTGATCTCGGACCATGGGATGGTTTGGATCACTTGGGAATGCTCGGGGCCGGCCAGAGTTGGATGGAGATTCCCCGTATATCTCTGGGACGATGAGGATTTTCGGGGCTTTCTTGTAAAACAGTGGGAAGAATATGTTTCTTTCAATGATGCTCCGCAATGCCCCCCGCTGCTGTTTTGGTAGGCTGGTAAGGCCGTGATGCGGGGAGCGATCATTTCCTATACCGCTCGTCGGCGTAAGCATTTAGACCGAAGTGTCCTGATGTTGGAGCGGGAGGGGGTGTTGCAGCACAAGTTGGGTAGGCACAGAGATAGCGCCACCCAAAGGGAATATACACGCGCGCAGACAGTATTGAATGAATTACTCCAGAAAAGAGCGGCGCTTTCGATGCAACATTATAAGCATCGCCTTCATCTATTTGGTAATAGGTCTGGGAGATTATTAGCGAAACTTATCCGAGACTCGGGGGGGACTCGATTTATTCCTATGCTCCGGGATGAGGCTGGTAACCTTCAACACCGGCCTGAGGCGATTGCCCGAATTTTCCAAACCTTTTACATGCATCTGTACAGCGAGGAGGAGAGGGACTATGCCCAGGGGGTGGCTTTTCTGCAGAAACTAGCCTTGCCGAAACTCTCGGCGGAAACTCTAGAACAAATTAATGCGCCGTTGTCGGTGGCGGAGCTTCTGGCTGGTATTAAGAGGGGAAAGTCTCATAAGGCTCCTGGTCCGGATGGTTTTAGCATGGAATATTACAAAATTCTGGCTTCGAGTTTGGCCCCTTCTATGGTGGTGATGTTTGAAGCGGCGCGAGATGCCGGTATTTTTCCGCGTGATATGCGCTGTGCGGACATTACTGTGATCCCCAAGCCTGGGAAGGATTCGGTGGATCCCGCCTCTTACCGTCCGATCTCTCTTATTAATTGTGACTTAAAGCTGTTGGCTTCTGTGTTAGCGAATAGGCTTTCTCCTATATTGCCGTCTCTTATTAATGAGAGGCAAGTGGGTTTTGTACAGGGCCGAGAGGCGTCCTGGAATATTGCTAAAATACTTTTGGGCATGGACCAGTGTGTGCAGAGCGCTGAGGAGCTGCTACTTGTCAGTCTGGACGCTGAGAAGGCGTTTGATCGGGTGGCATGGCCGTATCTGTGGGATGCTTTGGCGGCCTTTGGATTCCACGGTGACTTCGTGCGCTGGCTCCGAGCGTTGTATGCACATCCCATGGCTCGAGTAGGTTCCAATGGTGTCTTCTCAGATCCTTTTGAGTTGGCGCGGGGAACTAGACAGGGATGTCCTCTTTCCCCATTGTTATTTGTGCTAGCCTTAGTGCCGCTGTTACGGGCTCTGCAGGCCGACCCTGCGATTGTAGGGATTCAAATGGGAGGGGAGGATTTGAAAGTTTGCGCCTTTGCTGATGATATGTTGCTCTGCCTCACGAACCTACCTTTATCATTGAATAACGCGCTAAGCTTGATACAGGAGTATGGGAGATTCTCTGGCCTAAAAGTCAACTCTACGAAATCGGTTGTTCTGGATGTTGGGGATAGGGTGCGACCTCGCTGGCCAGGGGAGTTTCCGTTGGTGTGGGCGACTGGGACAATCACGTATCTGGGCATACAGTTGCCTGCTCGACCTGCCGACTTGTACCGCGCTAACGTGCCCGGTTTGCTTTCCAGGAGTAGTCAGACTCTGTCGAGCTGGCGTGGCCTTCCACTGTCTTTGAGAGGGCGGATTGCACTGTTTACAATGGTAGAGTTTCCTAGGTGGATATATGTCCTTCGTATGCTCCCGCTATGGATCCTAGATAAGGATTGGAAGCGTTTGGAGCAATGTCTCCGAACATTTTTGTGGGGCGGACGTCGAGCACGCATACCCTTGCGGGCGTTACAGAGTCGACGGGAGGAGGGCGGTTTGGAGATGCCCTCGTTGCGCAACTACAATTTACGGTATTTAGCTCGCCACATCCGGGCGCTGCTAGAGTGCTCGGAGGGGGGGGCCCTGGTCTGGCAACTGACGGTAGCGTTAGCTCCATATCATGCTTTATACCTTTTACATGCTGAACAGCTGCCCACGGTGATCAGGAATGGTGTGGGGAGGGGATATCTGGGGGCCCTGCGCTCCGCCTGGAAGGCACTATGCCAGAGGTTTGGTTGGGACAGACGGCTGACCCCGCTGCTACCTTTGGTAGGTAACCCAGACTTTGGGCCTGGATTTCTACAACGGAGTATTTTCTGCGACTGGGCTGAGAGGGGGCTGGTGTGTCTCGGAGATCTGTATTCGCAGGCTGACGGTGTTTTGGATAGTTTCCTGCAGGTGCAGCGACGGTATAATATCCGATCCCAGGACTTTTATGGCTACCTGCAGGTGAGGCATTATTTAGCCTCGGTAGGCACGTGTGTGAGAGATTGGACCGCCTCCGGCTCTCCTCGCTCAATCCTGGAGAAGTTAGCGGACAGTCTACCGAGGGAGGAGATATGTCGGCAAGTACTTCGGCCATCAGGAGGTGATGTGCTACTTGTTGAACTTGCGTATAGATGGCAGGGAGATGGAGTGGAAGAGATGACAACGGACATGTTGCGGGTGGCCTTTGAAGGGATCCCGAAAGGCCCGAGGTGGATCTTTCTCCAGGAAATGCAGTATAAATTCCTGTGGCGGGCCTATACTAGTGATAAATGGGCCTCGCAGGTCGGATTGCGGCCTAACGCTGTGTGCATGTGGTGTGATCGGGCAGTTGGGACCTTGACTCATAAATTTTGGGGCTGCCCGAGGGTGCGCGACCTATGGGTGCGAGTCTGTGCTAAATTGCGGGGGTGGACTGGGTCAGAATGCGCCATACAGAGAGAGGTCTGCCTTTTCCATAACTGGGCACTAGGTTTTGCTCAGTTCCCGTATTGGCGTAGAGCACTTTTCGAGCGTGGCTTTTTGCTGGTCAAGCGGGTGCTGTTGAGTCGCTGGATTTCTCCCTCGCCCCCCTTCTTGGGGATGTGGGAACAATCTCTGTTTGACTTGATGATTATGGAAAAGATGACCGCACAACAATGGGGAGGTAAGAGTTGGGAAGAGTTTTTGGAGTTGTGGTCCCCTGTGCTCTCCCACTTGTCACCAAAGGGGCGGAGCGCGGTGATCAATGTCTAATGGTTGGGGTCTCATACTAGAGGGGGGCCCTTTACTGTTTGGGGAGCTCCTTGCCACGATGATACGGCCTTCTCCCCAGTGCTGTTCTGACGTAGTCTGATCTCTGTAGTGTGTTTGCTGGAGGGGCTCTTGTTTTTCTCTCTTGGATGGGAGCTCTGCGTCTTGACTAGGGTGGTAATTCAGTGGAGACAGTTCGTCTACTGCTATGCGATGTGTTTCTTGCTGGATATGTGAATTGGGGGGGGGGTTCATCCAGGCCGTGGGGGGGGGGGGAGGGGGAGGGAGGGGGGGTGTGGATGTTTGTGGGTTTGTTTGTTCTAGAATTGGTTTATGAGCTTATATGTGTAGTTATCATGACAATCATCCTCAGAAGAGGGTGTGGTTAGCTGCGGACTGTGACCGCATGGGGTTGTTTTTTGTATTGGGATTGTTGTTGTTGTGCAGTGATGTATTATTTGTTTATGAAAATTTTTCAATAAAAATGATATGACATAAAAAGGATATAGCGATTTTAGAAAAGGTTCAGAGAAGAGCCACCAAAATGGTAAAGGGGATGGAAGGATACTCCTATGAAGAAAGGCTAAAAAAGTTAGGGCTCTTTAACCTGGAAAAGAGACGGCTGAGGGGAGATATGATAGAAGTCTATAAATTAATGAACTGAATGGAACGGGTAAACATAGATCGATTGTTTACGTTATCAGAATGTAGAAAGACTAGGGGACATGCAATGAAGTTACAGGGTAAACTATTTAAGACTAATAAAAGAAAATATTTTTTCACTCAACGTGTAATCAAACTCTGGAATTTGTTACCGGAGGATGTAGTAAAGGCTGTTAGTGTAGCTGGGTTTAAAAAAGGTTTGGACAAGTTCCTGGAGGAAAGGTTCATAAACCATTATTAAGAAGGGACCCAGGATATCAATGCTTGACCCAGTACAAGCTTTGTGGAACCTGTGTCTTTTGGGGAAACTGCTAGGTAGATTGGCCACTGTTGGAAACAGAATACTGGGCTTGATGGACCTTGGTCTGACCCAGTATGGCATATCTTATGTTCTTATGTTCTAAAGCTTTAATATTATTTTTTTTACATATAGTGTCTCTCCTCCTACCCTTCTTCCTAACCTGTACTTTCTAAATAAAATATGGCTTGGTATAGTTGTATCCCAGTCATGGTTTTCTGTGAACCATGTTTCTGTAACGGCCACTAAATCCATCCATTTATATCCAACCCATTTGTAACATCATTAGATCATTCAACGTGAGTTGCATGATTTACGCAGACGATGTCCTACTGTACCTGCCAATATCCCTGGATTGCCCGGACCTCACCCCACTAACCAAGTGCTTCAATGCAATATCAGAATGGCTCCTCTCCCAAAATCTGCGCATCCAACATAAGAAAACAGAGGTCCTTTTCATCTCTAGAAATCCTGAATTTACTCCACCTAACCACTTGGAAGTAGACAACGCCAAGCTGCAAGTAAAATCAGCCATACGGTATCTCGGAGTCACATTGGATCAGAACCTCAACATGAAGCAGCACATAGCAAAAACAGTAAGAGCGATCTACTTCAAGATCAGATCCCTCAGACACATACGCCCTCTACTCGAGCTGAGCGACTTCCGTACCATCTACCAAACCCTCATCATCCCTCATTTTGATTATGCAAACGCCATCCTACAAGGACTCCCTCAGGCAACCTTACATCCCTTACAACTCGCCATGAACTGCGCTGCGCGAATCCTCTTTGGAGCACCAAGGAGAGAGCACATCACACCCCTCCTGATGCAGCTGCACTGGCTCCCCATCCAAGCCAGGATTAGCTTCAAGACCTTAGTGATGACATTCAAAGCCATCAACGGGTTATCCGCCTCTTCAATATGTGACCTCATACAACCACCCACGCCCAACAGGATAAGAAGAACCGCTGCAGCCAACATGCTAGCAATACCAAAAGCTATGACAAGATGCACCATATCAACTTCAAATAGAGCCTTCAGTCTGAGTGCCCCAAGCCTCTGGAACTCTCTACCACCACACATCAGAGCTATCCCCAACTTGAGCCAGTTCAGGAAGGCCTTAAAACACTTCCTCTTCATTAAATACCTCACAGCCTCCCCCGAACCCCAGCCACCATGTATGAGCAACACACAATAACTCCATCTCACATATATACAGTTACCTATTTCAATGTTCCACACATGTAGATAGTTTCCCCTGTTATCCAAGTTGACTGCTCCTGTTCATTGTAATGACCTGACTCTTGTTTACTGTCGGATACTGTTTGTTTTATGTAAACCGCGCTGATCGCAAATAGTGCGGTATATAAGAAATGTAAATAAATAAATAAAAATAAATAAATGTCAGCCTATCCCATTAAAGTTTCAACATCTGGGATCTTATTTCCCATGCTACAGGCATTTATAAGCACCGCTTTCCATATGTTGCCCCTTTTACCCATTTCCATAAAGGTATTTAATGTTTCACTTACCTGGGGGCTTTCTTCACCCATCCCCAATGAATCTAGTTTAAAGCCGTCTTAAGTAGATTAGCCAGTCTGCTACTAAAGACACGTCAACCTTTCATGGACAGATGGACGCCATCTCTGGTCTGCAACCTTTGGAACAGTATCCCATGGTCGAGGAAACCAAAACGCTCTTGATGATACCATACACGGAGCAATATATTCATCTTCAGGATGCAAGCTTCTCTGCCTTGGCCTTTACCCTCAACAGGGAGGATTGAAGAGAGCACCACCTGTGCACCTATCTGTTGCACCCTCTGTTCCAGGGTCATGAAGTCACTTTTGATATGCTCAGAGGGATGCCTGGCAGTATCATTTGTGTTGACATGGTCACTGATTTTGCAACTTTGGGATGCATGAGCTCTGATTTGTCCCTTTCCAGGGATGCTTTCACCTCCTCCACTTCCAGGGCTGCATAATGGTTCTTCAATTCAAGGACTGGAGGAGTTGGATTGGTGATTCTGCAGGCCCTGGTGACCTGTGTCCAACCTTTGTCAAAGATAGAAACATGGAAACATAGGTCATATGGTCTTTTTCTTTCGTCATTTTTCTATCTAGTCTGTCCTTCCATATCAACAACTACAACAGTCCCCTTTTTTTCTTTAGAGATCCTCTGTGTTTGTCCCATGCTTTTTTGAAATCAGATACCGTCCTCATCTCTACTACCTCCATTGGGAGACTATTCCAGGGATCCACCACTCTTTCCGTGAAGAAATATTTCCACATATCACTCTTGACTCTATCCCCTTTCACTCTCATCCCATGTCCCCTCGTAGCAGAACTTGCTTTCAATTGAAAGAAGTTCTCCTCCTGTGCATTTATGCCACGGAGGTATTTAAACGTCTCAATCATATTGCCTCTATCCCGTCTTTCCTCTAAGGTGTACATATTAAGATCCTTAAGTCTGTCCTCATATGCTTTATAATGAAATCACTAACCATTTTGGTAGCCACCCTCTGTACTGACTACTGCATATCACATTGCTAGTAACATAGTACTGTTGTTAGTATTTTAAACTGTACCTGCATATCACATTGCTAGTAACATAGTACTGTTGTCAGTATTTTAAACTGTACCTGCATATCACATTGCTAGTAACATAGTACTGTTGTTAGTATTTTAAACTGTACCTGCATACCACAGTGCTAGTAACATAGTACTTTTCAACTGTACATACATTCACATTGATAATAACCTTTTACTGTTGATAGTATTGGTAGTAACCTGTCAACTGTACCCGCATTCAAATTAACAGTAACCTCTTACTTACTGATAGCAACCTTTTACTGTTATCAGTACCTTCAACTGTAACTGCACTCACATAGATATTAACCTTAACTGTCACCAGTATAACACCTCACCCAAAATGCAACTAATTAACCCTGCCAAATGTAAAATTATACTAATTAGTATCACATTAGCAGTGCTAATAACCCTTGCTCAGAGCTTACATAACAATAATGTTAAAAATATCCCCATCATACACAGTTTCACACGAAACAACCCCCCATCATGGCACCCACACATAGTACATCATCCCAAAACTAACAACCATAGATTAATTCACATAAAATATTCCTCATCCCCTCAGTCAACAAACACTAAGCTATGCAAAAACTTAGAATCATTATCAACAATATTAATTAACGCCAGGTCAATGAAAAATAAGTTACCTATATTCACAGAAATCCTAGACAACCAAAAACCAGATATACTATGTATAACTGAGACATGGCTGTCGGACACAGACAACGTTTACCTAAATCAACTAAGCAACAATAACTATGAAACCTTCTACACACATAGAACTCACAAAAAAGGTGGTGGAGTACTAATAATGTCAAAAAAAGAACTAAAAGCCAAAAAACTAACATCGAACCTACACACCAACATAGATACCATCATTGTGAAAATTGGCAACATAACAATCTGCCTAATTTACAGGCCACCAGACAAACAGTCAGAAAAACTAGACCCACTAATTGACTTTTTAAGTTCCTCCACTGAGCAAAATCCAATTATAATGCTGGGAGACTTTAACATCCCCTCATTACCAGCCTCATATGCCTCCCTCTTCATAGAATCAACAATAGACATGGATTTTCACCAAATAATAAACACAAGCACGCATGGAAAAGGTAGTATCCTTGACATGGTATTCCTACCAAACGTACTCTACCAACTCTATAACCCAACATCCCTCAACTGCACACCGACCCCATGGTCAGATCATTACCTTATCAACTTTAATATCACAATAAACAACGCAACAGTTAAACGAATACCAACTAATGCACCTACCTCAAGATTTAAAAAATACAATGAAGAAGAATTCCTTGACCTCATAATCCCTAATTTATCAACCTCACCACTAAACCTAGATGCAGCAGTAACGAACTGGCACAAAACCATCAATAACACTGCAGCTAAAAAACAAATAATTAAGAAAAACACGCACTCTAAAGATGATCAAACCCCCTGGTACAATAAAGATCTAAATCTAATGAAAAAGAATTTAAGAAAAGCTGAGCATAAATGGAGGAAAAATAAAAACGCAATTACAAAAGATTCATACCTCACGCTCCTTAACAAGTATAAAGACGCAATAAACAATGCCAAGAAAAATTACCACGCCTCCATCTTAAACAATGCAATAAATAGACCTAGAGAACTTTTCTCAATAGTCCAAAAACTGACAAATAATAATCACAACTCCAGCAATGAAATCACAGACATTACCCCACAGGCACTGGCAAATTACTACAAGAACAAGACTATGTACCATCCCCTACTACCTAAACCAGTAGATACTTCTCAAATACTTAACACAGACGAATGGTCTGTATTTCAACCCTTAACCAAGGTGGAGCTCAAATCCATCATCACAAACATTAATACCACAACCTCACTACTGGACTCTTGTCCAGTAACCTGGATAAAGAACTCTCTACCTGTACTCTCTCAGTTCATCCTCCCAATAATAAACCTCTCCCTAAAAAACGGATACCTACCCTCTACACTAAAACACGCACAGATCCGCCCAATTCTAAAAAACACCACCCTTGACAAATCATCACCTAATTCTTATAGACCCATATCGAGTATTCCGTTTATGGCCAAATTAATTGAAAAAAACCGTACAAATTCAAACACAAGAGTTCATTGATAGCTCAGCCCCACTTGATGACCAGCAATACGGGTTTCGCCCAAGACACGGAGTAGAATCACTCCTAACAGTGCTAATCGATACACTTGTGAGGGGAATAGACAAACATAAACAAGCAATCTTACTCATATTCATTGATGTTTCTGCAGCCTTTGACAGCGTTCACCATTCAACAATGATTAATAAACTTAAACAAATAGGTATAAAATCCACCGTTCTAAAATGGTTTACTTCTTATCTAACAGACCGATCTCAAACGGTACAAATCGGGAATATCACATCAAAAACATACAAACAAGAACTAGGCCTCCCACAAGGCTCAGCACTGTCAGCGTTACTTTTTAACATATATTTAAAACACATCTGTAAAATATTTAAAAAAATTCAATGTCCTCTATCACCTGTATGCGGACGACATAATGATGTATGTCCCATTCAAAATCCCAAATATCCCTATACAACTCTTTAAAGAATGCCTCTCTGAATTCAATATCTTTCTAAATGATAACAATCTGTACATTAATCACTAATAATCATAAGCGATAATAGTAACTAATTGCACAACATTAATTCCCCCTCTCATATTACATTGCAAAATAATAATATCCCACTAAAATCTGAAATACGCTACTTAGGTGTTATACTGGATAAACACCTCAGCATGGACACACATGTAAGAAATATAGCAAAAAAGTTTACTTTAAACTAAAAATATTAAAGCAACTCCGCCCACTAATGCACCTACAGGATTTTCAACGCGTCATACAAGCAATCATAACCCCACATTTTGACTTCGCAAATCAAATCCTACTTGGCGTAACTAAGGAAGCCTTAAAAAAACTTCAATTAGCACAAAACGCAGCAGCAAGGACCATTACGAAGGCCCCACCTTTCCAGCACATAACCCCGATTTTAGAATATCTACACTGGCTCCCGATTCAAAGCCGTATAGAATACAAAACTATCTTAACCACCTACAAAGCCATAACAAAAACAGCACCCCTGTCCATAATTAACCTCATCAAAATAGAACCTACCCATAATCTCCAAAGGAGAGACCAGTTAAATAAATTAACCCCACCAAAAGAATTCATTAGGGCCAATAAATCCACTAAGAAGAAAGCCTTCTCCCATGCAGCCCCCATCTTGTGGAACACAATCCCAATAGAATTAAGACAATTACCTGAAATAATGGAGTTCAGAAAAAAACTCAAAACACACTTATTTACAAAGCATTATGGATCTATGACCAGCTCATCTCTCACCCCCCAGCTAGATAAAAGATAATCCTACCCCAGGTAATACACTATTCAGCAAAAGAATGAAGTGCTGTAACCCTAAGACAAAATGATTAAGAAAAATGAAAACAAAACTATGTATATAGTTTAATTCTGTTCAATTGTACATAGTTCACTAATTGTTAATTGTTATTTGTTAACTGTAATTACCTAGCTTCAAATTGTTATATGTAAAAACAGATCACCCTGTTTATTGTTGTTATATGGAAACCGCACCTGATCAATGGAAGGAGCGGTATATAAATAATCTGTTAATTAAATTAAATTAAATTCATCCTGTTTATAACCTTTTGAAGATGCGGTCTCCATAATTGCTCACAATACTCCAAATGAGGTCGCACCAAAGACTTATACAGAAGCACTATCACCTCCTTTTTTCTGCTAGCCATTCCTCTCCGTATGTACCCAAGCATCCTTCTAGCTTTTGCTGTTGCCTGTTCTACCTGTTTAGCTACTTTAAGATCATCTGACACAACCACGCCTAGGTCCCGCTCTTCTTTAGAGGACAAAAGTACTTCACCCCCTATACTATATTGCTCTCTTGGATAGCTGCAGCCCAAATGCATAACCTTGCATTTTTTAACATTAAATCCCAGCTGCCAAATTCTAGACCAATCTTCAAGCGGAGCTTGATCCCTCCTCATGTTATCTACACCTTCCTGGGTGTCTACTCTATTGCAGATTTTGGTATCATCCGCAAAGAGGCAAACTTTACCCAACAGCCCTTCTGCTATATCACTAACAAAGATGTTGAAAAGAATCTGACCAAGGACAGATCCCTGTAGCACACCACTGGTAACTTCCATCTCCTCAGAGTGAGCTCCATTTACCTGTACCCTTTGTCATCTCCCACTCAACCAATTTCTAACCCAAACAGTAACTTTAGGGTCCATCCCTAGGATGCTCAGTTTGTTTATAAGGCGTCTGTGAGAAACGGTGTCAAAGGCTTTACTGAAATCTAAATGCACCACATCAAGGGCTCTCCCTCGGTCCAACTCCCTGGTCACCCAGTCAAAGAAATCAATCAGATTTGTCTGACAAGACCTGCCTCTGGTGAATCCATGCTGCCTCGGATCCTGTAATCCGCTGGACTCCAGAAACCTCACTATTTTCTCTTTCAGCAGCGTTTCAAATAATTTACTCACAACTGAAGTTAAACTAACCAGCCTGTAGTTTTCAACCACATTGTTACTTCCACTTTTGTGTAAAGGCACCACATGAGCCTCTCTCCAGTCCTGTGGCACCACTCCCGACTCCAACAAGGCATTGAAAAGGTCAGTCAGGGGAGCTGCAAGAACGTCCCCAAGTATTCTAGGGTGTATCCCATCCGGTCCCATCGCTTTGTCTATTTTAAGTCTACTTTAATTTCAGCTAGTTTGATGACTGCAAGGTTGCAAGTTGAGGAAACAGGAAGGAGTGTAGTGTTATCCACAGAAACAGAGAAGGGAGGACGGGGGAAGGTGGGTTTAGGGGGAAAGATAGGGGTCTGATATTTGGCCATGTTCAGTTTGACGGCATTGAGACATCCATGCAGCAATGTCTGATAAGCAGGCAGAGTTCCAGGCCTGGATTACTGGAGAGATTTCAGGTGCAGAAAGGTAGATCTGAGCTTTGTCAGCATAAAGATGGTACTGAAAACCATGGGAGGAAATAAGTGCACCAAGGGACTGAGTGTAGAGATAAGTCTCTGTCTTGGGACCTCTCTTTTTTTTTGAGGTTTACCAACTGAAAGTGGGATGGTGGTACAAGTGGATCCACCAGAACATACCCTAAAAGCGCAATGGGAGAGAAAAGAAGAAAACCAGGACAAAACAGAGCCCCTAAATCCAAACGAGGAGAGGGTATCGAGGAGAAGCTGGTGATGAACTGTGTCAAAGGAAGCAGAAAGGTCAAGAAGGATTAGAATTGAGTAGAGACCTTTGGATTTGACAAGGAACAAGTCATTGGAGACTTTGGCAAGAGCCATTTCTGTGGAATGTAGAGAATAAAAGCCAGATTGCAGTGGATCTAGAAGGGCTTAAGAGGAAAGAGTCAAAACAGCAGCAGTGAAGCACTCATTCAAGTAGTTTTGAAGCAAAGGGGAGGAGAGAGATAGGCCAATAACTAGAAGGGCAGGAAAAAAAGGGACTGTTGTAGCGGTTGATATTGGAAGAGCAGACTAGATAGGCCATGTGGTCTATTTCTGCCATTATGTTTCTGTGTTTCTAGTGAAAGCTTTCTGAGGAAAGGCGTAACAACAGCATGTTTTAAGGCTATAGGAAGAGTTGCAGTGGGAAGAGATAGAGCTTAGCAGACGGGTGGGAATGTGATCAGAGGAGCAGGTAGTCAGTTTGGAGGAGGAGGATAGAAGATTTGCAGTTTCATCCTCAGTGATTTCAGAAAAGAAAGAAAGGGTGATGGAAGATAAGGGAAGGATTTGGGATTGAAGGGCGGGAAGATGAGGTGGAGGTGACCCTTTAGAGAATTCAAGGCTTCTGGATTTTGTCATGGAAAGTAGTCAGCCAAGGGCTGGGCAGACAGTAAAGGAGGGATTGGGAGAGGAGGGAGTTGAACATAGCAAAGAGATGGCGAAGGTCAGAAGCAAGAGAGTTAGTCAGATGGACATAGTACTCTTTCTTAGGAAGTGGTATGGCCAATTGGAAAAATGTAAGCATGAATTTGAAATGTAGATAGTCAACAAAGGTACATGATTTAAGCCAAAGGCATTCAGCTGAGCAGGCAAGAGAATGTAGGTAGCAGGTTGTCGAGGACAGCCAGGGTTGAGGTACAGTATGCCTCACAGGGCATGAAATGGGAGGTGAAAATGCATCCAGAGCAGAGGAGAATATAGTATTAAACTAGGATTCTGCCCCATCAACCTACTCAGATTATATAGTGGAGGAAAGAGGTGATAAGACAGCAGCTGAGAGAGCTCAAGGGTCGATAGTGTGAAGATTCCTAAACATGTTGTTGGAGATCGGGGGTAGTTAAAGGTTGAAAGTTAGCAGGTGATGGTTAGGTAAGGGCAGAACTGAGGTGGAGAAGTTGGAGGGCAAACAGTTGGCTCTTGAAAGGAGACAGCTAGCATATAAAGGCTACTCTGCAGCAGTGGTTTCTACTCTGCTCGGAGGAGGTCTACCAAGCTAGCATACATGTGTGGATCTGGTGCCTCTTTGAATGATGGTGCAGTGCTCGGCAGTTGGCTCCTGAGGCAGTCTAGCTGCCAGCTCTGTTGGCTTTCCTACACGATGGCCTGGAGAAGGGCCTTTCCCTTAGCTCCCTGAAAGTTCACGTGGCAGCTTTGGCCTGTTTCCAAGGTCCAGTGGCTGGTAAATCTCTAGCATTGCAGCTAGATATCTCATGCTTTCTCCAGGGGGTTTAGCATCTGGAATCTCCCCTCCGGTCTGGGATCCCTATTTGAGCTCTTGAAGTGCGCTACCTTAAAGGATTTTACGCTCAAGATGGTCGTCTTGGTCGCAATTTGTTCTGCAAGGCAGATTTCTGAGCTCCAGGCTCTGTGTTGTCGAGATCCTTATTTGTCTTTTTCAAAGGAGGCAGTTTCCATTCAGCCTGTGCCTTCTGTCTTGCCTTAGGTTCTTCTCCCTTTCACATGAACCAGGTGATCTGCCTGCCCTCCTTCTCTAAGGAGCAATATGAGGGGAAGGATAAGGATTTTCACCTTGTGGATGTCTGGAGGGTGCTTTTCCAGTAATCGGAGGTTACGAATTCCTTTCGTAAGCCCGACCATCTTTGTGTGCTGTTTTCTGGCCTGTGCAAGGGTGATGTGGCATCCAAGTTGACTTTAGGATGCTGGATTAAGGAAGCCATTGCTCGGTGTATTTGTTGCGGAATCAGCCTGTTCCATAGGGTTGGTGCACCCATTCTACCCAAGTACAAGCATCCTCAAGGGCAGAGCGGAGCTTGGTAACCCTTGCAGACATTTGTCAGGCAGTGATGTGGGCATCACTTTCCACTTTTGTCAAGCATTCCCACTTGGATATCGTGGATGGACACACACTTTGGCTTTAGGGTTTTGCGAGCTGCTATGTCGTCTTTTTCCTGCTCAGTGAAGTTGTAGCTTTGGTATATCCCTCTTGTCTGGACTGGTCTAACAGGACAGTATGGAAGATGACATTTTACTTACCAGTTAATGTCCTTTCCTTGAGTCCTGCTAGACCTGTCCAAGGCCTGCCCCTAAAACTGTATTTACTCTGTTCTTCTGCTGCCGTACCCTTGAGTCCGCTATGATTTTTATATTTGGCTCCGAAGATTTATCTGTTACTGAAAACCTTCTGTTTAGACTTTCTTCTACATAGTTCTCGAATGTTGATTACTTCTTGTTGCCCACGATTGAGGTTGTGTGAGGCTTACCATGTTTCTCCCATATGCTTTGGTACGAATACTAAGTGGACCTCTGGAGGCTGAGGTGTATAGAGGCATGGGAGTGAGGTCATTGAAACCTGGGCTTTTCTTTGGTTCTTTGCTGTTAGGGAACTCAAACCACTTGTCTGGACTGGTCTAGCAGGACTCAAGGAAAGGACATTAACTGGTAAGTAAAATGTCACCCTGCAAACCGTGTAAAAGCCTTTGAATATCCCCCCTTAGAAAATAAATGGAAGAAAGCTAAAAGAAAAAGATCCATGTCAGAGATGGAAAGAAGTGAAGGAGGGGGTGAAGTGGCGGATGGACTTGGAGACTCTAGAAAGCAAGTTAAGTGAAGAAAACAGAAATCAGAGACTGACATTAATACAATTAGAGAATAAAAGTGCCAGACAAATAATATAGAAAAGTAATTTTATTTTCAGTTTAGTGATTGGAATTTACATGTTCTATCTACAGTATTATTTTGCACAGTACATCTCTGTACTGCATGCAGAGTCTGGCTTTTTGTAGGTTCATTTTAATTTCTATCTACATATTTCTTTATATTGTTGACTTACCATTATCCTCCCCCCTCCTTTTCTTGGTTGGCTCATTGCCCTGCTATATAACACCAGGGGGTAGCGTTTGGACTGTAACATACGCTCCTGTCTGACCCTCAAATGTGCTTTTGTACACAGAGAAATTCTGCTTTTAACCTTCAAAGCGTTCCATAATATTTCACCTCCTTCAATCTCTGATCTACTCATTCATACCCAAAACAACAGATCAAGAAGATCTACAACTGAAAATACTCTAGTGATTCCAAATGAATTAGTAAAATGTACTCAAACTACCATTAACAGATCATTTTCATCCTTTGCTCCAAGGTGCTGGAATAAGCTTCCATTAAACATCAGATTGATAAAAGATATATCCAAATTTAGAAAAGCTTTAAAAACCCACCTTTTTTTTACAACACTTCTCTTACATCAATATTTCCCCCCTCTCACCCCATTATCTCAACTCAGCAATAATAGTTAAATGATGATGTTAGACCGTTCCACCTTATGATATTTCACTGTATATACCTGCTCTGTTAAATGTTATTTATGACATGTCTCTGTACCCACTCAAGATCTCTAGTCTGATGTAATTGCTTTTATTTAATTATTTATATGCTATTCCCCAGTTAATCCTTGTTTTATTCCCCTGTTTCCTGTAACTTAGACAAGTTCTCTAAACCTGAGTGTATTTTGTTTAATGTAAACCGCACTGATGTCAAATAGCGCGGTATATAAGAGCTGTTAAATAAATAAATAAATAAACCTCTGCCCTTTCTGTTCCAGCAAGTGGCATTTGCGCCACTTTTGGAGCCCCTTTATGTTTATTGTTGCCACTGTGATTGATTCTCTATTACTTTTATGTCTTTGCAGCATCCCTGTCATGTCTTTTTCTATCCCTCCTTTTCCTCCCATTCCACCTCCTGTCTTTTTCCTTCCCCTTCCCTCCCTCCCCCCTCCTTCCCCTCTTGGTTCAGAGCTGTATCAGGAGCAGTGCTCATCCTGCCCCCTCAACCTTTCCTATCTATCCCTTGTTTCTTCCCCATTCCCCTCCCTTGCCTTCCCCTCTTTCTCAGGTCTCCACTACCCTCCATCCCTTCCACGTCCCCATGTATCATGGTGTTTAACACTTATTATGCAATTCCAACCTCTCAACATAACATTCCCGGGTAGTTACTTTCACTCCCAGTGTCTTGCTGGTCCCCTCATCTTATAACTCTAATTTGAGTTTGTCCTTTCTGCACAGTGGTTTAGCACCAGTCTGGTGGTTTTATTATAGTGTCTCCAGTCCTTTTATCCTGTCATTTCTTCACCCTTTGATTGTGCAGTGCAGTTATTCCTCTGTCCCTCTGGTGCTTTCTCCACCTGCCATCTCTGCTCCATCTGCCTTCCTGGCCTTTCCTCTTGGCTCCATTATTCGTGCTCTTGTCTTGCTGTCATCTCTTGTTGCAGGCCCGCCTCTTGCAATGCTTTAAGGCCTCTGGCACTGTTTTTTCTCCTTCTTGGTGAATGCAAGTCCAAATTGGTAGAGCTATTTATACCTTATGTCTGCAGACCTGAGGGCCCTCATGACTGGATTCATTTCTCTACATCTCTGTAAGGTACCAGCTGAAATGTCCACATAGATTGCCACTTGGTGGCCTTGCCTTATAAAATTGCCTAACGCTCTCATTTTTGTGCTTATGCGATCTTTGAGTTTGCAATCCTGTACACATATTATTATGTGCCCAGTCCAGTACAATTTTCTCTGGCAATTGCTCTTCTTCTCCCTTGCATAGCACCTCCAGGCAGACCGCCTCTGCAAGTCTTGCACTGTCTTTGTAGTCTGTGCCTTCTGGTATCCCTCTGATCCACAGATTGTGCTGCCTAGATCTATTTTCTAAATCTTTGATTTTGTAGAGCATCTGGTCTTTCCAGTCTTCCTCTTGTGCGCTCCTTTCTTCAGGGGTCTCATATTGCTGTTCAAGAACTTCTAGGTGGTTCTCATGGTCTCACATCCTGCAATTCAGCTCCACCCACTATCTCTTCCTTCATACTCCCCATTAGTTGGCCGAGCTCCGTTTTTGCCGCCTGCACCTCCTTTTTAATCTCATTAAACCACTTCCACAGTTCTTCTCTATTGTTTCTGTGCTTGTTGTCCTCCCTTCATACTCTCTTTCCCTTCTTCTATCTGGCTTCCATTGCCTGCCATTTTTGTCTCCCTGCCCGTTGCCATCGGGCCAGAGTATGCAAATTCCTTTAAATCAGCTGCCTTCTGTCTAGTGGTCATTCTTTCCTGCTCCTTTCACCACTTACCGGGGGGCTGTCCGTTTCCTTGGAATGTGCTTTTTAAGGGTTTGTACCGCTCTTTATCAGGGATGGCTCTGGAGCTGATTGCTCAGGTGGCCATATCGTTGGGTGACATCACTTCCTCTCTCTCTCCATATTTTTCTACAGTGCCTTGCAAAAGTATTCATTCCCTCGGTTTTTATTCTGTTTTGTCGCATTATGTACAACCTGGAATGAAAATGAAGGTTCATTTGGATGTTAGTTAATGGACCTAACAATATAGACCAAATTGGTGAAGTGGAATGACAATAAAATACCTTGTGTATATCATAAAAAAAGTCAAAACTGAAAAGTTGTGAGTGCATATGTATTCATCCCTTTTGCTATGAAACCCCTAAATAAGATCTGGTCTAATCAATTAACGGCAATACTCACATAATTCGTTGATTAGGGTCCACCTGTGTGCAGTCTGTCTCACATGATCAGTCACAGGATGTTTGTATAAATATACCCTTTCTGAAAGGCCCCTGACTCTGCAACACCACTAAGCAAGCAACATGAAGACCAAGGAGCACTCCAAACAGGTCAGAGACAAAGATCAGGGTTGGGTCATAAAAAACATATCCCAAATTCTGAATGTCCCATGGAGCAGCATTAAATCCATTATAACAAAATAGAAAGAATATGGCACCACTACAAACCTGACAAGTGAAGACCACTCACCAAAACTCACAGACCGGGCAAGGAGGGCATTAATCAGAGATGCTACAAAGACACCAAGGATAACACTGAAGGAGCTACAAAGGTCCACAGCAGAGATGGGAGTATCTGTTCATAGGACCACTTCAAGCTGTACACTTCACAGAGTGCGGCTTTATAGAAGAGTGGCCAGAAAAAAGTCATTGCTTAACGAAAGAAATAAGGAAACACGTATGGAGTTTGCACAACAGCTTGTGGCCGACCCCCCCCACTCCCACCCCAAACACATGGAAGAAGGTTCTCTGGTCAGATGTGGCAAAAATTGACCTTTTGGACCATCATGGGAAACACCCATGTGTGGTGCAAACTCAGTACTTCCCATCACCCCGCGAACAACATTCCGACAGTGAAACATGGTACATAAGAACATAAGATATGCCATACTGGGTCAGACCAAGGTCCATCAAGCCCAGTATCCTGTTTCCAAAAGTGGCCAATCTAGGTCATATGTACCTACCAGTTTCCCCAAAAGACACAGGTTCCGCAATGCTTGTACTGGGTCAAGCATTGATATCCTGGGTCCCTTCTTAATAATGGTTTATGGACCTTTCCTCCAGGAACTTGTCCAGCTACACTAACAGCCTTTACTACATCCTCCGGTAACAAATTCCAGAGTTTGATTACACGTTGAGTGAAAAAATATTTTCTTTTATTAGTCTTAAATAGTTTACCCTGTAGCTTCATTGCATGCCCCCTAGTCTTTCTATATTCTGATAACGTAAACAATCGATCTACATTTACTCGTTCCACTCCGTTCATTAATTTATAGACTTCTATCATATTTCCCCTCAGCCATCTCTTTTCCAGGTTAAATTCTTCTTAGGAGTATCCTTCCATCCCCTTTAGCATTTTGGTGGCTCTTCTCTGAACCTTTTCTAATAACGCTATATCCTTTTTAAGATACAGCTACCAGAATTGCACACAATATTCAAGGTGCGGTCTCACCATGGAACGATATAGAGGCATTATAATATCTTTTGTTTTATTTTCCATTCCTTTCCTTATGATACCTAGCATTCTATTTGCTGTCTTGGCCGCCACTGCACACAGGGCCGAGGATTTTAACATGTTATCCACAATGGCGCCTAAATCTTTTTCCTGGGTGGTGGTTCCTAATGTGGAACCTTGCATCGTGTAACCATAGTTTGGGTTGTTCTTCCCTAGGTGCATAACTTTGCACTTGTCCACATTAAATTTCATCTGCCATTTTGATGCCCAGTCTTCCAATTTATCAAGATCCTCTTGCAATTTTCCACAATCCTCTTGGGTTTTAACAACTTTAAATAGTTTTGTGTCATCTGCAAATTTGATAACCTCACTCGTTATTCCACTTTCCAGGTCATTTATGAATATGTCAAAAAGCAGCGGACCCAGCACAAATCCCTGGGGTACGCCACTACTCACCTTTCTCCACTGGGAAAATTGGCCATTTAGCCCAACCCTCTGCTTTCTATCTTTCAACCAGTTCTTGATCCACAGTAGTACACTGCCTCCTATCCCATGACTCTTTAGTTTTGACAAAAGTCTCTGATGAGGGACCTTGTCAAAGGCTTTCTGAAAGTCCAGATACACTATTTATTTATTTATTTATTTAGTATACATTTGTATACCGCTACTTCCAGCGATCAGCAGCGGTTTGATTACAGATTGGAAATTGTCAAATCATGACAGGAAATTTTTGAGGTATAAACACATTGATTAGACAGGAAAGCACAGCACACAGAGAACTATTTTACAGGGAACATGGGCTATGGAGGGTTAAGTGGCTTGCCCAAGACCACAAGGAGCACCTGTGGGACTAGAAACCCCAGTCCTTCCGGCCCAAGGTTGCTGTCCTCTAGTGGGATTTGAACCCCCGACCTTCCGGCCCGAAGTACCTTGCCCCAACCACTAGGCCACTCCTCCACTATATCAACCGACTCACCTTTGTCCACTTGTTTATTCACATTTTCAAAAAAACATAACAGATTAGTAAGACAAAATAAAGCCATGTTGGCTGTCTCCCATTAGGCCATGACTATCTACATGCTGAGTAATTTTATTCTTTATGATGGTTTCTACCATTTTTCCCGGTACTGACGTGAGGCTCACCGGTCTGTAGTTTCCTGGATCACTCCTGGGACCCTTTTTAAAAATTGGTGTTACATTGGCGATCCTCCAATCTTCAGGTATTAGAGATGATTGTAATGATAATTCACAGATTACTAATAGCAGGTCTGCAATCTCATATTTCAGTTCTTTTAACACCCTTGGATGTACACCATCCGGCCCAGGTGATTTGCTACTCTTCCGTTTATCTAATAGTTGTAATACATCTTCCCGATGTAACGATATTTCTTTCAATTCTTCCGCACCTTTAAATACCACTTCAGTCATGGGTAACATCCCTACATCTTCCTCAGTAAAGACCGAAGCAAAGAATTCATTCAGTCTCTCTGCTATCGCCTTGTCGCCTCTTAGTGCCCCTTTAACTCCTCTATCATGTAATGGACCAACTGACTCTCTCACAGGTTTTTTGCTACAAATGTACTTGAAAAAATCTTTATTTTGTGTTTTTGCTTCCACAGCAAGCTTCTTCTCAAATTCTCCCTTTGCCTGCTTTATCAATGCCTTGCATTTGACTTGCCAGTGCTTGTGCTTTTTCCAGGTTTCGTCGTTTGGCTCTTTTTTCCATTTTCTGAAAGATGCTTTTTTGGCAACAACAGCCTCTCTGACCTCACCTTTCAACCATGCTGGCAGTTTTTTGGACTTCCTTCCATTTTTCTTAAAGCGTGGAATACAGCTGGTCTGTGCTTCCAAGATAGTATTTTTCAACAACACCCAAGCTTGATGTAAGTCTTTAACCTTTGCAACTGCTCCTTTTAGTTTTTTCTTAACTATTTTCCTCATTTTATCATAGTCTCCCTTTCGAAAGTTAAAAGGTAGTACTGTGGATTTCCTTACTATCCCTTCTCCACTAATTAAATCAAAGGCGATCATGCTGTGATCACTATTGCCAAGTGGCCCCAACACCCTTATCTCTTGCACTAGATCTGGTGTTCCACTAAGGACTATGTCTAATATGGCTTCCCTTCTGGTCAGTTCATGAACCAGCTGCTCCAAGAAGCAGTCATTTATGTCATCTAGGAACTTTATCTCCCTAGCATGTCCTGCCGTGACACTGACCCAGTCGATACCGGGGTAATTGAAATCACCCATTATTATTACTGCACTGTAACTTTTGTTAGCTTCCTTGATTTCTTTGTGGGGATGTTTTCATCGGCAGGGACAGGCAAAGTGGTTCGGATCGTAGGAATGATGGATGGAACTACATACAGGGCAATTTTTGAGGAACACCTGTTTCAGTCTGCCAGAGATTGAGATTGGGACGGAAGTTCATCTTCCAGCAGGACAATGACCCTAATCATACTGCTAGAGCAGGTTTAAAGGGAAACATTTGCATGCTTTGGAATGGCCTAGTCAAAGCCCAGACCTCAATCCAATTGAGAATCTGTGGCATGACTTGAAGATTGATGTACACCAATGCAGCCCATCTAACTTGAAAGAGTTGGAACAGTTTTGCCTTGAGGAATGAGTGAAAATGCCAGTGGTTAGATGTGCTAAGCTAATAGAGACATGCCCCAAGAGACTTGCAGCTGTAATTGCAGCAAAGTGTGGCTCTACAAACTATTGACCCTGGAGGGTGAATACATATGCACACTCCTGATTTTTTTTAATTATTGTGTCACAGTCAAGAATATTTTGCACCTTCAAAGTCATAGGCATGTTGTGTATATCACATGGTGCTATCCCCCAAAACTCCATTTTAATTCTAGGTTGTAATGTGACAAAACAGGACAAACAACAAAGGGATGAATACTTTCACAAGGCATTGTATGTTTAACTTGTGGTCACTTATTCTATAACTGATAAGTCTGTCTGTTTTTTGCATTTGTGACCAAAGCCAGGTATTCTGTTAGTTTCTATTTCTGTGGGGTGCGTTCAAGGGTGGCTCAAGGCAATCTGTTGCCTGAGGTGACAAAAAAGCCAACGCCCCTCTTTCAGGTAATGGGACTGGTGCAAGGATACTGGATGACCCTTATGCTTCCTCTACCTCACCCAAAGTTTGTTAACTGAATTCAACAATCATGATCACACATCACCCCCATTTTAATGCAACTTCATTGACTTCCCATCACAGCCAGATAAGATACAAAGTCTACTTACCACTATATTCAAAATCCTTCACGAGGAATCTGCCACATGTCTCCTGATCTCAAACCGGACTACGATGATATGCTACCAACAACCTACTCACCATACCGCAACAGAGGACAAAGAGCAAGCAGTCCATCTGCAATAGATCATTCACTTTATTCGCCCCTTCCCTATGGAATAACTTACCACAAACATTAAGAGGACTTTCAGACTTGTCTGAATTTAAGAAAAAAATAAAAACACACCTATTCAAGAAAGAATATAATACGGACTCAGACCCAGAGACTCACTCACCATGAACTGTAACAAGTTATGCAACCACCAGTAACTATAACAGTTAACACTCCCTATTTCAACAACATGTTCATAAATAATGTAACAATAATCCACTATGAAACACTAACTACCTCTTACCCACAACAACACTGTAAATAGTTCAAGGTCAATTGAAATCGTTCTTCTGTTACTATAATTTGTTAAGGTATATTGTTACAGTTCTTTGTAAAACAGTGTGCCTTTCAGGTCCTGTTAAATTGTTGGTTCACTGTAAACCGCTTTGAATTGTAGAAAGGCGGTATAAAAATAAATTTAAATAAATCAATAAACGATCATCCCAACACCAACTCTCCCACAACCATCTTTAAAAATGCCTAACTGAACAACATACTTTTAATATATTAAACTTTGCTTTGTATGTATGTGTGGGCCCACTCTCCCTGCAGATAAAAGTATGTGCTGTAGGATCTTTGGTTTGGTGGGACTGCTAGATCTACTGTTTTGATTTGACTGCTGCAGCTCTTTGCTGTCTCTCAAAAATTGCTGCCTTAGTGATCACCTAGTCCTGCATAATGGTAGAGCCATCCCAGCCATACACTCAAAAATAGGCGGAGCTTCTCAGAGCTGTAGTCAGGGAGCAAGGGATCCCCTCATTCAGAAACACCAGTTGGGAGATTGCCGCAAATAAAAAGAAACAAACATATTCTTAGGTTACACAGTGTAAAAAACAAAACAAAACACACCTTTGCAATGCTGTTTATATACAGCAAAAATTGTAGCAGTTTAATTATATATCCTGGGAATCTAATATAAAACATACTGATGCCCGACAGTGCACACTGGACTGGCACGGTGATAAATGTAGATATAGATTCTGCAAAAAACAAGGGAGATGCAAGGTGCTTATACAACAAGGAGCAAAAGGAGAAAGCAAGAACTAAAGCATAGTTCATAACATCAAAATTAAATTATTATAACTAATTTTATTTGGTGTTGTAACTGCATTATGATTCTCGCTTTTTACAGAGGTCCCTAGAACATTCATATATCTATTCAAAAAAACGGAACAAGCCAGATAATTAGTGTGTGTGTGCCTTCAAGTCAATGCTGACTCCTGGCGACCCAGCAGCCCCTGGTTTTTCTTGGCAGTGTGACCGGAAGTAGATTGCCAGGCTATTTCTTCTGAGGCAATGGAAGATTCAGGCCATAAGGAGTACTAGTGGGAATCAAAGCCTGGTCTCTTAGTTACCAAGCCAGAGCTGTAACCATTAGGCTACTCCTCCACTCCAGAATACTCCATACAGTTCCATAACAAAAAAAGTGTAAACGTGGGAAGACTGATTTTTAAAACAGCAATCATGGCATCAAAGTTCATAGTTTGGTGGGGTCATTGCTTTCCAATTTGAAATAAGACTTTACAATTACTTGGAAGAAATGCATTCATAGTTAAAAAAACATGAATTGTTTTTTTTTTCCAGTACCTTGGTTACTTATATTATCTCAGATGTCATGCTACCCTGTTATGACAGGACACCTCTTGCAAGTTGTCATGCACCACAGCCAGATATCCAAAAACAGCCAGGCAGTTACAGCAAAAACCTACCTGTTTTTTCACAGTGTACCTAAAGTGAAGCTATTTCTTTTCAATACACATAAAAAGGTAACAGATTGAATTCAGCCAGAAACCTTGCCCAGTCGAGCATAAATCCTTTCTATTAGTAGCAAACAAAAATATCCATGTTAGCAACTTCACCCTATCTTGTGTCACATGAAAAGTTTCTTTTGGATAAATCAGCAACGAGCTGTTCCAAAAAAAATTCCAAAAGGAAATGGAGTAAAAATATAGCAACAACAGGCCCAGGGCACTTTTTGACAGATTATCTGCTGAATTTGGTCCATTTTGTGTACAATAGGTTATATTTACCTTACCATCTCTCTTCACTTTCATGTCTTAAGGGTCTTTTTACAGAAGTACAGTAAGAAATTACTGCGTGCATTAACTGTTAGCATATGACCGTGGTACAGTTCCACATGGCCACAACACTTGGCTTACTTTCTAATATTTATATAGCGCCACTAGACATACACAGAGCTATATACATACGCATAAGAGACAATCCCTTCTCGACAGAGCTTACAATCTAATCAAGACAGATAAACTGAAAAATGAGGGACAAGAGAATTCCATTTTTAGGGAAATAATTAAAACACGCATGGGTATAACAAGGAGAATGAAGGGGGTTAGAATCCATAAGAAGTCTCGAAAATGTGGGTTTTTAGCTGGATCTGAATAGGACCAGGATCAGGGCCTGACTTATTGACTCAGGAAGTTTGCTGCAGGTATATGGTGGAAAGAATGGAGGAAAGTGGAAAGAATGGAGTCTGGAATTTGCGGTAGAGGAGAAGGACACAAATAACAATGATTTATCTATACCTGATGAGCAGTTTTCCCAAGGAGTGCTGTAGGGAGAGAAAAGAAAGGAGAGGTAATGAAGAGCAGTGGTAGATCAGTAGCAGGGATGACTAAAGACAATCTGCTGCCTGAGACTAGAGATGAGCTGATGCCCCTCTACCCCTGGCAGTCAAAATGGAGGGGCCTCTTCAAAGCTTTAGTCAGGGAACAGGTGGTCCCCTTACTCAGAACACTGATCAAGTGGTCGCCCCAAGAATAAAGAAGTTTGCCTGAAGTTGGCGTTGGGGAACGTTGAAAAGATAAGCATTTGTTTTCTAAGTGTGCGGATTTTTTTTATACAAAAGAATTGGTGGAGGGATTACTGAAGAGGATAAACCCCAGAAGAGTCATTGATGCTAAGAGCGCTACTGATGGTATTTTTATACTGTTTGACTAATGCTCTATGAAGTCTGAGACTTTCTGGTGGTATGGTATATAATTTGTTCACATAGTTGTTTCTAGTACCACGTAATGTTCTAGTGGAGCAATCTAAAAGAAATAATTGGCTATATACCGAGCTCTGGTAAAGACCAATCAGTAGTGTTGTGATTTCACAATAATGGCAGGTCCAGGAATCTAAAAGAAATAATTGGCCAAGAATAAAGAAAGCAACATATTCCTAAGCTATATAATTAAAAGTAATTGGTAATGATGTTTATATGCAGCAGAAATTGCACAGTTTAATTATCTAATATAAAACATATCGACTCTTGACACATCACACTGGACTGACATAGTGTTTAATGTAAATATATATTCTGCAAAAGACAAAGGAGAGATGCAAGTGATCACATACCAAGGAGCCAAAACAAAGCGAGAACCACGCGCAGTTTGTAATACCAAAATAAAATTATTATAAACTAATTTTATTTTGGTGTTTTAAACTGTACTGTGGTTCTTGCTCTTTCTTTTTCGACATATATATTCTGCATTCAAATAAACCCTTCTCTCAACAATGGATGCAGAGCAGAGCAGAACTAGGACATTTCCCATAGAACTTTACATACCAAAAATAATTTCTGATTCTCCAGGAAAAAGCAAGAAGTCAGTCCTCACTTATGGGTGACGTCGGCACCAATGGAGTCCGCACGGAGCAATTCCCCAGCTTTGGGAATTGCTGCCACGCATGCGTGGTCCTCTTCCCGCCCAAGGGTGCCATCTTGCTCAGTCTCCCCTTTTCCATGGAGCCCTTTGGACGCACGTCCTCGTCCCTCGGAAAAAGTGTTTCGTTTTCGGCCTACTGGCCCTCTATTTTTCCGGTTGCACCGGTCCTCTACCTGTCCTTCCCCTGGTCTATCTTTTTAGAGCCCTTAGGGGACGTTTTTCGTCACTTTTTTGCCTTTAACGGGCTTCACTCCCTTTTTTCCTCCAGTCGCTGGCTGAGTGGGTCTTCGACCTAGCGGGGGCCGTTTTTGCCCCTATGGCCACTGGATTCAAAAAATGCGATAATAGATGCTCTAAGAACATGTTGCTTATGGACACCCATATGACTGTTGCCTGCGGTGTCTCGGGGCTGACCATGATTCAGAGCTCTGTTTGCTTTGTAAAAAAATGTCCTCCAAAGCCCTGCGCAGTCGTAAGCAGAAGTCCGAAGTCATTTTCAGGAAGGCCACCTCGGAGTCCTCGGTGGCGCTCTCGGTCGTCTCTCCTCTGGTGGGATATCCCACCTCGGCCCCGTGCTCTCGGCGGCATTCCAACCAGGGGTTCTCTGAAGTGGAGCAGTGCAAGAAGAAGAAGGCCTTGAAGTTGCTGTCAGGGGCTCCCAACAAGCGCAAGCGCTCCCATGCTTGGTCGCTTAGCCCCCTTTAGTGTTCCCGAGAGTCAGACAATGAGCGGCCCCGCAAGGTACCTCGTACAGATATGGTGGCCTCCGGTGATGGTGCCCGGTCTCCTGAGGGCCATCCTGGCGAGGATCCCCTCTCCTCCTCGACACCCAACCCGGTGATCCCGGGGTTGGCATCACAGGGCCCCCACATGCTTCCCAGAAGGCTTCCCAGCAGGTGCTCACAGCCAGCTTCACTGACTTGTGCCCAGAGACCGTGGGATGCCGAAAACCATCCAGGAAACCCTCAAGAGCCGTGGGCCTCATGAGGGTCCTCGACGTCTGTCTCACTTGCCTTCCCATTACTCCAGGGCCTCCGGCTCCAAGCGGGGCTCGGCCGATGGACAGGGCGACCAACCCAGTTCGGATTCCTCATCCGACTTCTCCAGCTGGGAGTCCGATACTTCCCCGGAAACCCGTGCCCATTGGGACCTTCTGTTGGACCCCTCCCCTCCCACGTTTCAGTGGTGTTCGCCACCCAAGGACACCTCCTTCCTGATGTTCGATCGGGATATGGCACGGGCTCTAAAGTTGGCCACCCAGGCCGAGGAGGACCCTTGAACTGAAGAGCTCGAATCCTTCAGTATGAGTCCCCACCTAGGGATTCTCTTACTGTCCCAGTTCCCCCCCATCCTGTCCAGGCTGCTGCTCTGCATGTGGGAGGCGCTGGCCTCGGTGCCCATCATGAGCAAGTGCCTCAACACCATGTACAAGGTACAGCATGGTCCTAGGTTCAGAAAGACCCAATTCCCTCACACTTCCATGGTTGTGGAGTCGGCCATGAGAAAGCAAAAGAGCCCAAAGTCACACTCTTTGGTCCCCCCGGGCCGGGAGTCAAGAGCCCTTGACGCTCTAGGCTGCAAGGCCTACCAGGGATCCATGCTTCCTGCCATATTCAGGCATACCAGTTATACATGGGCACGTTCTTGCACGAGTTGGCCAAGGAGCTTGGAGGCTTCTCCGCGGGCCTCGAGGGCGAACCACTCAATAGGTTCAATACCCTGCTGAAGTCTGACGTGGACTGCTCAAAATACCTCTCCCGTGCTGCCTACGATGGTTTCAAGTCCTCAGCTCAAGTGGTGGAAGCGGGCATAGGGACCCGTTGTCAGGCAAGGCTCCAATCCTCAGATTTGGAGCAGTGGGTGCAGGAGAAGCTCCTGGACGTACCATGCCTCAGTGAGCAGCTCTTTGGCAAACCAATGGAGGACAGGGCTGCGGAGATAGAGACGGAGTTCATCACCCAAACCCGTCTCTCACGTAAGACCTCCACCGTCCCTCGGAAGAAACAACAAACCACGGGATCCTCAGTAGAGGAAGCCCGCCTTGTGGCATCCCGCATGATCCTCCTGCTCGAGCGCCTGGGGTTCTTGGTCAACTATCCCAAGTCCCACCTCGAACCGGTGCAGATTTTAGAGTTCATCGGCGCGCTTCTCGATACTCAGCGGGTGACCGCTTTTCTGCCGGCGGATCATGCTGACTGCCTCTGAGTCCTGGCAGCCAAGGTCCAGAGCGCCCCTCTGGTCACGGCCCAAACTATGCTGTGCTTCCTGGGCCACATGGCCTCTACTGTCCATGTGGTTCCCCACGCCCGCCTGCACATTCGGACAGCTCAGTGGTGCCTCAGTACACAGTGTAGCCCATTTGTTGGCCACTTCAGGGACCCCGTAAAGGTCTCCCACAGCCTTTGCCTGTCCCTGGGCTGGTGGCAAAACCCCCGCAACCTCCTCTGGAGGTTGCCATTCCAGACCCCGCCGCATGAGATAATGCTGACAATGGATGCTTCCTTGCTGGGGTGGGGAGCCCACTGCGGGGCGTTGTGCACACAGGGGCAATGGTCGCCTGAGAAGTCTCAACAGCAAATAAACTTGCTCGAGTCTGGGCGATTTGGCGGGCCCTGAGAGCATTCGAGGATCACCTCAGGGGGAGGTGGGTGCTCGTGAAAACCGACAACCATGTGGCGATGTTCTATATCAACAAGGAGGGGGGTACCGGATCATGCTCCCTCTGCCGGGAAGCAGCCCTCCTCTGTTTCTTCGCCTTCCGTCGGGGCGAAAGAACAGTCTACCTCCTGGGCCAGGAGAATGTCTTGGTGGACAAACTCAGCAGAATCCTTCACCCTAACGAATGCTGGCTGGATCCGGGGGTGGCCGACTGGCTGTTCCATTGGTGTGGAACGCTGGCCATGGACCTATTTGCCAGCTCATGGAATGCACAGCTCCCCCATTTTTGCAGCCCAATGCCATACCCGAGCAGGGAGGGCCTGGATGCGTTCCTTCTGAGCTGGTCCTCCGGCCTGCTCTATGAGTTCCCTCCCACTCCTCTCATTGCGAGGACCCTCCACAAAGCTCAGCGGGACTGAGCATCGATGATCCTCATAGCCCCCTCGTGGCCTCGACAACCCTGGTTCCCACTTCTGATCTGGCTATCGACGGAGCCTCCAGTTTCCCTGGGCACTGCCCCAGACCTACTAACACAGGAGGAGGGACGGGTACTGCACCCAAACATGGCCCTGTTATCCCTCACAGTCTGGCAGCTGAATGGGTCTCCCTAGCCCCGCTGAATCTCCCGAAGGAGGTCAAAGAGGTGGTCCTCATTTTGAGGAAGACCTCGACTAGATGAGCTTATGCCTTCAAGTGGCGGAGCTTCTCGGTCTGGTGCTCTGGGTTCCAGATCGACCCATTCTCTTGCCCCACTTGATGGGCCCTTCAGTACCTCCTCCATCTCTTGAGGGAGAGTCTGAAGTTGAACTCTGTCAGGGTGCATTTGAGCGCTATCTCGGTGAATCTCCTCCCCGTCGAGGGAAAGCTCCTCTAGGGGCAGCCCTTGGACTCCTGCTTTATGCGTGGTCTCATGCTGTTCAAGCCGCCCATCCTTCCTTCCCTAGCGGAATGGGAACTGAACGTAGTGCTCATGCAGCTTATGCGTCCACATTTCGAGCCGATGGCGACCTACTCGCTTCGGTATCTATCCTGGAAGGTGGTCTTCCTCGTGGCGCTGACCTCAGCCTGCCAAGTCAGTGAGCTCCAGGCTGTCATGACTGATGCCCCTTACACTAGATTCTATAGGAAAAGGGTGGTCCTCCGTACCCACCCCAAATTCCTGCCGAAAGTTGTCTCTGATTTCCATCTCAATCAGGAGATACTTACCGACATTCTTCCTGAGACCTTGTGCCGACCAGGCGTCGGTGGCTTTGCATACTGTTGACTGCAATAGGGCTCTTGCCTTTTATCTACAACGCACTCAGGCTCACTGCAAATCTGGCTGACTCTTTGTGACTTACGATCCCAATCGACTGGGGCAGGCAGTCACCAAACGCACCCTCTCTATTTGGGTGGCAAACTGCATCGCCTTCACCCACATGAAAATAGGTGCCCCTTTGGATCGACGAGTCACCGCACATGGTGTCAGAGCCAAGGTGGCTTTGGTGGCCTCGCTGCATTCAGTGCCCCTGCAGGACATCTGCTGGGCAGCGACCTGGTCTTCAGTGAGTACCTTCGCTGCACACTACTGCTTGGAGAGGGAGTCCTGTCGGGACAATGCCTTTAGCCAGGCCGTACTCTGTAATCTGTTCGGGGTATAAGCAACTCCTGCCCTCCGACTCTTCTTCACGGCAACCGAGGGCTTCGCTCTGAGGACTCGGGCTTCTTCAGGCATCAGCTTCTGCTCATGCTTTCGTGGAGGCGTTTTTTGGTTACAGGTTCGGTAGCCTGTAGCTGTGGAGTCCCATAAGTGAGGACTGACTTCCTGCTTGTTTCTGGAGAAAGTGTAGTTACTCACCTGTAACAGGTGTTCTCCAGGGACAGCAGGAATCAGCCCTCACTACCCTCCCACCTCCTTTATGAGTTGCTGGATTTTTATCCTTCCCTTGCCATCTGCTTAATAGGGCTCGAGCTAAGGGACCTGACTGAGCAAGATGGCATCCTTGGGCGGGTAGAGGCCCACGCATGCGTGGCAGCAATCCCAAAGGCTTTCTTTGAAAGCTGGGGAATTGTCCCATGCGGGCTTCGTCGATGCTGACGTCACCCATAAGTGAGGACTGATTCCTGCTGTTCCTGGAGAACACCTGTTACAGGTGAGTAACTATGCTTTCTAAAGTCATCTCAGTAACAGCAATATAAACCCTCACCAGTACTAGGCACATTGTGAAGAATTACTCAGGACCTATAGAGAAAATCTATCATACAATAACAACATCAACTTCGAGAACTCACACAAGGAGCCTGCCCAGAAAAGAGCAGCACCATAAATATTACAGTGGGCTCTAGAACATCCATATACCTACCTATTCAGAAAACAAAATAAAATTAATTACTCCCATCCCTATATAGAAATTCCACGCTAACAGAATAGCTGGTTTGGTCATATATTCATAACACAGATAGATCCTCACCAATTACTAGAAACTAAAAATAGACATATGTAGACAAAAATTCAAATGAAAACCCAAGAAACCAGACTCTGCATCAGTGGTGTAGCCAGGACTAATTTTTTGGTGGGACCTAGGATAAACATGTATGGGCACAAAGGCAGTGCGAGTGCTGATGCTATCTCCAGTTATCCCTTCATTCGACTGCTCTGCTGCCACTGACTGGATGGGCTTGATGCCAATGGAGGGGCCATAGTCTAACCAGATCCATCCTTGGCTACATCCCTGCAAGCTTAGTACCACAAGAGAGCTTTCATTTAAATTCAAAGTCAGTCAGAGCTTAGTACCACAAAAGACCTTTCAGTTAATGTTTCTTTCCCTCCCCCACAACCCTGGCTCCCAACCACCCCAGTCATAGTCCTTACTCACTTGCAGGTTTAACTGATTATTTAAATCAGCAAGTTATTAGGCCTTAGGAGTAGATTAATTAAGTCCTACGGTTCATCTTGGGATGAAAATTAAAAGTCTCTTATACTTATTAGGTATAAAATTAATAATAATAATAATATATATATAATATATAATAATTAATAATAATAATAATAATATTTTTCTTTCTTTCTAATTGTCCTTAGTGGTGGGTTCCCTTACCTACTCCATTGCTGTAAAGTTTTAAAGTTTTAAACTTTCTCTTAACCTACCTGCAGGGGCTATCCCTCCCCCCCCTGCTGAGTTACTGTTGTGGACCTCCATTTCCTGAGCTGCACGTGGGTTTGCTTACATTGCCTTCTGTTCCTTAAGAGGAGGAGTGCTTTTCAGAGCTCTCCCAAAAGGTGATTTTTGTTGTGTTTGCTGCATAACTGAGTTTTTGTCTCCAAATTTATTTATTTATTTATTTATTTGCAATTCTTATATACCGCACTATTTACGATCAGCGCGGTTTACATAAAACGAACAGTATCCGACAATAAACAAAAGTCAGGTCATTACATCGAACAGGAAAAGGTAACTTGGAGAACAGGGGAAACTATATACATATGCAGGTACCTTGCTTACAGGGTAACTATATACAAGTACAAATGAAATGAAAGCGGGTATTAAATTAGGTATTGATCATACTTGGGGGCGCCTTGTTCAAGAGTGACTGGGATTCAGGGCAGTCCGGGAAGTATTTGATGAAGAGAAAGTGCTTCAATGCCTTCCTTCCTTCCAATGCTATCCCTCCCCCCCCTCCTGCTGAGTTACTGTTGTGGACCTCCATTTCCTGAGCTGCACGTGGGTTTGCTTACATTGCCTTCTGTTCCTTAAGAGGAGGAGTGCTTTTCAGAGCTCTCCCAAAAGGTGACTTTTGCTGTGTTTGCTGCATAACTGAGTCTTTGTCTCCAAATAACTGTGAGTCTGTCTCCACATATTTTTCTTTCTTTCTAATTGTCCTTAGTGGTGGGTTCCCTTACCTACTCCATTGTGTGTGCCAACAGTTCAGGAACAGCCTACTAGCCAGTGACACTTAGGTTCCCGCCCACCCTACCCCTCGCCCCACCCACCCCAGGGGCTACATTGCCTATTGTGATGGGGCCTGTGGTTAGAGGCCTGTTTAGCCCTATATAGGCGGTTGCCTAGGGCGTATGCACAAGTAATTGCTCTGGCCTTGTAAATAAAAAGTCTTTCAGAGCAACTTGAAATGAAAAGTGGGTTTTATTCCCCGTCCCGCTCGGACTTTGTCAAAGGAAACAGAAACTTTAAATCAGATAAGCTTAGCAACAAAAGTGGTGACACACGTATTTTCTCTTGTTATATTCACAGAGTTCTCTTCATCCAGTATTTACATCATACGGTTGCATTTAACACAGACACTGCAATCCATAGGAATATCCTCTTGCAGACTAGCAGCGTCTTCCCATATCATTTCCCCAGCACTACTCACACTGCTGGTATCAGACCCTTCTTGAGAACGGTATTCAGCTATAGCGTCTTGTGACACTTCACTATAACAGTCACTGGAGGCTTTTCCCCCTTTGGGTCTATATCTCTCTCTGTAGCTGGTTCTGCCTGGGCTTGCCTCCCAGAACATTAGCTCTGAAACATCTTGCTTCTTATGCCTGTAGTCAGAACCCTGCCCTTTGCAGTTATAAGCTTTAAACTTCTCTTTGTTACTATAGGGAAGTTTCCTTCTCTCTGCAGGGCTTGTCTTTATGCTTGGCTCTCTATAGCCTTTGCTTCTAGCCTCCCGGGCTGGTTGAACAGGAATATATTTGTTCCTAACTTTACACCTATTTCTTAAGCTGTAGCCATGCATGGAGTGCCCATCCCCCAACACTTCCCTCTCACCGTGACCTCTGCCTTGAGCTGGCAAATACTGGCCTCTGGGGTAGTGGGGTAATCCTGGCTTCTCTCCAAAGCTATTCCTGGTAGCAGGTCTTCCCTTAGTGCAGCTTGCCTTGAACCTTCCTTCTCGAGAGCTGGAGACAGACTCACTTCCTGACTCCTCGTGAGAAGAATTTCCTCCCAGCAATCCCCTGGGGCTTCTGTTCAGCTGACCTGGGACACACCTCCTGCTCCTCTCTCTCCTACTGCTTCCCGTGGTGATCCTGCTTCTGATTCTCCTCTCTAACTGACTGGAACCCTGCCCTAAATAATCCCTAGCTCTACACGTGACCTGGGGACTCTCACTCAGGTGTTCCTGATGGGACTTTTGTTTGCTACGTAGCAAGAATTTCCCTTGCTGCAGTGAATCATGGTGCCTAGTGCTGCTTTCTAAAGCTGACTCTGAGGTAAGTCTTTCTTTTATCTTATTTTCCCTGGGCTGTGTGCCCCTTGCTGCATCACACTATATAGTGGTCACAGACGTGCCATCTATTATTCCAAACTTGGGTTAAAAGCCACATCGTATTCATCTTTTCTTCTTCTTCTTCCTCTTCTGGGACTGCATAAACATGTCGTGTATTCAGTGCAATAACTGCGGTACTTTCATTCAAAGACGAATCATTTGGAGACTAAGAGCTTGTCCTATATGTCTAAAATCAGCTGCCATGCATGAAGAACTGACTCTACTAAGGAAAGACCTAGCTGCCATACATATAGAAGTATCTCTACTGAGGGAGGAACTGGCTGCAATGAAGCGCACCTCTTCTAGGATACAAACTGAACAAAGTCCACCACTGCTCCCACAAAGAATCAAACGCCCCAGGAACAAATGGATCACAAATGGATCACAGTGGGTTCTGGTAGATTGCTACCTGTAACACAAAGACATCCTATACATCAAGAGATATCCCTGCACAATGCCTTCTCTGCCTTGGCTAATGAGGATGTCCAATTCAAAGAAACTGAAGGGCCTTTAAATGAGTCAGACAATGCCCAATCCATCATCAGAGGCACCAACTTGGGAACACAGTTCAAAGGAGAGAAGATAGTCATGTGCCTACCAGGCTCTTCAGCCAGCAGGAATACAAACCAAGTTGTTGAATTACTTAGTGCAAAAAGTGAACACTCCAAACTTGATGTTATTATCCACCTAGGCACAAAAGACCTGGCTAGGAACAGTGCCTCTACAGTCCAAAAGGACTTCCAATCTCTGGGGGAGAAACTCAAGCACGTTGTTAACACTGTTGCATTCTCAGAGGTTCTACCTGTTCTTGGTAAGGGGACAAAAAGACTGCATCGCATTAACAGCTTTAATACATGGCTCCAGACCTGGTGCAGAGAAGAAGGATTCGGATTTATTGGCAACTGGGACAACAGATGGACCAACAAGAGACTATATTGTGCTGATGGACTACATCTCTCTTCCGCAGGGAAAGGAATCCTAAGTGAAAAATTCAGGCAGTATGTGGACATGCATTTAAACTAGGAAAAGGGGGTGACGGATGTGGAAGGTCAACATCTGCCTGCCACCCCCAACAAAAGCAGAACAACATCAGAAACGGCCACACTTTTAAACCACACATCAAAAACATGTGGGAGGAAGTGGGCAGAACAAAATCAATGCAGAATACACACAAGCCAGGAAAGTGCTGGAAAGCAATGAGCACAAATGCTCGAAGCTTAGCCAACAAAATTCCAGACCTGGAAGCCCTAATGGTGGAAACGGACTTGGACATTGTGGCCATTACAGAAACATGGTTTAATGAATCACATGATTGGGATATAGCCATAGCTGGCTATAATCTATTCAGAAGGGACCGAGAAAATGGAAAAGGAGGAGGAGTAGCCTTGTATGTCAAAAGCAATATTAAAGCTACTGAAATGCAGGGGACATGGGGAAAAGAAGAAGCGCTCTGGATTGCGTTGGAGAGAGGAGATGGCACCGTCATCCATATTGCTGTAGTCTATAGACCTCCGACTCAAATTGAAGAGAGAGACAATGAATTGATTATAGATATTGCCAAGATAGCATCAAAGGGGGAAGCAATCATATTGGGTGACTTTAATCTACCTGATGTGGATTGGATTACTCCTTCTGCACATCTGGAAAGAAGCAAAAAAATTGTGGATGCTCTCCAAGATGCATTATTTAGACAAATGGTGATGGAACCAACCAGGGAAAGCTCAACGCTGGATGTAGTGCTCACCAACGGTGATAGTGTGTCGAATATCTGCGTGAGTGCCCCTGTGAGCAACAGCGACCATCACATGGTGTGTTTTGAAATAAAAGCCATGGTACAGGCCAACCATAGCAAGCTCAGAGTCCTAAACTTCAAATACACTGACTTCAATAAAATGGCAGAGTACGTAAAGGAGGAGATGACAGGGTGGGAAGAGATAAAGGAAGTGGAATTGCAATGGGCTAAACTAAAGGAGGCAATAAAAGGGGCAACAGATAAATATGTAAGAAAAGTAAATAAAAGCAATAGGAGAAGGAAACCTATTTGGTTTTCCAAAGAGGTAGCTGCTCATAAAGGCAAAAAACACAACTTTTGCAAAATTCAAAAGCTTGCAGACAGAAGAACACAGAAATGAATACAGGATTCTACTCAAGGAGTCTAAAAGAGTAATAAGAATAGCAAAATCAAAGGCAGAGGAAAAGATGGCTAAAGATGTTAAGGGTGGCAACAAAAATTTCTTCAGGTATATTCAGGAAAGGAAAAAGATCAGAGTTGGAATTGCAGGACTCAGAAGTGCTGGGAAAGGACTCGTGGAAAGTGACACTGAAAAAGCGAAATTGCTAAACAATTACTTCTGCTCTGTGTTTACTAAAGAAGATCCTGGGGATGGACCAGCTGTGACTCCCAAATATAAAAATGGGAATGAAGTAGATACCACACCATTCACAGAAGAAGAGGTGTTAGAACAACTTGCTAAACTGAAAGTGGACAAAGCCATGGGACCGGATGGGAAACATCCCAGGATACTGAAAGAGCTCAGAGAGGTTCTTGCAGGACCGTTAAAGGATCTCTTCAACAGATCCTTGGAAACAGGAGAGGTTCCTCAGGACTGGAGAATGGCTGATGTCGTACCTCTACACAAAAGTGGTGACAGGGAAGAAGTGTCAAACTACAGGCCCGTGAGCCTTACCTCGGTGGCGGGAAAAGTAATGGAGGCACTCCTGAAAGAGCTAATAGTGAACTTTCTGAAAACCAACAGGTTGCAAGACCCGAGGCAACATGGTTTTACCGAAGGACGATCTTGCCAAACAAATCTGATCGAGTTCTTTGACTGCGTGACCAGGGAACTAGATCAGGGGCATGCGATGGATGTCATCTACCTGGATTTCAGCAAAGCCTTTGATACTGTTCCTCATAGGAGGCTTGTCAACAAACTCAGTAGCTTGGGGATGGGTCCCAAGATGGTAAACTGGATTAGAAATTGGTTGACTGACAGACGACAGAAGGTGATTGCACATGGAGCTCACTCGGATGAGAGGAAGGTGATTAGCGGGGTGCCCCAGGGTTCGGTCCTGGGCCCGGCACTGTTCAATGTATTTGTGAGTGATATTGCTGAAGGACTGAATGGAAAAGTCTGTCTTTTTGCAGACGACACAAAAATTTGCAACAGAGTGGACTCCCCCGAGGGAGTGGTTAACATGAAGAAAGATCTACAAAAGCTGGAAGACTGGTCTAATGCTTGGCAACTATGATTTAATGCAAAAAAGTGCAGTGTCATTTATTTATTATTTATTTTATTACATTCTCTTATATACCGCGCTATTCTGCATCAGTGCAGTTTACATTGAACAAACTGAAATTACATTGAACAGGGCATTATAACTTGGAGATAACATGCACTTGGGTAGCAGAAATCCAAGAGAAATGTACGCGATAGGGGGTGAAAAGTTGGTATGCACAGTTCAGGAGAAAGACCTTGGTGTGATTATCTCTGCTGATCTCAAGGTGGCAAAACAGTGCGACAAGGCGGTGGCAAAAGCCAGGAGGATGTTGGGTTGCATACAAAGAGGGATTACCAGCAGAAAAGAAGAGGTACTTATGCCACTGTATAGGTCACTGGTGAGGCCTCACTTGGAATACTGTGTTCAGTTTTGGAGACCATATCTTGCAAAGGATGTAAAAAGACTGGAGACTGTTCAGAGGAAGGCGACCAAAATGATTTGGAGCCTGCGTCAGAAGCCTTATGAGAAGAGACTTGAAGACCTAAATATGTACACGTTGGAGGAAAGGAGGGACAGGGGAGATATGATTCAGACCTTTAAATACTTAAAGAGAAATGATGAACAAACAAACCTCTTCCAAAGACGGGGAACCTGTAAAACTAGAGGGCATAACATGAAACTGCAAGGGGGTAAATTGAAAGGCAATGTCAGGAAATATTTTTTCACTGAAAGGGTGGTGGATACTTGGAATGCCCTCCCGATGGAAGTGGTAGGGGCGAACACGGTGACGGAATTCAAAAAGGCATGGGACAAACACAGAGGATCCCTTTACAGAAATAGGATAAAAACAAAATAAACGGTACCATCTAACTTCTGAACCATATAACGTCTCAACAAATAGGGGTGTCCTACATGGAGTGGTGGGTTTACCCCTGAACAAGGATATGGGGAGGGGTGGCCTGCGTCAAATTAAAAGTGCTAAAACGCATTCCTCGAACCCTCCAGGCAGGGAATCGAGAACCCTCGATGTTTTTGGTCGTCAGTGTTTTCAGGCCTCCATGTTATCGGCCAGAATCAGTTCCTACATGTTCTACATGGGTATGTTCCTTAGGGAGGTGGCTAGGGATTTGGAGTTGATGGCTCCTCTTCTCCCTGACAACAAGAGAGCTGATTATCTCACCCTGGTGAAAGATGCCCAAAATGTTTCCAAATTTGTTAACAGGGCAACTTTCGACTGTTTTGAATGCATCAGCAGAACTTCAGCTATATGCATTGGTGCACACAGGATTGCTTGGCTCCAAGCCTCTGATCTTGAACAATGGGTTCAAGATAAGCTGGGTAATATACCTTGCACAAGTGAAAACCTTTTTGGCAAGGACTGGCAGGATAAGACTTCTCAGTTAGGATCTGAGAACACCACTCTTAATAGACTTTCTAGATCTACTGCCAACCCAGCTAAGAAAAAGATATCGAAGGAACCCTTTTTCAATAAGAAAAAGAAGTACTATCCTTACACCCCTGCGGTACACTGTCCCATCCATGCTCCCCAAAAAGGGCAGCAACAACCAAAACAGCAAAGAAAGGCTCAGACTTCCACGTCTCAGCCAACCCAGCAGACCCAACCTCCTCAGGGTCTTTGACTCCTTTCTGGAGAACATAGCTGTCCTGCCTCTGGAGATTCCAGATCCCATCCGCATTCCCATCCGACTATGTCACTTTGCCCACAGGTGGCATCTTGTAACATCAGAACACTGGACTCTCTCCATAGTAATGGAGGGTTGCAAACTTCACTTCCGAAGTCTCCTCCAAGAGAGTTCAGTTCTCAATCCCCTCTCACCACTCTGTTATTGCAGGAGGTCACTTCCCTTCTCTCACAGGGTGCAATAGCGGAAGTGCCACTCACCAAGCAAGATCTGGGCTTCTGTTCTCATTACTTCATCATTCCAAAGAAGACAAGGGGATACAGGCCCATCCTGGACCTCAGAAAACTGAACAAGTATCTACTTTGGGAGAAATTCAAGATGATCTCCCTAGGTACTCTTCTCTCCTATCTCCAAAATCAGGATTGGCTCTGTTCTCTAGATCTAAAGGACACATTCTTATCCATGCAGAAGGTTCTGGCATTTCCTGTTTCAGGGGAGACATTATCAGTACAGAGTCCTACCTTTTGGCCTCACCTCTCCCCAAGAGTCTTTACAAAGTGCATGGCTGTGGTAGCTGCATTATTTAGGACTCTAGAGATATTTGTCTTCCCCTACTTAGACGACTGGCTCATTCAAGCAAGCACATCTCTAGAGGCCAATCTTTCTCTTATGCACACCATGAAGGTGCTACAACACTTGGGATTTGTAATAAATCTTCCAAAATCCCATCTCGTTCCCTCTCAAACTCTAGAGTTTATAGGGAGTCTCCTAGACACTCAGCAGTCAAGGGCTTTTCTGTCCCAAGCCTGCTGTACTCGACTCATTCAGCTTGCATCCCAAGCATGCCTCAAGACCGTTCTCACTGCTCGAGAAATGCTGCAACGCCTGGGCCATATGGCATCTACTGTACATGTGGTTCCATACGCTCATCTGCATATGCGGGCAGCTCAATGGACCCTGGCTTCCCAGTGGTCTCAAGCATCCAGTCGTTTGGGAGACAGGATAATACTCTCTACATGTCTCATCTCATCTCTCCAGTGGTGGCAATCCCCAGATCATCTTCTCGTAAGGCCACCTTTTCAGAAGCCTCTACATCAGTGTACCCTGACGACAGATGCGTCCAAATTGTGCTGGGGAGTTCACCTGGACAACCTCTCCACTCAGGGTCTTTGGTCTCACCATGACCACCTTCACTTCCGCACAGTTCTAGTCCAGATGGACAATCAGGTAGCCATGTTCTACTTGAACAAGCAGGACGGAAGAAGATCTTGGACACTTTGCAATGAAACCCTACTTGCTTCGCCATACAGCATCAGATTCACCTACTTGTGGTGCTTCACCATACAGCATCAGATTCACCTACTTGTGGTGTATTTCCCAGGCAAACAAAATCTTTTGGCGGATAAACTCAGTTGAGTACTGCTACCCCATGAGTGGTCTCTCCATGAAGACAAGGTTGCTCACATTTTTCAGATCTGGGGAACCCCAGATATAGACCTGTTTGGAAGTCCTCAGAATGCCAAACTTCCCCACTTCTGCTCCAGAACCTTTGCTCAGAACAACCAAGCGGGAGATGCCTTTCACCTTCACTGAGGTCAGGGCTTCCTATATGCCTTCCCTCCCATTCCCCTCATCCCCAAAACTCTGTTCAAACTCCAGAGAGACAAGGGCTACATGATTCTTATACCCCCACGTTGACCACATCAACCGTGGTATCCTCTACTTCTATGTCTCTCTCAAGTTCAACCAGTAGATTTTGGGTCTGCTCCAGATCTCCTCTCACAGGAGAATGGGACACTGCTGCATCCCAATCCGCAGTCCCTACATCTTACAGCATGGTTGCTGAAGGCATAGCATTCCAGGACATCAGGCTCTCTCAACAGGTGAAAGCTATCCTTTTGACTTCTAGGAAACCTTCCACAAGGAGCTCCTACGCCCTCAAGTGGTATAGATTCTCTTTCTTGTTCAAAAAGGGACTTTAACCCCTTTACAGCTCTGGTGGAAGCATTACTTGAATATCTTCTCCACCTCTCTTCCTCTGGACTCAAAGCCAATTCGGTAAGAATCCACGTAAGTGCCATTGCAGCTTCTCACATGCCCTTAGATGGTCATCCCATCTCCTTAGCTGCTTGTAGCATGCTTCATGAGAGGTCTTCTATTAACTAAGCCTCCCATTAAGCCACCCCCAGTGGTATGAGACCTTAATGTTGTTTTAGGACAGCTTATGAAGCCGCCCTCTGAACCCCTAGCCACTACTTCTCTGAAGTTTCTTACCCAGAAGGTCATCTTCCTTATTGCCCTCACTTCAGCAAGGCGCATCAGTGAGCTTCAGGCTTTGGTGGCTGATCCTCCTTATACACGATTCCACCATGATAAGGTAGTCCTTAGGACTCATTCTCACTTATGCCAAAGGTGGTCTCTCCCTTTCACTTAAACTAGTCGGTGTATCTCCCTGTTTTTTTTTCCCTAGACCTCATTCTTCTAGGGCAGAAGTAACCCTTCACACTCTGGATTGCAAATGTGCTTTGGCCTTTTATCTCCAGAGAACTTGGGAGCACAGAAAAGCTTCCCAACTTTTCATCGCTTTTGACTCCAGTCACCTAGGACTACCAGTATCCAAGTGAACTCTCTCCAGATGGATAGCAGATTGTATCTCCTTTGCTTACGACAGTGCAGGACTCTCTCTTGAGGGTCACATCACTGCACATAATGTTCGGGCAATGGCTGCCTCCAAGGCGAATCTGTGCTTTGTAGCGATTGATGAGATATGCAAAGCAGCAATCTGGTCCTCTGTCCATACTTTTGCTGCTCACTATTGCCTGGACAAGGACTCCCACCGGGATGCCTCATTTGGCCAAACTGTTTTTCAGCATCTCTTTCAGACTTAGATCTACTCCTACTCCCTGTTCCGGGTTTCGATACCAGACATCCTTGGAAGATATATGGCCTACTACTTAGGCCTGTGTTCCACAGCTCGCTCTGAGGTCATCTCTCTAGCATCTCCAAGCTAGGGAGTCCCATATGTGAAGACTACATTCCTGCTTGTTCCTGGAGATAGCATAGTTACTCACCTGTAACAGGTGTTCTCCGGGAACAGCAGGAATTGAGTCTTCACAACCTATCCTCCCCCCCTAGTACTTTTCCTATTCTTCTCCTTCTCTCCTTTTATCTCAGCTACAAACTCAACTGAGGAGGGAGAGCTGGAAAGGCGGGAAGGCAGCTACGCAGGCACAGTGGGATGCTCCCAAAGGTTTTCCTATTGGACGCTGGGGAGCATTCCTGTGCGGGCTCCGTTGGTACCGATGTCACCCATATGTGACGACTCAGTTCCTGCTGTTCCCAGAGATCACCTGTTACAGATGAGTAACTATGCTTTTTCACTCAATGCATAAATCACACTCTGGAATTCATTACCAGAGGATGTAGTTGGGGGCCGCAGTTGGACCCCTGCCTCGCCACCTCCCTCCAACTGTCACCAATTCTGTCTCAGGATTGGCTGCAGCTGGGGGGGGGGCAGCGCTGCCACTCATGTATGCCATCGCTGTCTGCCCTAAGTGGCCGCCTAGTTTGCCTAGTGGACAGGCCAGCCCTGGATGTAGTAAAAGCTATTAGTGTAGCTGGATTTAATAGAGGTTTAGACACATTCCTGGAGGAAAAGTTCATAAACCATTTTTCAGTAGGAGCAGGGAAATCCACTGCTTACTCAGGGATAAACAGCAAGATATCTATGTACCTTTTTGGTAACCTGACAGGTACTTGTGACCTGGATTGGCCACTGTTGGAAACAGGATACTGGGCATGATGGACTCTTGGTCTGTCCCTATGGCATATCTTATGTTTGTTACTACTACTGAGCATTTGTATAGCGCTACAAGATGTTTGCAGCACTGTACAGACATATATAAGAGACAGTCCCTGCTCATCAGAGCTTATAGTGTAGTCAAGACAGTCCACTCATAGACACGGGATACGTCTAGGGGGAATGGTAAGGAAACACAAAGGAGATCAGATGAGTCAAGATCCGAAAGCAGCAGTGAAGAGGTGAGTTTTCAGCCTGGATTTGAAAAGGGCCAGAGAAGGCGCCTGATGTACAAACTCAGATAGTTTGTTCCAGGCATAAGGAGCATCAAGGTGAAAGGGGCGAAGTCTGGAATTAGCAATAGAAGAGAAGGGCAAGATAGAAGCAATTTGCCTGAAGAGCAGAGTTCCCGAGGAAAGGTGTAGGGAGAGATAAGAGAGGAAAGGTACTGAGGAGCTGCAGAGTGAATGCACTTATATAGGTCAGCAGGAGAAGTTTGTACTGGATGTGGAAATGAATAGGAAGCCAATGAAGTGACTTGAGAAGAGGTTCAGTACAACACCAGGGAAATAGAGAATCATATGCCCCTGTACTGTGCAAAATATAAAGATAGAACATATAAAGTCCAAAGTGACATATTTCAGTCACTAAATTGAAAATAAAATTAATTTTTTTCTACCATTGTTGACTGGCCATTTTATTCTCTAATTATTTTGTTCTCCAGGACCAAGCAGGAAGTCAGTCCTCACATATGGGTGACGTCGGCGCCGACGGAGCCCTCGCGGAGCAATTTTCCCCAGCTTTCAAAGAAAGCCTTTGGGAATTGCAGCGCGCATGCGCGGTCCTCTTCCCGCCCAAGGGTGCCATCTTGCTCAGTCTTCTTTTTTCCGCGGAGCCCTACAGACGTTGCCTGTGATTCCCCGCAGAAAAGTTGATTTTTCTCTATTTTTCTCTGTTTTTTCTTCGGTTCGACGCCGGTTCTTTTCCCGCCCGGACTCGCGACGCCGGTTGCGAGTCCGTCCTTTATTTTTCGGTTTTTTGTCCTTCGTGTCAGATTTCGCGCTTTTTCCTTTTTCCCTGGCTACCCGGTCATTCGACCTCGCAGGGACCCTTTTTCCCCCGATGGCGGCCAATGGTTTCAAAAAGTGTGACCTCTCTAAGAAACTTATGTCTCTTACAGACACTCATGACTTCTGCCTCCGCTGCCTCGGCCCAGATCATGACCCCATGATCTGCGGGCCATGTGGCAAAATGTCCTCAAAAGCATTGAGGAGTCGGCAGCACCAGCGGGAGCGTATCTTCTCTGACTCCGGCCGGGCTCGGACCTCGTCAGAGGCTTCGACGTCTCGGGACTCTGGTCCTGAGCATCATCGGAGTTCCTCTGAAAGGGGGTCTCCTACCCGGGAGCATCATCGGAAGAAGAAACCCGCGAGGGCGGGATAGGTGGACGCTCCTGGTTCCTCGAGGGCCAGGTCGCATAGCCCCGATTCCCGTCCCGGGTCCTTGGAGTCGGAGAGGCCGTCGAAACATCCTCGACTCGAGGTGGACTTGCCCGCTCACGTAAGTACGGTTGTCCTCGTGGACTCGCCTCCGAAGGACCCGACGTCGGGGCCCGAGTCGGGGGCTGCTGGGTCTCCTGAGCTCGGACTCAGGTTGACGGCCTTGGAGTGCAGTTTGTCTGCCTTCTTGGACCAGCAGCGGGCACTGATCGCTGGCCTCGCTGGTGCTTCTGCCCTGACCGCCGGGACGTCGACCTCCAAATCGACCCCGGAGACCGAGCCGCTCCTCGAGTCCATGAGGGCTCGAGTCGATCCTCGGTCGAGGTTTCCTTCGGCCTCCCGTTCGGGACCGCGGTCATCGACGCCGACTCCCTCGGCGTCGGGGCGGATGGCTTCAGTGCCCGCCCAACCGGAGCCGATCGACTCCTCCTCCGAGGAGTCGGCCTGGGAATCTGAGGACGAAGAGTCACCTGGTTCCTTTCGGACTCGGTGTGTCCCCTCGGACTCCCCCGAGTCCAAACCTCGGAGACGGTCCCCCCCGGAGGATACCCGGTTCTCGGACTTCGTGAGGGATATGGCCAAAGCCTTGGCCTTCCCTGCGGATCCCGAGGAGGAGCCTCGAGTCGAAGAACTCGATGCCCTCCAATATGACTCTCCCCCGAAGGAGGCCTTTATTGTACTGGTTCCTCCCATGCTGGAACGGCTTCTCTTCGTCGCCGGCTTCTCTTCGTCGCCGGTGTTAAGCAAGCGGGTCGATTCCATTTAACGAGTCCGCAAGAGCCCCGGGTTCCAAAAGGCACAACTACCGCACCATTCCATGGTGGTGGAATCGGCCATGCATAGACTGAAGAGTCAAAAAATGCACTCCTCGGTGCCCCCTGGTAGGGAAGCCCGAAGCCTGGATGCCCTCGGTAGGAAGTGCTTCCAGGGCTCTATGCTTGCTTGTCGAGTCCAGACATACCAGCTCTACATGGGCATGTATCTCCGAGACCTGGCTAAGGAAATAGCCGGGTTCTCTGCTGGTCTCTCCGACGAACCTTTGCATAGGTTCCAATCCTTGTCTACTGGTATTCGGGAGTGCTCCAAGTTTATCTCTCGAGCAGCCTATGATGGTTTTGAGGCTTCGGCTCGAGTAGCCGCGGCCGGCATCGGTGGACGCCGCCAGGCTTGGCTTCAGATGTCCGACCTCGAGCCCTGGGTACAGGACAAGTTGGTCGATGTCCCCTGCCGAGGTGATAACCTCTTTGGCAAGCCCATGGATGAGAAGGCTGCCCAAATCGAGACGGAGACTCTCACCAGGACTCGTCTCTCAAGGAAGACCTCTGCCCCTTCTCAAAAGAAGAAGACCTCGGGGAAAAAGCCCTTTTACCCGAGGAAAGGTGCTGCCTATAAATACTACCCTCAGTATCAGGCCTCACCAGCTCCCCCACAGGGAAAGCAGGCCAAGGGACGGGGTAATGGGTCCCGTAGGCAGCAAGCCCCCAAGCCTGCACCACCGGCCCCTGCTCAGCAGGGTGGGGGTTTTTGACTTTCTCAGCATAGCCTCTCCCCCTCAGCTGGTTTCTCTCAGCACAGGAGGCCGGCTGGTCCACTTTGCCCACAGGTGGTCCAACATCACCACAGATACCTGGGTGCTTCAGATAGTTCAAAAGGGCTATTTTCTTCATTTTCACCAGGTACCTCCCTCCTACTTTCCAGGGGAGCCTTCCAGACTCCCTCTGCACAGGGACTTACTCCTTCAGGAGTTAGCAAGTCTTGTTCAGGAACAAGCCGTGGAACCGGTGCCCCACCACCTGAAGGGTCAAGGGTTTTATTCCAGATACTTCCTGATTCTGAAAAGAACGGAGGCCTCAGACCCATCCTAGACTTGCAAAACCTCAACAAGTTCCTTGCAAAGGAAAAGTTCAAAATGCTTACCCTTGGAATCCTGCTGCCCTACCTCCAGCAGGGAGACTGGCTATGCTCCTTAGATCTAAAGGATGCGTATACTCATATCCTTATTCATCCAGACCACAGACAATACCTCAGGTTTGTTGTGGGCGGACACCATTACCAGTACAGAGTACTGCATTTCGGCCTATCCTCCGCCCCCAGAGTGTTCACCAAATGCCTAGCAGTGGTGGCGGCCTATCTGAGACTTCAAGGTCTCTTTGTGTTCCCATACCTGGACGACTGGCTCATCAGGGCCCAGTCTGCCCAAGAAGCCACTCAGGCTACTCATCGCACTGTGGCTCTGCTCCAGCACTTGGGTTTTGTCATAAACTTCGCAAAGTCCACTTTGCTCCCCTCTCAAGATCTCGAATTCATCGGCGCCAGGTTGGACACTCTTCAGGCGCGGGCCTTCCTGCCTCTGGACAGGGCCCAAAGGCTCATGGATCTCGCCAGCCGCTTTCACAGCAATTCCCTGGTCTCGGCCAGGCAATTTCTGAGACTGCTCGGCCATATGGCTTCCACGGTCCATGTAACCCCCAATGCCCGCCTGAACATGCGACCTGCTCAATGGTGCCTTCGCAAACAATGGCATCAGGCCACTGGGAGCCTAGTGGACTCCGTACAGATCTCCGACCACCTGGTCTCCTCTCTGCGATGGTGGCTTCATCTACCAAACCTAGTGCTGGGGGTGACTTTTCAGCCCCCTACACATTCTCGGGTCCTGACGACCGATGCTTCTCTCCAGGGTTGGGGAGCACATTGCCAAGGGACTTGTACTCAGGGTCTCTGGACTCCTTGGGAGTCCGCTCAGCAGATCAACTTCCTGGAGCTCAGAGCCATCCGCCTAGCGCTCAAAGCTTTCTCTCACCTGATTTCTCACCAGTCGGTACTTGTCCAGACAGACAATCAGGTTGCCATGTTCTACGTGAACAAACAAGGCGGAACCGTCTCCTTCCTTCTCTGTCAGGAAGCACAGAAGCTCTGCTCTTGGGCCGTCCATCGCAACATCGTCCTCAAAGCTGTCTATCTCCCAGGTCAAGAGAACTACCTGGCAGACAAACTGAGCAGGATCCTCCAACCGCACGAGTGGAGATTGGATCCGCTCGTGGTTCAGCGGATCTTTCTCCGGTGGGGCCTCCCCACCATGGATCTGTTCGCCAGTCCTCTGAACCGGCAGCTTCCCAGATTCTGCTCTCGACAGCCGCATCCTCTCCGGGTAGCGGCGGATGCTTTTCTGATTCCATGGTCCACAGGCCTCTTGTATGCCTTTCCACCCATGCCTCTGGTGTCTCGGACGCTCTTCAAAGTTCTCAGAGACAAGGCGTCGGTGATCCTAGTGGCTCCCCGGTGGCCGAGACAACCTTGGTTCCCGCTTCTGATGCAGCTGGCGGTGGACACCCCTCTTCCTCTGGGGTTTCAGCCCGACCTCCTCTCGCAGGATCAGGGGACGCTCCTGCACCCCAACCTTCGGTCCCTTCATCTGATGGCCTGGCTGCTGAAAGGGTAGTCCTTGCTCCTCTCCAGCTACCTCCAGATGTGGAAGAGGTCGTCTTGGCCTCCAGGAGGCCTTCCACCCGGAAGTCCTACGCTCTTAAGTGGCGTCGGTTCTCCGTCTGGTGTACTCAGCAGTCGCAAGACCCCTTCTCCTGTTCAACATCAGTGGTCTTGCAGTACTTGCTTTCCCTTTCCAATCTTGGACTTAAGTCCAACTCGGTCAAGGTCCACCTCAGTGCTATTTCTGCGCACCACCTACCGGTGGATGGTAGACCTCTTTCCAGCCACCCTCTGGTGGCTCGTTTTCTCTGAGGCCTCCTACTCCTTAAACCACCTTTGCGCCCGCCAGCCCCGAACTGGGATCTCAATGTGGTTTTACAGCGGCTTACCTGTCCGCCTTTTGAGCCTATGGCTACCTGTCCTCTTCGTTTTCTTTCCTGGAAAACCTTGTTCTTGGTGGCCCTCACTTCTGCTAGACGCGTTAGTGAGCTGCAGGCCCTGGTATCTGATCCTCCTTACACTAGGTTCTACAAGAACCGGGTAGTCCTACGGACTCACCCTAAGTTTCTTCCTAAAGTGGTTTCCCCTTTTCACATCAACCAGGAGGTGGTACTTCCGACCTACTTTCCCAGGCCACACTCCAGCCGAGCTGAAATGGTCCTGCATACCCTGGACTGTAGAAGGGCGCTGAACTTCTACCTTGACCGTACGCGGGAGCACCGAAGGGCTGTTCAGCTCTTCGTGTCTTATGACCCCAACAAGTTGGGGCTCCCTATCTCCAAGCGTACTCTGTCCATCTGGATTGCGGACTGCATCGCTTGGGCTTACGAGGCTGCGGGCCTCGTGCTGGAAGGTAGAGTCACCGCTCATCGTGTTCGGGCGAAGGCTATGTCAGTGGCTTACCTCCGCTCTGTCCCGTTGGCAGACATCTGCCGGGCCGCTACTTGGTCTTCAAGCCAGACTTTTGCAGCCCATTACTGCCTGGAGAGGGAGTCCCGCAGGGACAGTGCTTTCGGACAGGCAGTCCTCCGTAACCTCTTTGAGGTATAGGCAACTCCTACCCTCCATCCCGGATGTTGGGCTACCGGTTGGAGACGTATTCAGAGAAGATTCCTTCCTTCTGTGCTGCTGAGCTAGAGGGAGCTCATTTTTGTGCTTAGGGTCTCCGGTAGCCTTAAGCTTGGGAGTCCCATATGTGAGGACTGACTTCCTGCTTGGTCCTGGAATAAGCGTAGTTACTCACCTGTAACAGGTGTTCTCCAGGAGCAGCAGGAATCAGTCCTCACAACCCTCCCTCCTCCCCTTGGAGTTGCAGTTTTATGCTTTCGTTTTTGCTAATTTTTGCTGTCTTTTAGCTATGTCATCTGACTGAGCAAGATGGCACCCTTGGGCGGGAAGAGGACCGCGCATGCGCGCTGCAATTCCCAAAGGCTTTCTTTGAAAGCTGGGGAAAATTGCTCCGCGAGGGCTCCGTCGGCGCCGACGTCACCCATATGTGAGGACTGATTCCTGCTGCTCCTGGAGAACACCTGTTACAGGTGAGTAACTACGCTATCTGTCTCTGGTTTTCTACTTTCCTCTATCTTCTCTTAACTCACTTTCTAGGGTCTCCGGCCCATTTGCCACTTTTCTCCCCTGTCTCCTTTACTTCTTCATATCTCTGGCATTTATCCTTTCCTTTCAGCTTTCTTCCATTTATCTCTCTATCTCAGCTCAGATTTTAATACTCTTCCTTCTAGCCATCTCATCCTCAGTTTCTCCTTATTACTGCATCTACCATTTTTCAGCCATTAGCACAGTTCTCTCATTCCCTGCCCCTCTTTCCTTTCCTAGCCTCATGTCCCAGTCTTGAATGAACTCTTCCCTTTCTATTTTCCCCTTCCCCCATCCAGCATCTCTCTCCTTTTCTCCAGGAACAAGCAGGAAGTCAGTCCTCACCTATGGAAGTCAGTCTGTGCCGATGGAGCCCATGTGGAGCATTTCCCCACCTTTCAAAGAACGTTTTTGGGAATGCTACCATGCATGTGTGGTTCCCTTCCTGTCCAAGGGTGCCATCTTGCTCAGTCTCCATTTTTCCATGGAGCCCAATAGATGTTAATCCTGCTTCCCCGGAAAACTCCTCTAGAAATTGTCCTTAAAAGTGTGTTTTTTCCAGGTTTGCATACTGGTTCCCTTTCCCACCTCGAGCCGGCGCCGTCCCCAGCTCTTTCCCTTCTTTTTTGATGAGGTTTGCCTCAACCGGCGTTCGCGCCCTTTTTCGCCCAGGGGTCATCGACTCCAACTGGGTATCTTCCACCATGTCTCCCAGTGGGTTCAAAAAGTGTGACCAATGCAGCCAGAGCATGTCTGTTACAGACATCCATGGCTGCTGCTTTGCATTGCCTTAGCCAAGGACGCACGGGGATTTCCACCAACACATATCTATGTACCTTTTTGGTAACCTGACAGGTACTTGTGACCTGGATTGGCCACTGTTGGAAACAGGATACTGGGCATGATGGACTCTTGGTCTGTCCCTATGGTATATCTTATGTTTGTTACTACTACTGAGCATTTGTATAGCGTTTCCACCAACACATATCGGGGGTAGTGCTTAGCTCCTTCTTTCAGCTCCGGAAAATCCGGGCTGTCTGTTCCCTTCTGCCACTTACATCCCTTACCACATTGGTTGTCTCCCTGGTGATTAGTCGTCTTGATTACTGCAACTCCCTTCTCGCTGGTGTTCCCCTCTACCAGCTTCATAGGTTACAGTTGATTCAAAATACGGCCGCCTGTCTTCTCACATTTTCTTCCCCCCGGGATCATATCACCCCCTGCTTGCTCTCCCTTCACTGGCTCCCTATCAAAGTACGTTACATCTATAAGTTTCTTACTATCACTCACAAAGTCCTTTACACTAACACTCCTCAGTACTTAGCTGACCGTATCTTTTTCCAACCCACCTCCCGATTATTACGTTCTATCCACAATAACCGCCTTTTTCTCCCTTCCCCAACTCAGGCCCACCTTGAATCAACCCGCCACGCTGCCTTCTTCTTTGCCAGCCCCGCGCTATGGAACTCCCTCCCACATACTATCCGCACTGAACTCTCCTTCCCCCACTTTAAGGCTATGTTAAAGACTTATCTTTTTGCTCAAGCCTTCGATCTTCCCTCCCCCCCCCTTCACTTCCTCCCAGTCAAGCACACTCCCCCGCTCACAGTCTACTTAGGAGCTATAACACTTTGCGTCTACCTGGTATTTCTCTAAGCCCTCCAAATCAGCCTTCCCCCTCTTTTATGTTCCCTCATATGGTTTGTTTACCTGCTGTGTGGCTTGCTTGTCTATTTCACCAACCCTGTCCTGGTTGTTTGTTTTGTAACTTACACCCCTCTCTATTGTTGTCACTGGTGGTCTGTCTGTTGTCTGTCTTTGTTCGGTTCGTCCTGTCTCGTCTACCACGCTGTTTTTTACAGCCTACTTTTACTATTCTCTTGTTCTTCTTCTATCCCTTTTGCTTCCTAAATGGCGTTCTCTTTCATGTTTCTTTTTCCCGCAGCCATGCTTACTTGTATTGTAAACCGCCTTATATTATTGTTAAAGGCGGTATATCAAATTTGCTAAATAAAGATAAAGATAAAGCCCGGACCACGACAGTGCCATCTGTGACCCGTGCCAGGCCATGTCTCCAAAAACCAATAAGAAAAGGTCGGAGTTGCAGGAAAGGATGTTCCCACAGTGCGATTCGGCCCCGACTTCCTCAATGCTGAGCCCCAAGCCGAGCACCTCCCACAAGGTCCGGGCATCTTCAGAGTCTCACGGCGATGGCTCCTCCATAAAGATGCTGGACCCCTGGAAGAAAAAGAAACAACCCTCGAAAATAGTCAAGGCTCCACTGGTGAAACCCAGTAATGTCCCACGGCGGGAGTCGGGCGATTCCGAGCAGTACCCCCTCAAGGTCTCTAAGGAGTCCTCGGCCGGCAGCGACCGTGTGAGGTTCCTCAAGGATGTACTCGCTAGAGTGCTGGCATCAGGCCCGAGGTCCTCGGTGTCCACGCTGACAGCTGTAGAGCCTTCTGCCATCGACCAGAATGGTGGCCCTGGAGCAGAATATCTCTGCCATTCTGGACCTGCAGCAGGCAGTGATGTCTGGCTTGTCCGCATCATCTGCCCCGACAACCTGGCCCCCGACTGCAGGGAAATCCCCGTGCGTCAAGCCAGGTCCCGAGCGCCACCGGCCTCAGGCAAGTCCTTGGCACCGCATCCTTGGGAGTCCAGTCCTCCCCGACCAGTTTCCGGGAATCTGACCCGAGACCCACCGGGGGATCCCGGTTCCTCAGAGCCGGCCTTGAGGTGTGGGAGTCCCGAGCCTCAGAGTCCTCGACGCTCTCTGGCTCTGACTGAGAAACAGATCTCTTGACTCCAAAACGTCCCTTCGGAGCCGTCTCCCCCGAGGTCAAGGCCTTCCACAACTTCATCCGGGACATGGCCCGGGCCCTATCTGTCCCGACCACATCAGAGGAGGACCCGCGTACCGAAAAACTGGAAATCTCCATTATTGATTCCCCGCCAAAGGAGATGCTTACAGTGCCGGTCCAGCCTATTCTCGAGTGCCTAATTCTGTGGATGTGGGAGACCCCAGCCTCAGTGCCCGTGGTCAGCTGATGCCTCAACGCCATCTATTGCATCAAGAAGGGCCTTGGCTTCCAAAAATCTCAACTCCCACATAACTCCATGGTCGTGGTTTCCTCGATGCAGAAGCTCTAAAGTCAGAAGAACTATTCTAATGTTCCCCTGGGCAGAGAGGCACGAGCCCTCGATGCCCTCAGGCACAAGTGCTTCCAGGGCTCCATGCTGGGCTGTCAGATACAGGCCTATGAGCTATACATAGTCATGTATCTCAAGGGCCTCATCCAAGAACTGGCAGGCTTCTCTGCAGGCCTCGCCGGGGAACCACTCCAGAGATTCCAAGCCCTAACAACCGGGATCCGGGACTGCTCAAAGTTCCTCTCCCGCGCCACCTACGGCGGTTTGAGTCAGAAGCCCTGGTAGCAGCAGTGGGCATCGGGGCCTGGTGCCAGGCCTGGTTACAAACCTCCGACCTCGAACAATGGGTACAAGAAAAACTGCTAAATGTGCCCTGCACCGGGGAAAACTTATTTGGCAAACCCATGGCTGACAAGGCAGCTGAGATTGAAGCATAGGTCATGACCAGGCAGAGGCTCTCGAGGAAGACCTTGATTCTCCCCCGAAAGAAAGCATCAGGGAAAAGACCACCTTTCCTAAGGAAAAAGGGGTCTTTTCACCAAAGCCATTACCAACCCTTTTCAGGGCAGCAACAGTAGGGCACTCAGCTGAAGAATCAGGGCTGAGAAAGCCAAAGGCTCAGAAGCCTCAGCCCCCAGCTCCCTCCCAACCTGGGAGGAACGTTTGACTCCCCAGGCAGGGCCTCCTCCCCCTCGAGAGACCCTCCCGAGCCCACAGTTGTTCCGGGGTCACCATGGACCAGTGGGTTCTACAGGTGATAAAGGAGGGCTATCTCCTCTGGTTCTAGCAAACACCCCCAGAGTTCTTCCCAGAAGAGCCGGTGCAGCCTCTCCTTCACCAGACCTTGCTCATTTCAGCTCGCAGGCCTGCTCAAGGACAGGGCAGTAGAAACTGTACCCAGACATCTGTGGGGAAAGAGTTTCTACTTGGGTATTTCCTTGTCCCCAAAAGAACTGGGGGCCTCAGGCCTATTCTGGACCTGCGAAACATGAACACGTTTCTGGTGAGGGAGAAGTTCAAGATGCTGTCCCTTGGGACATTGCTGCCATACCTCCACCAGGGAGCCTGGCTGTGCTGCTTGGATCTAAAAGATGTATACACAGACATCCTAATCCATCCCACTCACAGGCAGTACCTATGGTTTGTAGTGGGAGGAGGGCACTACTCCTCACCAAGAGTTTTTACCAAATGCTTGGCAGTGGTAGCTGCCCAGCCGCACCTACAGGGAGCTTTCGTCTTCCCCTACCTGGACAACTGGCTAATCAGAGGGGGTTTGGCCTCAGAGGTCAGTCAGGCCACAGAGAGAACAACCCCCCTACTGCAGCACCTGGGGTTTGTCATCAACTACCCCAAATCCCATTGCTCTCCAGTCCAAAATTTGGAGTTCATAGGGGCTCGGTTGGGCACATTGCAAGTCAAGGCTACCCTTCCAAGAGAAAGGGCAGACCACCTCATACAACTGAGTTTGTCCGCCAGATCAGCCTCTTAGAACTCAGGGCAATCTTTCGGGTCCTATGAGTGTTACACCACTGCCTGCAGCACCAACCTGTGTTGATCCAGATGGACAATCAGGTTGCCATGCTTTACATCAACAAGCAGGGAGATACAGGCTCATACTCCCTCTTCCAGGAGGTGATAGCCCTCTTCTCCTTCACAGTGAGCAACAGCATGCTCCTACGATCGGTGTACGTGCCAGGCCAGGCAACTGCTTAACAGACAGGCTGAGCAGAGTCCTTTACTCACAAAAGTGGCATTTGAACCCCATGGTAATGAAGCAACTCTTCCACTGCTGGGGCAGGCCTGTGATAGACCTCTTTACAACACACAGCTACCTCGCTTTTGCTCACGCCAGCCACACCCGGGAGAGTTGTGACAGACACATTCCTGATACCATGGTCAGAAGGCCTACTCGATGCATTTCCACTGACAACCTACCCCTCTTCAGGGTGATGAGCGAGAGGGCGTCAGTAATACTGATCACCTCCAGATGGCCCATGCAACCCTGGATCCCTCTGCTGCTTTCCCTGTCGATGGTACTCCCAGTCCCACTGGGCTGGGCCTTGGACCTCCTGCCCAGGAGGAGGGCTCCCTCCTGCACCCCATCCTGGGATCGCTAACACTAACAGCCTGACTGCTGAAAGGGTAGCGTGGAACACAGGCTAAGTAGTAGGTCACTGTTTCTCTTCTCTCTCCCCCTATGCCCAATGTCTCCTTTTTCACCCTGTCTGCCTGTGCCCAGCATCTCTCCTTCTCTGCCTCCCCCTGTTCCTAGCATCTCTCCTCTCTCTCTCTCCCTGTGCCCAGCACCAGCATCTCTCTTCTCTTATTCTCCCCCCTCCCCAATGTCCAGCATTTTACTTCTGTCTCTCCCCTCCCCACCAATATCGAGCATCTGCCTACCATTTTGAAACTGGACATTGATGAGACTGGAGTGTTTGGGGATCGCTTTTGCCTCTCACTACCCACCAGCAAATCCCTAGTATGATCAGGGAGATAATCAGGACTTAATTTTCAGGAGAATGACCTAGAACACAGTCCCACCATTTCTTTTCAGACTCCAGAGTAGCAAGGGTGTTCTGCTTCAGCCTCTGCTTTCGAAGCCACTTGCAGGAAAGAAGGGGGGGGGGGGAGGAGGTGAGCCTGGAGCAGAGCAAAGAGCAGTCACTGTATTCCTTTATCCAACCCCTCTTTTATTGTTGCTACTGTCCCTGGCTGGCCCACCCTTTTCCCTAGCTCCACACTTCCAGTTCCTTTTTCTATAAATTAAGAGGATTGGGGTATCATTGGAAATTTGAGGGGGGAAGGTGGAGGATTCATTTTAGCTGCACCAGCCATGGTAAATGTATTCCCAGTATCAAGAGTGTTATCAGCAATGCACTTAACATGAGGTAAATGTCTATCCTGTGCAGTAACTGCACATGCAGATCTGGATGCACCCCCAGCAGTTACCACACAAGCTTTACAGTTACCATGTGTTAATTTTTGCAATCCGTGCACAGTTAATTACAGTTAGTGCCGCTGAATATCTGCGGGTGCTGCCTCTAAATGCCCCAATGTTAGCAGGCTATCATTGGGGCATTCTGGGGATGGAGTGGAGGTGGCACCAAGTGATAACCGGGCAGCGGTGATATTCAGCTGCTGCCTGATTTTTGCTAAGCGGTGAAAGTAAGGCACCTTAAAGGATGGCCTAATTTTCATTTCAGGAGCTAACCGGGTAATGGCTGAATATCCCCATTGCCCGGTTAGCTTCTCTGTTATCCAGCTGACCCAGCTATTCAATGTTGGTGGCCAGATATGGCCCTGGCATTGAATATCCAGGTCTTTCTTCAGCAGTGAAGACCAGCCACATTAGCAGTGCTAGCCACTGCCACTGAATATCAGGCTCTTAATTCTAAGCTATGCTGATCTCACTTCATCAATAGGGTAAATTCTGTCTAAGCGGCCTTTGCAGTATAGGGGACCCCCCAAGGAAGGAGGAGGCCCAATTGTAGCTGCTTCTGTATTTTCTGAAGTGGATTTCCTTTTGTTCTGAGGGCCCTTTAAATATTATTGCTTGAAGTCCATAATTTGAATTTCTGCCACTGCATCTTATTCCTTTCACTGCTTGTTTCCAGGGAAAATTCCAGAACTGTTTGGCTCCTGACATAAGGAAGTTCAGCTACTTCCCTGTCTATGTGGATCAGAATCTTGACCTCTTCAGGGATAAAAGGGTGTTGATGTACTGCACAGGAGGGATCCGGTGTGAGCGAGGCTCAGCGTACCTCAAGTCAAAGGTGAGCTTCTGTTTCCTCAGTACTGCTTAGGAATCTGGAGCTTCATATCTACAGGAACAAGCAGGAATGTAGTATTCACATATGGGTATTGTCGGTACCGACGGAGCCTGCGCGGGAACGCTCCCCAGCGTCCAATAGGAAAGCTTTTGGGAGCATCCCACAGCACCTGCGTGCTGCTTTCCTGCCTTTCCAACTCTCCCTCTTCAGTTCTTCATTTTCCGTGGTGCCGACAGGACGCATACCCTGTCATCGCAGAAAATCTATTCTTATTCTTTTGTTTTTTTGTGGTCGCGTCTGCCTTCATTCGACGCCTACCGGTACCGCCGGTTCTCTTTTCTTCTTTTAAAAAAAAACAAAAACAAAAAACAAACTATCTTTCTGAAAGATTTCTTTCTTCAGGGGCCTTTCCCCTCTCAGTGCTAGGCGCCATTTTGGGCACTAGGCCCACTTTCTTCAAACGTGGAGAAACCAGCTAGTGGTTTCAAGAAATGTTCTAAGTGTGGCGGTACCATATCCATCACCGACACCCATGACTGGTGTCTTAAATGTTTAGGTCCTGAACATTCTCCATTGGAGTGTCTCTCCTGCAGAAAGATGAACAAGAGGGGCCTGCAGAATAGAGCTGCAAAACTCGATACCCTTTTTGCCGCAGATACGATGTCAGTTGCATCAATGTCTTCCAGTGCTTCATCTTCCTCCCATGGATCTCAGCTAACTAAACCTAAGACTGGCCGGTCCTCAAAGGGTAGATCTCCTTCTAGGTATCGAGATGCCACTGGCGTTGCCCTCGAGGAAAGTTCACCGGCAAAACAGCTCCGGCAGGAAGCTTCGGCTTCCAAAGCATTAACAGGGCTCCAGAATGTTCCAGAGGCTTCCACCTCTGCAGAACTACTGGTGCCATGTTCTGGGGTCGTAGCCGCTTCCACCAGTACCGACACTCAAGCATCGTCAGGGGTGATGGATCAGAGAATCCTCGCTATCGAATGCAGTCTAGCGGCTCTCTTAGCAGCTTCGGGACCGCTACAGACGGCTCCACAGGTATTGGTACCGACATTGCTGCCGGTACCGACTGCACCTGTCTCGGCCTGTATGCTTCTCCCCATGCCGAGTCTTGAGTCTATCTCAGGTATCGAAAGACCGGTACTGAGACACCCTGATACCGACTTCGAATGGTACCAGTACCATGCGTTGCAGGAACACCCGGCACAGAGATACTTCAAATCCTTCTATTCTGATGACTCTGACGACTCTGCAATCCTTCCGGAGGATCCATCTCCTCAGCATAGAATGTCTCCTCCAGAAGACATGTCCTTCCAGGATTTCATATGTGATTTAGCTCGAGGTCTTGCAATCGCGGTGACTCCGGAAAAGGAACCCAGAGCAGAAGAATTAGAAATTCTTCAATACCCTAAGGCTCCTAAAGAGGCAGCTACTCTGCCCATTCATAGGATCTTGGATGATCTTATGCTAAGAATGTGGGAAACTCCTTTAACGGTGTCTCCACACTCTCGACGACTCAATACCATATACCGAGTTCCAAGCTGTCCTGGTATTCAAAAGACTCAGTTACCACACCATTCAATGGTAATGGAATCGGTGATGTGTAGGATTAAGAGTGCTAAAACGCATTATTCCAATCTTCCAGGCCACGAATCGAGGACACTCGATGCCTTTGGGCGTCGATACTTCCAATCCTCCATGTTGTCAGCCAGGATCAGCTTTTACATTCTGTATATGGGAATTTTCCTCAAGGAGGTTTGAGGAGACTTGGAGCTCATGAGCCCTCTTCTTCCTGAGGACAAAAGAGGGGAATTTCTTACTCTGGTCAAACATGCCCAGGATGTTTCCAAGTTTGTAAACCGTGCAACCTTTGATTGCTTTGAATGCATTAGCATAACCTCTGCTATCTCCATTGGTGCACGTCATATTGCCTAGATTCAGGCATCAGACTTAGAAATATGGGTGCAAGATAAACTGGGAAACATTCCTTGCACAGGAGAAAATCTCTTTGGCAAGGATTGGCAAGACAAGGCTAATCAGATTGAATCTGAAAATACCACCTTGAACAGACTATCAAAGTCTACAGCCAACCCAGCAAAGAAAAAGTCTGTCAAGAAATCCTTTTACAACAAGAAAAAGAGGTTTTACTCATTTTACACCCATCAGGGTCACTATCCGGTTCATATTCCCCAAAAGAGGCAACAACAGACCAGACAGCAGAGGAAGCCACAAGTTCCAAGAGCTCAGCCAGCTCAGCAGACTCAGCCTCCTCAGTGGCTTTGACTCTTTCCTAGAGAACTTAGTCTTTCTGTCCCTGCAAGGTCCAGAATCCTCCACAATTCCAGGCAGGATATGCCATTTTGCCAAAAGATGGCAACAAATAACATCAGAAAACTGGACTCTGTCTATTGTAAGAGAGGGGTACAGACTTCATTTTCACAGCATGCCCCCTCCTACAATCATAAGACAGTTCAATTCTCAAGTCCCGGCCACTGATCTCTTGGGCCAAGAGGTCGCATCACTTCTTGCTCAGGGAACAATAGAAGAAGTACCCATACCCCATAGGTTCTACTCCCCCTATTTTCTCATCCTAAAGAAAACAGAAGGAGACAGACCTATACTGGACCTCAGAGAATTAAACAAATATCTGTTCTGAGAAAAATTCAAGATGATCTCCCTCGGAACACTCCTGCCATACCTTCAGAGTCAGGACTGGCTATGTTCTCTAGATCTAAAGGATGCATATATGCATATTCTCATCCATTCAGATCACAGGAAATACCGTTGATTCCTTTTCCAGGGAAGACACTTCCAATACAGGGTTCTTCCCTTCGGTTTTGCTTCTGCCCCAAGAGTGTTCATAAAATGCATGGCAGTAGTAGCAGCATTCCTGAGAACTCTAGGAATAATCGTCTTCCCCTACTTAGACGACTGGCTCATTTGAGCATCGACAGCTCCAGAAGCCAGCTTCGCTCTTTCTCGCATGATGCAAATCCTTTGCTATTTGGGATTACTCATAAGCCTCCCAAAATCTTATCTCACCCCTTCTCAGTCCCTGGAATACATAGGGGCTTGTCTAGATACAAGACATTCAAGGGCTTTCCTACCACAGCCCCACTGCCTTCGTATAGTACAGCTGGCATCCCAAGCAGCTATGAAAGTCTTCCTCACTGCTCGGGAAATGCTTCAACTTTTGGGGCATATGGCAGCCACTGTCCATGTGGATCCCTATGCTCGCCTTCACATGCAAGCAGCCCAGTGGACCCTATCCTCTCAGTGGACACAGGCCTCGGGTCGCCTATTGGACAAAATCAGAAACTCCACACGTCTCATTTTGTCCCTTCAATGGTGGCACTCACTGGAAAATCTTCTCATAGGCTCTCCTTTCCAGCAACCTCCATTCCAAGCCACCCTAACAACAGATTGGGTTGGGGGGCTCACTTGCATGATCTCTCGACTCAGGGTCTCTGGACCCCACAGGAGGCTTGTCTTCATATAAACCTCCTAGAACTCAGAGCCATTTTCCATGCTCTTCAAGTATTCCAGGCCCAGCTCAGCTACAAGACAGTCTGGGTCCAGACCGACTATCAGGTAGCCATGTTCTCTGTGAACAAGCAGAGCAGAATGGGCTCTCTGTTGTTATGCAACGAAGCTTTGTGACTGTGGACCCTCTCCAGAGAGCATCAAATCCATCTCCTAGTGGTATATCTTCCGGGCATTCAAAATCTTTGGGCAGACAAACTCAGTCGAATACTGCTGCCACACGAATGGTCTCTTCACTCAGACCAGCTTGCTCGAGTGTTTCAAATCTGGGGAACGCCAGATATAGACCTCTTTGCAAGTCCACAGAATGCCAAACTTCCCCGATTCTGTTCCAGAATTCTGACTCAAAACTGTCAGGCAAGGGATGCTTTTCTCCTCCACTAGGGTCAGGACTTCCTCTATGCCTTCCCACCCATTCCCCTCATTCCCAAAATGTTGTTCAAGCTTCAGAGAGACAGAGGTCGTATGATACTCATAGCTCCACGTTGGCCATGGCAAACGTGGTATCCTCTGCTTCTACGTCTCTCTCAAGCCATGCCTCTGGAGTTGGGATATGCTCCAGATCTTCTTTCTCAGGAGGACGGGACGCTATTGCACCCGAATCCCCAGTCCCTGCATCTCAGGACCTGGTTGCTGAAAGCCTAGAACTTCTGGATATCAACCTTTCTCAACAGGTAAAGGATATCCTCGTGGCTTCCAGAAAACCCTCCACAAGATGATCCTATGCCTTCAAGTGGAAAAGGTTCTCTGTATGGTGTTCTCAAAGGGGACTTAACCCCCTTTTGGTGCCTGTGGAATCGCTACTGGAGTATCTCCTCCATTTATCAAATTCTGGTCTTAAAACCAATTCAGTAAGGGTCCATCTTAGTGCCATTGCAGCTTCTTGCAAGCCTGTAGATGGACAACCTATTTCCTCTCATCCACTTGTAGCAAGATTTATGAGAGGTCTACTCTTAACAAAACCTCCCATTAAGCCACCGCTGGTGGCATGGGACCTGAATCTTGTTCTCGGGCAGCTTATGAAACCGCCCTGGGAGCCTTTAGCCACTACAGCTCTAAAGTTTCTTTCCTGGAAGGTGATCTTCCTAATTGCCCTCACTTCTGCAAGACGCATCAGTGAGTTACAGGCCTTAGTGGCGGATCCTCCTTATACAAGATTTCACCATGATAAAGTAGTTCTTAGGACTCATCCTCACTTTATGCCAAAGGTGGTTTCACCTTTTCATTTAAACCAAGCGGTTTACCTTCCTGTATTCTTTCCTAGGCCTCATGCCTCTAATGCAGAAAGGAACCTTCATACTTTAGATTGTAAAAGAGCCTTGGCTTTTTACCTTCAAAGAACTAAGCAATACAGAAAATCTTCTCAGCTTTTTGTTGCTTTTGATTCTAGTCATTTGGGACTTCCAGTTTCCAAAAGAACTCTCTCTAGGTGGATTGCAAATTGCATATCCTTTGCTTATGAGAGTAAGGGACTTTCTCTCGAAGGCCATGTCACACCTCACAATGTGAGAGCAATGGCAGCCTCTATGGCTAATCTTCGTTCTGTGTCCATTGACGACATTTGTAGAGCAGCCACTTGGGCTTCGGTACACATTTTTACAGCCCACTACTGCTTAGACAAGAACTCCCGTCGGGATGCCTCATTTGGCCAGACTGTTCTCCAGCATCTCTTTCAGACTGAGGACAACTCCTACCCACCGTCCTGGGTTTGGATGCCAGAGATCCATGGGAGGAAGCATGACCAATCTCACCATGGGTTTGCAACTTTCTGGGGTCATCCCCCTGGTATCTCTCAGCTGGGGAGTCCCCATATGTGAAGACTACATTCCTGCTTGTTCCTGGAGATAGCGTAGTTACTCACCTGTAACAGGTGATCTCCGGGAACAGCAGGAATTAAGTCTTCACAACCCACCCACCTCCCCTAGGAGTTGTCTCTCTCTCTCTCTCTCTCTCTTTCTTTCTCTCCTTTTGTCTCAGCTATAAACTCAACTGATGAGGGAGAGTTGGAAAGGCGGGAAGGCAGCACACATGCGCTGTGGGATGCTACCAAAAGCTTTCCTATAGGACGCTGGGGAGCGTTCCTGCGCAGGCTCCGTCGGTACCGACGATACCCATATGTGAAGACTTAATTCCCGCTGTTCCCGGAGATCACCTGTTACAGGTAAGTAACTACGCTATACTTGCTATCAGTTATCTGTCTATTTGATATATCGTTTTAGTTTTCTGACATTTTAAAGAAAAGATAAATGGAAGGTTGAAGAAGAAGCTGTAAAAGGCTCATCGAAAAGAAAGCATTTTAAAATTGAAAGTTTATAAAAGGACAAACACCACAGTACAACAGTGCACCATTTAACAATAAACAATAACTACTTAACAAGAAAACCCAGGGGCTGGGTAGTCGTAAGTCAGCATCAGCACCCACACATACACACACACTCTCTCTCTCTTTCTCTTTCCAAGATCCTTTACATTTTTCAGTATAACCTTATCACATCTCATCCCTATTTCCTTTCCCGTCCCCTCACACTTGGCTCCAGACTTTGTCCTGTTATCATCTTCTCAGGTCATTCATGATGCCCATGACTTCACAAGACATTTTACAACACCCAATCTTCAGAGGGGGCTCACACATTCTCCTAAAGATACTAACTTGTTGTGGTGTGCCCCAGGGATCTGTCCTTGGTCCGATTCTTTTTAACATCTTTGTTAGTGATATAGCAGAAGGGCTGTTGGCTAAGGTTTGCCTTTCTGCGGATGATTCCAAAATCTGCAGGTGTAGATGACATGAGGAGGGATCTAGCTAAGCTTGAAGAATGGTCTAGAGTTTGGCAGCTGGGATTTAATGTTAAAAAATGTAAGGTCATGCATTTGGGCTGCAGCAATCCAAGGGAGCAATACAGTATAGTGGGTGAAGTACTTTTGTCCACTAAAGAAGAGCGGGACCTAGGCGTGGTTGTGTCTGATGATCTTAAAGTAACTAAACAGGTAGAAAAAAGGCGACAGCAAAAGCTAGAAGAATGCTTGGGTGCATACGGAGAGGAATGACTAGCAGAAAAAAGGAGGTGATAATGCCTCTGTATAAGTCTTTGGTGCGACCTCTTTTGGAGTATAGTGTGCAATTCTGGATGGAGTCGGTGCAGAGGGTGGCTACTAAAATGGTTAGTGGTCTTCATTATAAAGCATATGAGGACAGACTTAGGGATCTTAATATGTACACCTTAGAAAAAGGTGGGATAGAGGTGATATGATTGAGATGTTTAAATACCTCCGTGGCATAATTGTTCAGGGGGAGAGCCTCTTTCAATTGAAAGCAAGTTCTACTACGAGGGGACATGGGATGAGGGTGAAGGGGGATAAATTCAGGAGTGATATGCGGAAATATTTCTTTACGGAAAGAGTGGTGGATCCGTGGAATAGTCTCCCAGTGGAGGTGGTACAGATGAGGACAGTAACTGAATTCAAAAAAGCATGGGACAAACACAGAGGATCTCAAAAGGAAAAAAGGGACTGTTGTAGTTTTTATGGAAGTACAGACTAGATAGGCCATGCGGTCTTTTTCTGTCATATTTCTATGTTTCTATTTTAAAGACAGTTATCTCATTCATTGTATATATGTTCCAAAGCCATCTTATCAAGGATTCCCTGCTAGGCAGCCTGGCAGCCTTCCAATTCCAAACTATCTCAGCTCCAGCAGCCATAAAACATAATAAAACTAGTTTACCCTTCTCATCCTCTTGTTCTTAAGGTAGTTTATTGAAAAAATTATGGGATCTTGCATTAGCTCTAGTCCTATCATTTCTTTAAAGTCTGCTGTCACATTCCTCTTCCCCTCCCAATGCTCCTGCATTTTATGACAACACCACCACATGTACAACAGTGTGCTGTAAGACCCTGTTAAATTATTGGTTAACTCTAAACTGCTTTGAATAGTAGAAAGACAGTATAAAGATATGTTTAAATAAAATAAATAATAACTACCAACTTTCCTACAATCTTACCAACACTCCTCCTTGGCACTTTTAAGCATCTTGCTGAACCTCAACAGACAGACTGAACCTCAGAAAACAAAAGATATTATATTGCCTCTATATCGTTCCATGGTGAGACCGCACCTTGAATTTTGTGTGCAATTTTGGTCGCCGTATCTTAAAAAGGATATAGCGTTATTAGAAAAGGTTCAGAGAAGAGCCACCAAAATGGTAAAGGGGATGGAAGGATACTCCTATGAAGAAAGGCTAAATGGTTAGGGCTCTTTAACCCGGAAAAGAGACGGCTGAGGGGAGATATGATAGGTCTATAAATTAATGAACGGAGTGGAACGGGTAAACGTAGATCGATTGTTTACGTTAACAGAATATAGAAAGACAAGGGGACATGCAATGAAGCTACAGGGTAAACTATTTAAGACTAATAAAAGAAAATATTTTTTCACTCAACGTGCAATCAAACTCTGGAATTTGTTACCGGAGGATGTAGTAAAGGCTGTTAGTGTAGCTGGGTTTAAAAAAGGTTTGGCCAAGTTTCTGGAGGAAAGGTCCATAAACCATTATTAAGAAGGGACCCAGGATATCAATGCTTGACCCAGTACAAGCATTGTGGAACCTGTGTCTTTTGGGGAAACTGCTAGGTACGTATGACCTAGATTGGCCACTGTTGGAAACAGGATACTGGGCTTGATGGACCTTGGTCTGACCCAGTATGGCATATCTTATGTTCTTATGTTCTTATTGTTAGACTGAGGTATGAACAAAATGAAACTGTACCCATTTTCCACCAAAGATGCTGATATGGACAGTTTAGCTGTGGACATCAACATTTTTCCCCATTCTTACTCCTCCAACTCTTGCCCAGTATGCTCTTCCTAGGATTTAACATAAGGTATCCTGTCTATCCTCCATGCGATCACTTGGATATCACTTGGATAGCAACCCTCTTACCTTGTACTAACTGGTATAAATCTTCAAAATCGGTAAATTTCCATTTTAAATCTGCAGACACTATCCTCCTAAAATGTATGGCCTAACCTGCATGTATTAATAATAATCATCACTTTTCAATTTGTATTGTGCTTTTAGCTCCTCAAATGAAAGTGCCCACCCTTCCCCCAAAATTGCCCAACACAATACAGACTGATCCCTAGGGGGAGAACTTGCTAAATCTAAGCAACAGAAACTTGGAAAACCTCTTTCCATTCGTCAACTTCCTCCTAATCTTCGCAGCACCCCAGTAAAAGTTTAATGTGTGGATTTTGTATTTCTAAAGACCTGTTATTAAGACAGAGCAACCATGGCAATCCATTTAAAGTCATCTCCCCTGCCTCCTCTTGCTCAGTTTGCACACATTGCTTCATCTCTCCCACTATCTCCCTCCATTTCATCAGTGCATGCAACTGTGCCGCTAAGTAATAAGTCTTAAAACAAGTGCTTCTCCCTTCTCTTTGGATAAATAAAGTAAAGTACCATCCTTGCCACTCATGATGCCATTTTGCCCAAACAAACTCAAAAGGTTCTGTAATAACATCCTAGGAACTCTATCCAGAACTTCTGCCAGCAATGACATGAACAATCTAGGCAAAATGTTCATTTTTTTGTGGCTGTTTGCCCAGTCCATGACAGATTCAGATCTACCCAAGCATCTAAATCCCTAAAAACATCCTTCAGTAGAGGGCCAGTTGATACAGTTTTGTGCAATCCCTTGCCACTTGAACTCCCAGGTATTTGATAGATCCGTCAGCCCACCTAAATGGAAGGGATTCCCACAAAGATTATAGTTTGCTCAAAGTACCCTTTTAAAGCCTCTAATTTTCCTTTGTTAATTTTATATCTAGATACTCTACTGTATTTACATTTTCTGGAGTAGGACAAGCCATGAGAGAAGTGGCTGATTAATATTAAAGATAACATCATTTGCAAATAATGCTATTTTAGAATTCCTAGCCCCAACCAGCATGCCCCTTATAACCCTCCTCTCTGGAATCATAAGAGCGAACAAAAGAAGGCATAATAAGTAGCTCTGCGACTTTCATTCTGAAGCATAAATGGACTCTAATATCCCCCAATTTACTCTGAGGAGAGTTGTACATCTTAACCCATTTTATAAACTTGGACCACAGTTCCACTTTATGCAGCACACAAAACACAAACCCTTACTCAGTGTGAATGAAAGCTTTTTCGGCATCAGTCATCAGCAACAGGTAAAGAATCTTATCTGTTTTTACTCTCCAAATCAAATTAAACAGCCATAATAGGCATAATGTCTGCGCTATGAGAAGGCACCTTCCCTCTATCCCTTTTTCCGAGAATGTGGTATTGCCTAGCTTAAGGAGCATGTTTACTAAAATCTGCACCAGTAGTGTGCATTTTTCAATGTGAAATTAGCATGGAAGCCCTTGCTTAGTTTTGGGGGCATCTGTGTCCATTCCCATGCCCTTCATTGAGGAGACATTATGCGCACCTGTACTAACAGCAACAGGTGCAGTTAGTGTGCATGCGAAACGCTCACACTAATGGCAATGCACCATCAAGACTCACATTATGCTCCTAACCTGCCCAGTCTCTGCTCAATCACATGCTAATTGGTTAGCACAGGGCTCCATGCTGACTGTTAGTGTGACAAATCCCACATTAACGGTTAGCGCATGTTAGTAACATAGTATATGATGGCAGATAAAGATCAGTATGGTAAGCCAATAACTTACTTGCTTAATTCCCAAATTCAAAGAATACCTGCTTCACCTTCACTAGCCTGTACACCATTTCACTAGCACATAGCCGTAGTAATTCCCTCCTAGCTTTCTCAAATCCTTAAGCGCCCTAATGGATTGGGGCTCCTCCTCTTCCTTCGATTTTAATCAAAGGGTAATAAAAATAAACAGGAGTTATTCAAAGACATTCATTTTGGAGAGAGGGATGAAGCAAGGATGCCCCCTTTGCCCTCTCCTTAGCCATTTGCGGTGAAAATTAGGAGTCTTCAGGAGGAATTAGGGTGAGTGATCAGGAAAACAAGTTAGCTTTAGTTGTTTATAACATTTTGATTTATTTATTTAACATTATTTTATATACCGCTTTTCAATTTCTCAAAGCGGTTTACAAAGAACATAACTTTGTTTACATAGAACGGTTCATTGGTAACAATTTACAGTACAGATAATAGTGACAATCTTCCAACATTTGTAACTATTTACAGAAGAAACATTTTGTAACTATTTACAGGGTATTGATAGCTTACATGTTGAGTTGACCTTTTGCAGGTGGATTGAGTTATCAGTGAAGTTACGTGACTCCTATGGTGTCAAAGTGTTCCTTAAATAGATGGGTTTTTAGAAACTTTCTGAAGTCAGCAGCATCAGTAATCACTCTCAGGTGGTGTGGCAGTGAATTCCATAGTGAAGGGGCATAATGCTCAAATACTCTAAGGAGTGTGTTCTGGGAGGTGCCTGTAGAGATTGTGGTGTTTGTAAGGGTTTTTATGTGCTGCTTCCTTCTTGATTGAGTGTTTGGGACTTTTCTGATTAAGTTGGTTAGACATCCAGCAGATTGGTTGTGTAGTATTTTGAAAGTTATCATTATTGCCTTATATTTAATTCTGGAGTGAATGGGAAGCCAATGGAGGGATTCCAATATAGGGGGGATATGAGCTTGCTTGTTTGTTCCTGTGATCAGCCGGGCTGCTGCGTTTTGAGCCAGTTGTAAAGTTTGGATTGCGCATCTGGGTAAACCATGTAGGATCAAGTTACAATAATCAAGCTGCAGGGTGATCAGTGCTTGGCAAACAGATCTGAACTGGTTCTGATCGAGTAAAGGTCAAAGGTTTTGCAGCATTTTCATTTTATAGTAGACTTTGGAAGTTGTTCTGTTAATGCACAAGCAACAGAGCAGCAGGAAGAGCACCCCCTCCTCCCTGACTGGCATCGGGCGAGGGAGCGGGAAGGAGATTCCCTCCCCGCTCACTGGCCCAAGGCCAATCAGGGCCGACGACGGACATTTAAATTCTGCAGCGCCATCGGGCGCGAAGACAAGCAGCAGAGCAGCAGGAAGAGCACCCGAAGACGAGCTTACATAAGAACATAAAATATGCCATACTGGGTCAGAGCAAGGTCCATCAAGCCCAGTATCCTGTTTCCAACAGTGGCCAATCTAGGTCATACGTACCTAGCAGTTTCCCCAAAAGAAACAGGTTCCACAATGCTTGTACTGGGTCAAGCATTGATATCCTGGGTCCCTTCTTAATAATGGTTTATGGACCTTTCCTCCAGAAACTTGTCCAAACCTTTTTTAAACCCATCTACACTAACAGCCTTTACTACATCCTCCGGTAACAAATTTCAGAGTTTGATTACACGTTGAGTGAAAAAATATTTTCTTTTAATTAGTCTTAAATAGTTTACCCTGTAGCTTCATTGCATGTCCCCTAGTCTTTATATTCTGATAATGTAAACAATCGATCTACGTTTACCCGTTCCACTCCGTTCATTAATTTATAGACTTCTATCATATCTCCCCTCAGCCGTCTCTTTTCCAGGTTAAGAGCCCTAACCTTTTTAGCCTTTCTTCATAGGAGTATCCTTCCATCCCCTTTACCATTTTGGTGGCTCTTCTCTGAACCTTTTCTAATAATGCTATATCCTTTTTAAGATACGGCGACCAGAATTGCATACAATATTCAAGGTGCGGTCTCACCATGGAACGATATAGAGGCATTATAATATCTTTTGTTTTATTTTCCATTCCTTTCCTTATGATACATAGCATTCTATTTGCTCTCTTGGCCGCCGCTGCACACTAGGCCGAGGGTTTTAACATGGTATCCACAATGACGCCTAAATCTTTTTCCTGGGTGGTGGTTCCTAATGTGGAACCTTGCATCGTGTAACCATAGTTTGGGTTGTTCTTCCCTAGGTGCATAACTTTGCACTTGTCCACATTAAATTTCATCTGCCATTTTGATGCCCAGTCTTCCAATTTATCAAGATCCTCTTGCAATTTTCCACAATCCTCTTGGGTTTTAACAACTTTAAATAGTTTTGTGTCATCTGCAAATTTGATAACCTCACTCATTATTCCCTTTTCCAGGTAATTTATGAATATGTCAAAAAGCAGCGGACCCAGCACAGATCCCTGGGGTACACCACTATTCACCTTTCTCCATTGGGAAAATTGGCCATTTAGCCCTACCCTCTGCTTTCTATCTTTTAACCAGTTCCTGATCCACAATAGTACACTGCCTCCTATCCCATGACTCTTTAGTTTTGCCAAAAGTCTCTGATGAGGGACCTTGTCAAAGGCTTTCTGAAAGTCCAGATACACTATATCAACTGACTCACCTTTGTCTACCTGTTTATTCACACCTTCAAAAAAACATAACAGATTAGTAAGACAAAATCTTCCTTGTCTAAAGCCATGTTGGCTGTCTCCCATTAGGCCATGACTATCTACATGCTGAGTAATTTTGTTCTTTATGATGGTTTTTACCATTTTTCCCGGTACTGACGTCAGGTTCACTGGTCTGTAGTTTCCCGGATCACCCCTGGAACCCTTTTTAAAAATTGGCGTTACACTGGCCATCCTCTAATCTTCAGGTATTACAGATGATTTTAATGATAGTTCACAGATTACTAATAGCAGCTTACGCCTTCAAGTGGTGAGGCTTCTTGGTCTGGTGCTCCGAGCTCCAGATCGACCCTTTCTTGTGTCCCACTCGGTAGGTCCTCCAGTACCTTCTCCATCTCTCGAAGGAGGGGCTGAAGTCGAGCTCTTTCAGGGTACACCTGAGCGCCATCTTGGCGAATCACTTCCCCCGTAGAGGGCAAACCCCTCTCGGAGCAACCCTTGGTCTTCCACTTCATGCGGGGCCTCTTGCTGTCCAAACCTCCCTTCCGGCCTCCTCTGGTGGAATGTGCTCATACAGCTTACGCGTTCACCCTTCGAACCGATGGCGACGTGCTCGCTTTGGCATCTTTCCTGGAAGGTGGCCTTCCTGGTGGCTTTGACTTCAACGCGCCGAGTCAGTGAGCTCCAGGCTCTCATGGCTGAAGCCCCTTACACTAGGTTCTATAGGAACAGGGTGGTCTTCCGTACCCAACCCAAGTTCCTGCTGAAGGTTGTCTCGGATTTTCATCTCAATCAGGAGATAGTCTTACCGACCTTCTTCCCGAGACCCCATGCCGACCAGGCATTGACAGTATTGCATACCCTCGACTGAAAGAGGGCTGCCTTCTATCTGCAGCGCACACAGCCTCATCGCAAGTCTGGCCGGCTCTTCGTTACTTATGACCCCAACTGCCTGGAGCAGGCAGTCACAAAATGCACTCTTTCCATCTGGTTGGCGGCATGCGAAGGCAGGCGCCCTGCTGTATTAGCGGGTCACCGCACATGGCGTCCGAACCAAAGCGGCTTTGGTAGCTTTGCTGCGCTTGGTGTCGCTATCAGACATCTGCCGGGTTGCGACCTGGGCTTCGGCGAACACTTTCACCCTGCCTGGAGAGGGAGTCCCACCGGGACAGCACCTTCAGCCAGGCTGTACTCTGTAATGTGTTCGGGGTATAAGCAACTCCTGCCCTCCGACCCTTCTTGATGGCTACCGAGGGTTTTGCGCCAGGGACCCAACGACTCAGGCTCCTTCGGGCATTGGTTTCTGCTTATGACCTCGTGGAGGCGTTTTTGGTTACAGGTTCGGTAGTGTGTAGCTGGGGAGTCCCATAAGTGAGGACTGACTTCCTGCTTGTTCCCGGAGAAAGCATAATTACTCACCTGTAAGAGGTGTTCTCGAGGGATAGCAGGAATCAGTCCTCACTATCCTCCCACCTCTCCTGATGAGTTGCTGGATTTTTATTTTTCCCTTGCCATCTGCTTGGTAGGACTCGAGCTAAGGGACCTGACTGAGCAAGATGGCACCCTTGGGCGGGAAAATGACCACGCATGCGAAGCAGCAATCCCAAAGGCTTTCTTTGAAAGAGGGGGAATTGCTCTGCGTGGGCTCCGTCGATGCTGACGTCACCCATAAGTGAGGACTGATTCCTGCTGTCCCTGGAGAACACCTGTTACAGGTGAGTAACTATGCTTTCCTGGAGTCCTACTAGACCAGTCCAGGACCTGATCCGTTCAGCTTTGTGCTTTGAAATGTAACCTTCTATATATTTGTCCCTTTGGACCATGCAGAGATTGTATATAATTGTTTTCATTGAGGGGTTCCTTGGGAAGATTTGACTACCTTCCATTGCTTGTTACGAAAATACTGAGATCTCCCTCTAGCTGTGCTAGGTTTTATGATATCACAGCATAGTTTTACTTTATTTTCTCTGTTTCGCATCTGCTGGCAGGGGGAAATAACTGACTAGTCTGGACTGGTCTAGTAGGACTCCAGGAAATTCTCCATATGGAGTAATCTTTTTAGTACTGCTTGATCAAAGGTGATATCAGATCTTGATGCTTTATTCAAGCAGCAGTGTCTGTTAAAAGTATGTATGGTAGAACAGGGTTACTTTACAAATGTCCTCGGACAATGATATCTGAAGCTGAGCCTTCATTGTTACATCAAAAGAGTTGGCATATATGGGAGCATCACTAGTGGTTCTTGAGTTAGCCATTGCAAACATGGGAACCACATCTCTGTTGGCCAGTTTGTAACTATCAAGACAACATGCACAGAGTCTAAGCCTATCTTCTGGATGGTTTTGGAAATGAGTGGAATTGGTATAAAAGCATATAGCAGTATCTCCAGGAACAAGCAGGAATGAGTCTTCACATATGGGTACGTCGGTACCGATGGAGCCTGCGCGGGAACGCTCCCCAGCTTCCCAAAAAGGAAAGCTTTTGGGAGCATCCCACAGCGCCTGCGCGCTGCCTTCCCGCCTTTCCTAACCGCCTCTCCCCAGTTCTTCTTTTCTGCGGAACCAGCAGGTCGTGTTCCTGTCACCGCTGAAGAAGTTCTTTGTTTTATTTTATTTCTTTGGTTGCGCGTCTGCCTTCCCCGACGTCGGACCGGTACTACCGGTCTTTCTTTCTTTTCTTATAAAAAAAAAAAAAGAACATATTTTTCCCTCACTTAGTGTGTTTTTCCTCTTTTGGGCTTTAGGCCTCACGAGAAATTTTCCTCATAGAAAAACCAGCCTCCGGGTTTAAAAAATGCACTAAGTGCAGCGGTACTATTTCTGTTACCGACACCCATGAATGGTGTCTTAAATGTTTGGGTCCTGACCACTCCATTTTGGATGGTTCATCCTGCTCCTTGATGTCTAAACGAGGTTTACAGAACCGAGCAGCCAAGCTCCATGTGCTGTTTCCCTCTGATGCAGCTTCAGTAGCATCGACGTCTTCCAGGGCTTCTTCTTCCTCCCATGGATCTCAGGTAACCAAACATAAATCCAGCCGGTCCTCGAAGGGTAGATCTCCTTCCAAGCATCGAGATGCCTCCGGGCTTGCCCTTGAGGATCCTGCACCGGCAAAACTACCCCGGCGGGAAGCTCCGGCTTCCATAGCTCCACCTATGGGGTTACAGGTTGACATCGATGGCATGGCCTCGACCGATCACCTGTTAGAATGCTCTGGGGTACCGGCACAACCTTCCGGTACCGAGTTCCAGGCATTCATGGCGTCGATGGATCAGAATGTTCTATCCATGAAGCAGGCTATCATGGCCTTCATCCAAGCTGCGACGCTGCTGATACCACAACAAACTCAGTTGTCGGTATCGGCCCAGGTACCAGCACCAATGCCGGTACCGGTACCAACTGCATCGACATCGGCCATGGTGTCGTCTGCAGCGGTTCCCTGTCTAGGGATGCCTATCGGTACCGAACTGATACCGATAACGCCCGATGTCGATACGGCTCGGTACGCGTATCAAGCTTTGAAAGAGCACCCTGACAGTCGATACTTTGATTCCTCCGAAGATTCTGATGCATCGGAGGCATCTGCTGAAGTATCCATAGCCCTTCCTGAGGAGCCTTCTTCTCCAAAAAGAAGAATGTCTCCTACAGAAGACTTGTCCTTTCAAGAATTCATAAGCGAAGTGGCTAAAGGGCTTTCTATTTCAGTAACCTCTGAATCAGAGCCTAGAGCTAAAAAATTGGATATTTTAGGTTATGCTAAGGCTCCTAAGGAGGCAGTCACCTTGCCAATTCATGAGATTCTTTATGATCACATGATTGACTTATGGGAGACTCCTCTCACTATCTCTCCTCATTCTCGTAGGTTGGACACTATGTACTGTGTCCCTCCTTGTCCTGGTTTTCATAAAACACAGCTTCCTCACCATTCTATTGTGGTGGAGTCAGCTATGAAAAAGATAAAGAGTGCAAAAAGACACTCCTCTGCTCCTCCACGAAGAGAATGCAGGACCTTGGATGCTTTTGGTAGGAAAATCTTCCAAGCCAGTATGCTCATTGCCAGAATCAACGCCTATAGTCTTTATATGGGTATGTTTCTGAAAGAAGTTGCAGATAAGCTGCACACTTTCCTCCCTTTTCTTCCAGAGGATAAAAGGGAAGAATTTCTTATTTGGCTTAAGCATACTCAAGATATTTCAAAGTTTTCCAACCGTGCATCTTTTGACTCCTTTGAGGGTGCCAGCAGAGCTTCGGCCATTGCCATAGCTGCATGCAGAATTGCTTGGCTCCAAGCTTCTGATCTAGAATCTTGGGTCCAGGATGGCTTGGGAAATCTTCCCTGTACAGGAGAAAACCTGTTTGCCAAAGATTGGCAAATAAAAGCCACTCAAATGGATGCAGAAAATTCTGCTTTGGATAGACTTTCAAAGTCAACCTCCATTCCTGCCAAGAAAAAACCTTTCAAGAAGTCTTTTTTCAAGAAAGGCAAATTCCATCCTGCTTCTGGCCAACAATCATCCACAGGTCGTTTTGCTGCTAAGCGTCAGCAACCTAAACAGGCCAGGCCTAAGCCTACAGGGGCTGCTTCAACTCAGCAGACCCAGCCTCCTCAGGGCTTTTGACTTGATGCTAGAGAACTTAGCCTTTCTGGCTCTGAAACAGCCAGAGCCTCTCACCATTCCAGGAAGGTTAGCTCATTTTGCTCCCAGATGGGAGCAAATTACAGCAGAGCAGTGGACCCTCTCCATCATAAGGGAGGGCTACAAACTTCATTTTTCAAACCTTCCTCCTCACACCATGGTGAGACATTTCAATTCTCCAACATCTCTCCTCGACCTTCTAGGTCAGGAGGTGGCTGCCCTTCTTGCCCAAGGGGCAATAGAAGAAGTACCTCTTCAACAAGGGTCAGGGTTTTACTCCCCCTACTTTCTGATCCCAAAGAAAACAGGGGGCCACAGACCCATATTAGATCTCAGAGAATTGTACAAATTTCTATGCAAGGAGAAATTCAAGATGCTTTCTCTGGGCACTCTCCTTCCATACCTTCAGAGTCAGGATTGGCTTTGTTCTCTAGATCTCAAGGATGCGTACACACATGTCCTCATCCATCCATCTCACAGAAGGTTCCTCCGTTTTCTTTTCCAAGGAAAGCATTACCAATACAGGGTGCTTCCTTTCGGTCTGGCCTCTGCTCCAAGAGTGTTCACCAAATGCATGGCAGTAGTAGCTGCATTTCTACGCACTCTGGGAATATTTGTATTCCCATACCTGGATGACTGGCTCATCCGAGCTCCATCTCAGTCAGAGGCCCAGACTTCCCTGGACTGCACAAGGCGCATTCTGCAGTATCTGGGACTTGTGGTAAACCTCCCAAAGTCCCAGCTCACCCCTACTCAGTCCCTAGAGTTCATAGGGGCCTGGCTAGATACTACCACTGCAAGGGCCTATCTTCCTCAGGCCCGTTGCCTATGCCTAGTGCAGTTAGCCTCCCAGATTCAGTCAAAGAGCCATTTAACTGCCCGGGAGATGCTACAACTGCTAGGCCACATGGCATCCACAGTGCATGTGGTCCCCTATGCTCGCCTTCACATGAGAGCAGCTCAATGGACTTTGTCCACTCAGTGGACTCAAGCATCAGGGGCTCTATCAGACAAAATAGCAGCCTCCAGGCGCCTCTTTTGGTCTCTCCAGTGGTGGAGGTCCACCCAAAATCTGTTGCTGGGGTCCCCCTTCCAACAGTTGTTGCCCCAAGCAACCCTCACAACAGATGCCTCCCAAACAGGTTGGGGAGCTCATCTGCAAGACCTCTCCACTCAGGGCACTTGGTCTCCACAGGAGACCTCTCTACATATCAACCACTTGAAGCTCCGAGCAGTTTTTCTAGCTCTCAAGGTCTTCCATACCCTGCTCAGCTACAAGACAGTCCTCATTCATACGGACAATCAGGTAGTCATGTTTTACATAAACAAGCAATGAGGAACTGGCTCTCTGTCGCTTTGCAACGAAGCTTTAAGATTGTGGGCCTTCGCCAGAGAGCATCAAATCCATCTCCTGGCCGTATACCTTCCAGGAATCCAAAACTCTTGGGCAGACAGACTCAGTCGAGTTCTGCTTCCACACGAATAGTCCCTGCACATGGACCAAGTACTCAGAATCTTTGAAGAGTGGGGAACCCCGGACATAGACCTCTTTGCAAGTCAGTGGAATGCCAAACTTCCCCGGTTCTGTTCCAGAATTCCGTGTCAGGGAGTTCAGGCCAAGGATGCCTTCCTCCTTCACTGGGGTCAAGACTTTCTGTATGCCTTTCCACCCATTCCCTTAATTCCCAAGACTCTGTTCAAGCTCCAGAGGGATCAAGGATCTGTGATCCTCATAGCTCCATGCTGGCCACGCCAAGTGTGGTACCCTCTACTTCTGCATCTCTCTCAAGCTCCCTCCCTAGACTTGGGAGCTGCTCCAGACCTTCTGTCCCAGGAGGAGGGGACTTTGTGGCACCCAAACCCCAAGTCCCTTCACCTCAGAGCTTGGTTGCTGAAGGCCTAGACCTTCAAGGTTGGAATCTTTCTCAGCAGGTGAAGGATATCCTCCATGCTTCCAGAAAACCTTCTACTAGACGTTCCTATGCTTTTAAATGGAAAAGGTTTTCCATTTGGTGTACTGAGAAGGGTCTTGACCCTCTAGCACTACCTTTGAATTCTCTATTGGAATATCTCCTGCATCTCTCCAATGCAGGCCTTAAGACGAATTCAGTAAGGGTCCATTTGAGTGCTATTGCAGCATCCCTTAAACCTATTAATTGGCAGCCTATTTCCTCTCATCCTCTTATTGCAAGATTCATGAGAGGCCTAACTTTAACTAAACCTCCCATTAGGCCTCCTCCGGTGGCATGGGACTTAAATCTGGTTCTTGGTCAGCTTATGAAGCCACCTTTTGAACCCTTAGCCACCACCTCCTTGAAATTTCTTTCCTGGAAGGTTATTTTTCTCATTGCAGTCACCTCAGCTGCCGCATCAGTGAACTGCAAGCCTTAGTGGCTAATCCACCTTATACAAGGTTCCATCATGATAAGGTAGTCCTTAGGACCAATCCACACTTTATGCCTAAAGTGGTCTCACCTTTTCATCTTAATCAAGAGGTGTATTTACCTGTCTTTTTTTCCAGGTCCTCATGCATCAAGTGCAGAGAGGAATCTTCATACCCTGGATTGTAAGAGAGCTCTCGCCTTTTACTTACAAAGGACACAGCAACATAGAAAGTCTTCTCAACTCTTTGTTGCTTTTGATCCCTCTCATTTGGGACTTCCAGTCTCTAAGAGGACACTGTCCAATTGGATTGCTCAGTGTATTTCTTTCGCCTACCAGAGTAAGAACCTTTCTCTGGAGGGCCATGTCACAGCTCATAATGTAAGGGCCATGGCCACCTCTATGGCTCATCTAAATTCTGTGTCCATCGACCAGATCTGTCGAGCGGCCACCTGGGCCTCGGTTCATACCTTCACAGCCCATTACTGTTTGGACAAGGACTCCCGCCGGGATGCCTTCTTGGTCAGGCTGTTCTCAAACACCTGTTCCATGCTTAATCAACTCCTGCCCTCCTTCCCTGGATGGATGCCTGAGATCCATAGGAGGAGATAGAGCCCTTCGATCTCCCAGGCATCTCTAGCTAGGGAGTCCCCATATGTGAAGACTCATTCCTGCTTGTTCCTGGAGATTGCACAGTTACTTACCTGTAACAGGTGATCTCTGGGAACAGCAGTACTAAGTCTTCACAACCCACCCACCTCCCCTAGGAGTTGTATCTCTCTATCTATATTTCCTTTCCTCTCTCTCTTTGTCTCAGCTTTAAAACTCGAACTGGGGAGAGGCGGTTAGGAAAGGCGGGAAGGCAGCGCGCAGGCGCTGTGGGATGCTCCCAAAAGCTTTCCTTTTTGGGAAGCTGGGGAGCGTTCCCGCGCAGGCTCCGTCGGTACCGACGTACCCATATGTGAAGACTTATTCCTGCTGTTCCCAGAGATCACCTGTTACAGGTAAGTAACTGTGCTTTCTTTCACTAGGGAATAGTAAAAGCATCTGGTGCTATCTGAACTGGACTCAGGTGATGAGAGCAAAAGATTTGACATTTCCTGATTTGCTTGGTTGCAAACTGATTTGGCTTAACTTAAGATCTAGTGACCATTCATAGAGATTTAACTGATGGCTGAGTCTGTTGGCTATTTGATTCTGTTCCCCTTGTAGATAAGATGCTGTCAGAAACGTGTTTATGGATAAAGCCAATTCCCATATTTTTAATGCCTCTTAGCATAAATGGCAGTAACTCATACCTTCCTGCCTGTTGATCTAAAACACTTAGTTGTCTGTCTGAATTTGTAAGACACATTGGATCACAGATTTCACAAATGCCCAAAGATCACAGCAAATTGATCTCCGCTCCAGCTGATTGATGTGAAGACTGTTCATTTTCCCTTAGTAACCAAGATCCCTGCCTTTGTAGATTGCCCAAATGGTCCCCCAACCAATTTCGGAAGCTTCTGTCATAAGGGTCTTGTGAGGTTGCAAGAATACATAGATCTCCCTCTGAGAAGATTGGAAGGTTCTTTCCATCATTATATTTCTCTCAGGGGGCAGTTTCTTCAAATGAGTTAGTTTAGCACATACAATGATAGTCAGGAATCTCACTCCTAAGCCAGGGTATTTGGAATATGACCTCAGTCTCTCAGGTTTACTGCTAACACTTGCCGTAGTTCTTGCATTGTGCCAAAGAGAGCTTTCTTCTGGAGCTCATAAGGGATTAACATGTATGGGTAGTGTGTCAAGATGTGATTGGAAGTTCTTCTTTATCAGGCCTATGGTTCCCAATACAATGGGTCCACAGAAAAAAGGCACAAGTACTTGCAAGTACCAAAACACCAAACAGAGCGTGAGTAACGGAATGCAACCTTTATTAAGATCTAGTTCTCCAGGAACAAGCAGGAAGTCAGTCCTCACTTATGGCTGATGTCGGCACCGACAGAGCCCGCGTGGAGCAATTAACCAGCTTTCAAAGAAAGCCTTTGGGATTGCTGCCACGCATGCGTGGTCCTCTTCCTGCCCAAGGGTGCCATCTTGCTCAGTCTCCCTTTTTCTGGGGAGCCCTTTGTACGCACGTCCTCATTCCTCGGAAAAAGTGTTTCGTTTTCTGGTCTCTGGCCTACTGTTTTCTGGTTGCACCAGTCCTCTACCCGTCTTCCCCTTGCTTCTATCTCTTTTGAGGAAAGGTGACATCTTTTTCTTAATTTTTGTTCTTGGCAGGCATTTTTCTCCTAACCACTGGCTGCGAGGGTCTTCAACCTCACGGCGGCCCATTTGCCCCGATGGCCACCGGTTTCAAAAAATGCGATAGATTCTCCAAGAACATGTCGCTTACGGACACCCATGACTGTTGTCTACAGTGTCTCAGGGCCGACCATGATCCAGAGCTCTGTTCGCTTTGTAAGAAAATGTCCTCCAAAGCCCTGCTCAGTCAAAAGCAGAAGTCCGGGTACATTTTCCGAAAGGCTGCCTTGGAATCCCCTCGGTCGTCTCTCCACCGGTGGGGTCTCCCACCTCAACTCTGCACTCGACGGCACTGCAACCAGGGGTCACCTGAAGAAGACCTTGAAGTTGCTGTCAGGCTCTCCCAACAAGTGCGAGCGCTTCTGCGCTTGGTCACTTAGTCCTCCTCAGCGTTCCCGAGAGTCGGACAAGGAGCAGCCTCGTAAGGTCCCTCGAACAGACTCGGAGGTCCCAGGCGATGGCGCCAGATCTCCCAAGGGTCGTCCCAGCGAGGACCCCCTCTCATCATCAGTGACCGACCCGATGACCCCGGTGTCGTTGTTGCAGGGCCCCACACCTGCCTGGGAGTCCCGTATGCTGGCACTAGAACGTAGCGTTTCTGCGTTCATAGCTTCCCTGCAGGCTCTCATATCCAGCTTTGTTGGTCCACGCCTAGAGACCGAGGTTCCCTCGAGAAGGACACCAAAATCCGCCCTGGAAACCCCCGAGAGGCATGGGCCACGTAAGGGTCCTCGGCGTCGGTCTCACTCGCCTTCCCATTCCTCAGGGGTGAGATCCTCCAGGGCTTCTGGCTCCAAAATTTCAGGCTGGGAGTCAGATGGGGATACTTCTCCTGAGACCCGTAACAATCGGGACCTCCCGTCGGACCCATCCCCGCCCGTCTTTCAGTGGTGTTCGCCACCCGAGTACACCTCCGTCTCGGTGTTAGTGAGGGATATGGCATAGGCTCTCAACCTGGCTACCCAGGCGGAGGAGGAACCTTGAGCTGAAGAGCTCGATATCTTGCAGTACGAGTCCCCTCCTCGGGAATCTCTTGCTGTCCCGGTTCCTCACATTTTGTCCAGGCTGCTACTCCACATGTGGGAGACCCCTGCTTTGGTCCCCATCGTGAGCAAACGCCTCAATGCGATGTGCAGGGTCCAGCACGGCCCTGGATTCAGGAAAACCCAACTCCTCCACACCTCCATGGTGGTGGAGTCGGCCATGAGAAAACAAAAGAGCCCAAAGTCACATTCTTCCTTTCCGCTGGGCAGGGAGTCAAGAGTCCTCGATGCCCTAGGCCGCAAGACCTATCAAGGATCCATGCTCTCGTGCCGTATTCAGGCATACCAGTTGTACACAGGCATGTTTATACGTGACCTAGCCAAGGAACTTGGGGGCTTCTTTGTGGGCCTCATGGCCGAACCCCTTAACGGGTTCCGGACCCTCCTGAAGTCCGTTGCGGAGTGCTCAAAATAGCTCTCCTGCGCTGCCTACAATGGATTCGAGTCTTCGGCTCGAGTCGTAGCCGCTGGCATCAGGGCCCGGTGCCAGGCATGGCTCCAGCCCTCTAGGAAAAGCTTCTAGACGTACCCTGCCTTGGTGAACACGTCTTCGGTAAACCAATGGAGGATAAGGCCACCGAGATTGAGACAGAGTTAGTCACCCATACCCACCTCTCGCACAAGACCTCCTCCCTTTCTCGAAAGAAACAGCAAACTAAGAAGCCATTCTTTCCGCGGAAGAGCCTACCATACCGAGACTACCCACCGTACCCTCCCACTCCTGCACCGACCACTGCGACGCAGTGAATGTCTGGACCACATTGTCATCGCAAACTGAAAGGACCCAAGGCCCAAACCCCGGCTCCGCCTCAACCCGCCCAGGGATTTTGACACCAGCAGCGTAGCCTTTCGCCCTCTGGCAGTGCCGCAGCTGGTAGGGGGGATGCGTGTCCTCCTTCGCCCCTCAGTGGGCATCTATCACGTCGGACACTTGGGTCCTCCGAGTAGTCCTGGATGGCTACCATCACTGTTTGGATAAGCTTCCCCCTCCCTTCTCCCCAGCGGAGCCTTCTCGACTCCCCGCGCACCAGTCCTTCCTACAGCGGGAGTTAGACAACCTCCTCACCCTGCGAGCGGTCGAGAGGGTACCAATGCACCTCCGAGGTTGGGGCTTCTATTCCTGGTACTTCCTTGTTCCAAAGAAGACGGGGGGGGGGGGTGGTCTACGGCCCATCCTTGACCTCCGGAAACTAAACAAGTTTCTGGTGTGGGAGAAGTTCAAAATGCTGTCTCTTGGCGTCCTGCTGCCCTTCCTCCAGCAGGGCAACTGGCTATGCTCCTTGGATCTCAGGGATGCTTGTGCCCACATTCACCCCCAGCACAGGAAGTTCCTGCGCTTCAGGGTGCAAGGGGAGCATTACCAATACAGGGTGCTCCCCTTCGGACTCGCATCTTCTCCGCGAGTCTTCACAAAGTGCCTCTCTGAGGCCGCCACCTCCCTCAGACAGCAGGGCGTACCGGTCTTCCCTTACCTCGACGACTGACTTGTCATGGGGCCCTCGGCTGGGGAAGCCCGCCTTGTGGCATCATGTATGATCTTCCTCTTCGAGCACCTGGGATTCTTGGTCAACTACCCCAAGTCCCACCTCGAGCCGGAACAGGCCTTGGAGTTTATCAGCGCACACCTCGACACTCAGTGGGCGATTGCCTTTCTACCGGCAGACCGTGCGGCTCGCCTCCAAGCATTGACGGCACAGGTCCAGAGCAACACTCGGGTCACGGTACGGACTATGCTGTGCCTCCTGGGGCACATGGTCTCCACCGTCCATGTGGTTCCACATACCCACATGCACATGTGGATGGCCCAGTGGTGTCTCAGCACTCAGTGGAGCCCGGCCTCCTGTCACCTCAGAAACCCCATTCAGGTCTCCCTCAACCTTCGCAGGTCCTTAGACTGGTGGCAAGACCCCTGCAACCTTCTCTGGGAACTGCCCTTCCAAACCCCGCAGCACAAACTAGTGCTGACAATGGAAGCTTCCCTGTTGGGATGGGGGTCCCATTGAGGTGCATTGTGCATGCAGGGGCAATGGTCACCTGAAAAGTCTCAACAGCAGATCAACTTGCTCGAGCTTCGGGTGGTCCGATGTGCCCTGAGGGCCTCCGAGGACCATCTCCAGGGAAAGTCGGTACTCGTGCAGACCAACAATCGAGGGATGTTCTACAACAGCAAGGAAGGGGGCACAGGATCACGCCTCCTCTGCCAGGAAGCGGTCCTCCTCTGCTCCTTTGCCTTCCATCAAGGGATGATCCTACGAGCAGTCTACCTCCCGGGCCACGAGAACATCCTCACGGACAAACTCAGCAGGATTCTCCGCCCTCACGAATGGTGGCTGGACCCAGAGGTGACCAGCTGGTTGTTCCATTGGTCGGGGATCCCGACTGGAACTGTTCGCTAGCCTGGCAAACACTCGGCTCCCCCGCACCCGAGCAGGGAGGCGTGGGATGCGTTCCTCTTGAACTGGACCTCTATGCTTCTCTATACGTTCCCTCCCACTCCTCTCATTGCGAGGACCCTCGCCAAAACTCAGCAGGAACATGCGTCGATGATACTCGTCGCTCCTTCATGGCCTCGGCAACCATGGTTCACACTCCTGCTCCGGCTCGTATCCGAGCCCCTGATTGCCCTGGGCTGTACCCCAGGCTTGCTAATGCAGGAGGAAGGGCGGGTGCTACACCTGAACCTGGCCTTGTTGCCCCTTGCAGCCTGGCAGCTGAACGGGTCCCCCTAGCCATGTTAGACCTCCTGAAGGAGGTCAAGGAGGTGGTCCTCGCATTGAGGAAGGAATCGACGAGACAAGCTCATGCCTTCAAGTGGCGACGCTTCTCGATCTGGTGCTCCGAGCTCCAGATCGACCCTTTCTCGTGTCCCACTCAGTGGGTCCTCCAGTACATAAGAACATAAGATAAGCCATACTGGGTCAGACCAAGGTCCATCAAGCCCAGTACCCTGTTTCCAACAGTGGCCAATCTAGGTCATACGTACCTAGCAGTTTCTCCAAAAGACACAGGTTCTGCAATGCTTGTACTAGGTCAAGCATTGATATCCTGGGTCCCTTCTTAATAATGGTTTATGGACCTTTCCTCCAGGAACTTGTCCAAACCTTTTTTAAACCCAGCTACACTAACAGCCTTTACTACATCCTCCGGTAACAAATTCCAGAGTTTGATTACACGTTGAGTGAAAAAATATTTTCTTTTATTAGTCTTAAATAGTTTACCCTGTAGCTTCATTGCATGTCCCCTAGTCTTTGTACATTCTGATAACGTAAACAATCGATCTATGTTTACCCATTCCATTCAGTTCATTAATTTATAGACTTCTATCATATCTCCCCTCAGCCGTCTCTTTTCCAGGTTAAGAGCCCTAACCTTTTTAGCCTTTCTTCATAGGAGTATCCTTCCATCCCCTTTACCATTTTGGTGGCTCTTCTCTGAACCTTTTCTAATAACGCTATATCCTTTTTAAGATACGGCGACCAGAATTGCACACAATATTCAAGGTGCGGTCTCACCATGGAACGATATAGAGGCATTATAATATCTTTTGTTTTATTTTCCATTCCTTTCCTTATGATACCTAGCATTCTATTTGCTCTCTTGGCTGCTGCTGCACACTGGGCCGAGGGTTTTAACATGTTATCCACAATGATGCCTAAATCTTTTTCCTGGGTGGTGGTTACTAATGTGTAACCTTGCATCGTGTAACCATAGTTTGGGTTGTTCTTCCCTAGGTGCATAACTTTGCACTTGTCCACATTAAATTTCATCTGCCATTTTGATACCCAGTTTTCCAATTTATCAAGATCCTCTTGCAATTTTCCATAATCCTCTTGGGTTTTAACAACTTTAAATAGTTTTGTTTCATCTGCAAGTTGACAACCTCACTCGTTATTCCACCTTCCAGGTCATTTATGAATATGTCAAAAAGCAGTGGACCCAGCACAGATCCCTGGGGTACACCACTATTCACCTTTCTCCATTGGGAAAATTGGCCATTTAGCCCTACCCTCTGCTTTCTATCTTTTAACCAGTTCCTGATCCACAATAGTACACTGCCTCCTATCCCATGACTCTTTAGTTTTGCCAAAAGTCTCTGATGAGGGACCTTGTCAAAGGCTTTCTGAAAGTCCAGATACACTATATCAACCGACTCACCTTTGTCACCTGTTTATTCACATGTTCAAAAAAACATAACAGATTAGTAAGACAAGATCTTCCTTGTCTAAAGCCATGTTGGCTGTCTCCCATTAGGCCATGACTATCTACATGGTGAGTAATTTTATTCTTTATGATGGTTTCTACCATTTTTCCCGGTACTGACGTGAGGCTCACCGGTCTGTAGTTTCCTGGATCACCCCTTGAACCCTTTTTAAAAATTGATGTTACATTGGCGATCCGCCAATCTTCAGGTATTAGAGATGATTTTAATGATAGTTCACAGATTACTAATAGCAGGTCTGTAATCTCATATTTCAGTTCTTTCAACACCCTTGGATGTATACCATCCGGCCCAGGTGATTTGCTACTCTTCAGTTTATCTAATAGTTGTAATACATCTTCCCGATGTATCGATATTTCCTTCAATTCTTCCGCACCTTTAAATACCACTTCAGTCATGGGTAACATCCCTACATCTTCCTCAGTAAAGACCGAAGCAAAGAATTCATTCAGTCTCTCCGCTATCGCCTTGTCGCCTCTTAGTGCCCCTTTAACTCCTCTATCATCTAATGGTCCAACTGACTCTCTCACAGGTTTTTTGCTACGAATGTACTTGAAAAAATCTTTATTTCGCATTTTTGCTTCCGCAGCAAGCTTCTTCTCAAATTCTCTCTTTGCCTTCTTTATCAATGCCTTGCATTTGACCTGCCAGTGCTTGTGCTGTTTCCAGGTTTCATCGTTTGGCTCTTTTTTCCATTTCCTGAAAGATGCTTTCTTGGCAACAACAGCCTCTCTGACCTCACCTTTAAACCATGCTGGCAGTTTTTTGGACTTCCTTCCACTTTTCTTAAAGTGTGGAATACAGCTGGTCTGGGCTTCCAAGATAGTATTTTTCAACAACTCCCAAGCTTGATGTAAGTCTTTAACCTTTGCAACTTCTCCTTTTAGTTTTTTCTTAACTATTTTCCGCATTTTATCATAGTCTCCCTTTCGAAAGTTAAAAGGTCTGTGGATTTCCTTACTATCCCTCCTCCACTAATTAAATCAAAGGCGATCATGCTATGATCACTATTGCCAAGTGGCCCCAACACCCTTATCTCTTGCACTAGATCTGGTGTTCCACTAAGGACTAGGTCTAATATGGCTTCCCCTCTCATCGGTTCATGGACCAGCTGCTCCAAGAAGCAGTCATTTATGTCATCTAGGAACTTTATCTCCCTAGCATGTCCTGCCGTGACACTGACCCAGTCGATACCGGGGTAATTTAAATTGCCCATTACCGTCTCCATCTCTCGAAGGAGGGGCTGAAGTCGAACTCTGTCAGGGTAACCTGAACACCATCTCGGCACATCACTTCCCCATAGAGGGCAAACCCCTCTTAGAGCAGCCCTTGGTCTCCCGCTTCATGCGGGGCCTCTTGCTGTCCAAACCTCCTGTCTGGCCTCCTCTGGCAGAATGGAATCTGAACGTAGTGCTCATGCAGATTATGCGTTCACCCTTCGAGCCGATGGCGATGTGCTAGCTTTGCACCTATCCTGGAAGGTGGTCTTCCTGGTGGCTGACTTCGGCCCACTGAGTCAGTGAACTCCAGGCTCTCATGGCCGAAGCCCCTTACACCAGGTTCTATAGGAACAGGGTGGTCCTCTGTAACCACCCCAAGTTCCTGCCGAAGGTTGTCTCGGATTTTCATCTCAATCAGGAGATAGTCTTGCTGACCTTCTTCCCGAGACCCCATGCTGACCAGGCGTCGGCGGTTTTGCATACACTCGACTGCAGGAGGGTTCTTGCCTTATCTCCAGGAACAAGCAGGAATAAGTCCTCACATATGGGTACGTCGGTACCGACGGAGCCTGCGCGGGAATGCTCCCCAGCTTCCCAGAATGAAAGCTTTTGGGGCATCCCACAGCGCATGCGCGCTGCCTTCCCGCCTTTCCTACCAACTCTCCTCAGTTCTTATTTTTCCGAGGAGCCAGCAGGTCGTGTCACCGCTGAAGAAGTTCTTATTTTATTTTGTTTCTTTGGTCGCGTGTCTGCCTTCCCCGTCTCTGGACCGGTACCGCCGGTCTTTTTTCTTACTTTTCTTTAAAAAAAAAAAAAAAATCTTCTTTTCCCTACTTGGTGTATTTTCCTCTTTAGACCTCTAGGCCTGAAGAAAATTCTCCCTCATGGAGAAACCAGCCTCTGGTTTTAAAAAATGCACCAAGTGTAGCGGTACCATCTCAGTCACCGACACCCATGAATGGTGTCTTAAATGTTTGGGGCCTGACCACTCCATCCCGGATTACCAGTCCTGCTCTCTGATGTCTAAACGAGGCTTACAGAACCGAGCAGCCAAGTTTCATATGCTGTTTTCCACAGATACTCCAGCATCGACATCATCCAGGTCTTCCTCTCCTGATGGATCTCAGGTAACCAAACATTCTTCCGGCAGGTCCTCAAAGGGCAAATCTCCCTCTAAGTATCGAGATGCCCCCGGGCTTGACCCTGAGGACCCTGCCCCAGCCAAACAACCCCGGCGGGAAGCTCCGGCTTCCAAAGCTCCTCCTATGGGGTTACAGGTTGACATCGATAGCACGGCCTCGACCGATCACTTATTGGACTGCTCTAGGGTACCGGCACACTCTTCCGGTACCGACATCCAGGCAGTCGTGGCGTCTATGGATCATACTGTTCAATCCATGCAGCAGGCCATAATGGCTTTTATTAAGGCTGCGACGCCCTCGGTACCGCAGCAAGCGGTACCGACTCCGGTTCCGGTACCACAACCGATACCGGTACCCAGGGCATCCACATCGACCAGGACACCGGTTCCGGTTCCCGGTTCCAGGCTTTTTCCCGATACCGATCCGGTTCCGGGTACGCCCGATGTGGATACCGGTCGATACGCTTATCGATCCCTGGAAGCTAACAGACGATACTTCGAGTCTTCTGATGATTCCGATTCATCGGATGACTCTCCTGAAGTATCTCTTACTCTTCCTGAGGAGCCCTCTTCTCCAAAGAGGAGAATGTCTCCTCCAGAGGATTTGTCCTTTCAAGACTTCATCATTGAAGTAGCTAACGGACTCTCTATTTTAGTAACCTCTGAAAAAGAACCTAGAGCAAAAAAATTAGATATTTTGGGATACTCTAAGGTTCCCAAAGAGGCAGTCACCTTGCCCATTCATGAAATTCTTCAAGAACATCTGATTGACTTATGGGAGACTCCTCTCACCCTTTCTCCTCATTCTCGTAGATTGGACACTATGTACCGTGTCCCTCCTTCTCCTGGATTTCAAAAAACTCAGCTTCCTCACCACTCTATTGTGGTGCAGTCAGCTATGAAGAGAATAAAGAGTACCAAAAGACACTCTTCTACTCCTCCAGGAAGAGAATGCAGGACCTTGGATGCTTTTGGTAGAAAGATCTTCCAAGCTAGCATGCTTATTGCCAGAATCAATTCATACAGCCTTTATATGGGTATGTTTCTGAAGGAGGTTGCAGAAAAGCTGCACAACTTTCTCCCTTTTATTCCAGAAGATAAAAGGGATGACTTCCTTCTTTGGCTCAAGCATACTCATGACATTTCAAAGTTTTCCAACAGGGCAGCCTTTGATTCCTTTGAAGGTGCCAGCAGAGCCTCAGGCATTGCTATAGCTGCTCGTAGAATTGCTTGGCTCCAGGCTTCTGATCTAGAACCCTGGGTTCAAGATGGTTTGGGAAATCTGCCCTGTACAGGTGAAAACCTATTTGGCAAAGAGTGGCAAATTAAAGCCACTCAAATGGATGCAGAAAATGCTGCTCTTGATAGACTTTCTAAGTCTACCTCCACTCCGGCCAAGAAAAAATCTTTTAAAAAGTCTTTTTACAAGAAGGGCAGATTTCCTTCCACTTCTGGCCAACAGTCTTCTGCAGGTCGCTTTGCTACTAAGCGTCAGCAACCTAAACAGGCCAGGCCTAAACCTGCAGGGGCTGCTGCAACCCAACAGTCCCAAGCCCCTCAGGGGTTTTGACATGATACTAGGGAACTTAACCTTTCTGACTCTACAACAGCCAGAACCTCTCACCATTCCAGGAAGGTTAGCTCATTTTGCTCCCAGATGGGAGCAAATCACATCAGAGCAGTGGACCCTCTCCATTATCAGAGAGGGCTACAAACTTCATTTCTCAGACCTTCCTCCCTACACCATGGTGAGACATTTCAATTCTCCCACATCTCTCCTCGACCTTCTGGATCAGGAGGTAACCTCCCTTCTGGCCCAGAGGGCCATAGAAGAAGTTCCTCTTCTTCAACAGGGGTCAGGTTTTTACTCCCCCTACTTTCTCATTCCAAAGAAAACAGGGGGATACAGACCTATTCTAGATCTCCGAGAATTGAACAAATTTCTATACAAGGAGAAGTTCAAGATGCTCTCTTTAGGCACTCTCCTTCCATACCTACAGAGTCAGGATTGGCTTTGTTCTCTAGATCTCAAGGATGCGTACACTCATATACTCATCCATCCATCCCACAGAAAATTTCTACGTTTTCTGTTCCAGGGAAAACATTACCAATACAGAGTCCTTCCTTTCGGTCTGTCCTCTGCTCCAAGAGTGTTCACCAAATGCATGGCAATAGTTGCGGCATTTCTGCGCACTCTGGGTATCTTTGTCTTCCCATATCTGGACGACTGGCTCATCCGAGCTCCATCCCAGCCAGAAGCCCAAATTTTCCTGAACACCACCAGGTGCATTCTGCAGTATCTGGGACTTGTGGTAAACCTCCCAAAGTCTCAGCTCACCCCTACTCAGTCCCTAGAATTCATAGGGGCCTAGTTGGACACCACTACTGCAAGAGCCTATCTTCCCCAGGCTCGTTGCCAACGTCTAGTGCAGTTAGCCTCCCAGATTCAGTCAAAGGACCACTTAACTGCCCGGGAGATGCTACAACTACTAGGCCACATGGCTTCCACAGTACATGTGGTGCCCTATGCTCGTCTACACATGAGAGCAGCTGAATGGACTTTGTCCACCCAGTGGACTCAAGCTTCAGGAGCTCTCTCAGACCAAATAGCAAACTCCAAACGTCTCTTTTGGTCTCTCCAATGGTGGATATCCACTCAAAATCTGTTGCTGGGGTCCCCCTTCCAGCCTTTGCTGCCCCAAACAATCCTCACAACAGATGCCTCCCAAACAAGTTGGGGAGCTCATCTTCAGGACCTATCCACCCAAGGCACTTGGTCCCCACAGGAGACTTCCCTTCATATCAACCTCTTGGAACTTCGAGCAGTGTACCTAGCTCTCAAGGTCTTTCATACCCTCCTCAGCTACCAGACAGTCCTCATTCAAACAGACAATCAGGTAGCCATGTTTTACATAAACAAGCAAGGAGGAACTGGCTCTCTGTCGCTTTGCAACGAAGCTCTAAGATTATGGGCCTTCGCCAGAGAGCATCAAATCCATCTCCTGACAGTATACCTCCCAGGAATTCAAAACTCTTGGGCAGACAGACTCAGTCGAGTTCTGCTTCCACACGAATGGTCCCTGCACATGGATCAGGTACTCAGAATCTTTCAGGAATGGGGTACCCCGGACATAGACCTATTTGCAAGTCCGTGGAATGCCAAACTTCCACGGTTCTGTTCCAGAATTCCGTGTGAGGGAGTTCAGGCCAAGGATGCCTTCCTCCTTCATTGGGGTCAGGACTTCCTGTATGCCTTTCCATCCATTCCTTTGATCCCCAAGACTCTGTTCAAACTTCAGAGGGATCAAGGATCTATGATCCTCATAGCTCCACGCTGGCCACGCCAAGTGTGGTACCCTCTACTTCTGCATCTCTCCCAAGCCCCCTCCCTGGACTTGGGAGCTGCTCTAGACCTTCTGTCTCAGGAGGAGGGGACTTTGTGGCATCCAAACCCCAAGTCCCTTCACCTTAGGGCTTGGTTACTGAAGGCCTAGACCTTCAAGACTTCAATTTTTCGCAGCAAGTGAAGGATATCCTTCATGCTTCCAGGAAACCTTCCACTAGGCGTTCCTATGCTTTTAAATGGAAAAGATTTTCCATTTGGTGTGCTCAAAAGGGTCTTGACCCTCTGGCACTTCCTCTGAATTCTCTATTAGAATATCTCCTGCATCTTTCCAATGCAGGCCTTAAGACGAATTCAGTAAGGGTCCATTTAAGTGCTATTGCAGCATCCCTTAAGCCTATCAATGGACAACCTATTTCCTCTCATCCTCTTATTGCAAGATTCATGAGAGGCCTAACCTTAACTAAACCTCCCATTCGACCTCCTCCGGTGGCATGGGATTTAAATTTGGTTCTTGGTCAGCTTATGAAGCCACCTTTTGAACCTTTAGCCACTACCTCCTTGAAATTTTTTTCCTGGAAGGTTATTTTCCTTATTGCAGTCACTTCTGCTCGCCGCATCAGTGAACTGCAGGCCTTAGTGGCTAATCCACCTTATACAAGGTTCCATCATGATAAGGTAGTCCTTAGGACAAATCCTCACTTTATGCCTAAAGTGGTCTCACCTTTTCATCTTAATCAAGAGGTATATTTACCTGTCTTTTTTCCAGCTCCTCATGCATCCACTGCAGAGAGGAACCTTCATACTCTAGATTGTAAAAGAGCTCTTGCTTTTTACTTACACAGGACACAGCAACATAGAAAGTCTTCCCAGCTTTTTGTTGCTTTTGATCCTTCTCATCTAGGACTTCCAGTCTCTAAAAGAACACTGTCCAATTGGATTGCTCAGTGTATTTCTTTTGCTTACCAGAGTAAGAACCTTTCTCTGGAGGGCCATGTCACAGCTCACAATGTGAGGGCCATGGCCACCTCTATGGCTCATCTTCATTCTGTGTCCATCGATCAGATCTGTCGAGCAGCCACCTGGGCCTCGGTTCATACCTTCACAGCCCATTACTGTTTGGACAAGGACTCCCGCCGGGATGCCTTGTTTGGTCAGGCTGTCCTCAGACACCTGTTCCATTCTTGAACAACTCCTGCCCTCCTTCCCTGAATGGATGCCTGAGATCCATAGGAAGACGAGGAACCCTTCAGGGTCTCATACCCTTGGGGATCTCCCAGGCATCTTAGCTAGGGAGTCCCCATATGTGAGGACTTATTCCTGCTTGTTCCTGGAGATAGCACAGTTACTTACCTGTAACAGGTGATCTCTGGGAACAGCAGGAATTAGTCCTCACAACCCACCCACCTCCCCTAGGAGTTGTATCTCTCTCTTTGTCTTTCCTTTACTCTCTCTCTCTATTGTCTCAGCTTTAAACTTGAACTGAGGAGAGTTGGTAGGAAAGGCGGGAAGGCAGCGCGCATATGCTGTGGGATGCCCCAAAAGCTTTCATTCTGGGAAGCTGGGGAGCATTCCCGCGCAGGCTCCGTCGGTACCGACGTACCCATATGTGAGGACTAATTCCTGCTGTTCGCAGAGATCACCTGTTACAGGTAAGTAACTGTGTTTTATCTGCAGCGCACCCAGCCTAATCGCAAGTCTGGCCAGCTTTTCGAGACCTATGATGCCAATCGTCTTTGGCAGGCAGTTACAAAGCGCACCCTTTCCATTTGGATGGCGGACTGCATCGTCTTCGCTCATGTGAAGGCAGGTGCCCCTCTGGATAGGTGGGTCACCGCATACAGCATCCGAGCCAAGGTTGCTTTGGTGGCTTTGCTGCGCTCAGTGCCGCTATCGGACATCTGCTGGGCTGCGACCTGGGCTTTGGTGAATACTTTCGCCTCGCACTACTGCCTGGAGAGGGAGTCCTGCTGGGACAGCGCCTTCGGCCAGGCTGTACTCCATAATCTGTTTGGGGTATAAGCAACTCCTGCTCTCTGACCCTTCTCGATGGCTACTGAGGTTTCGCCTTGGGCATCGGCTTCTGCTCATGGCCTCGCGGAGGCGTTTTTTGGTTACAGGTTCGGTAGCCTGTAGCTGGGGAGTCCCATATGTGAGGACTGACTTCCTGCTTATTCCTGGAGAAAGCGTAGTTACTCACCTGTAACAGGTGTTCTCCAGGGACAGCATGAATCAGTCCTCACTACCCTCCAACCTCCCCTGATGAATTGCTGGATTTTTATCCTTCCGTTGCCATCTGCTTGGTAGGGCTTGAGCTAAAGAACCTGATTGAGCAAGATGTCACCCTTGGGTGGGAAAAGGACCACGCATGCGTGGCAGCAATCCCAAAGGTTTTCTTTGAAAGCTGGGGAATTGCTCCGCGCGGGCTCCGTCATTGCCAATATCACCCATAAGTGAGGACTGATTCCTGCTGTCCCTGGAGAATGCCTGTTACAGGTGAGTAACTATGCTTGTCAATGCCAAGGCAACAAATTGACAAAAGAACAGAGCCCAACATGGCCATGTTTCAGCGTGGCCTTCCTCAGGGGCTATGGTATGTTGGAATGCAAATAAAACATATAAAAACATGAATACATTCTCATCACACATTAAATGAAATAATGATAAATATATCAATAAAACCATAAAATATATGAATGTGTTTATAAGAATTCGGAAACGAACAAGGACTGTGAGAACACATTCCTTATATATAAAGAGAAACATCATATGTATTTACAATAAAAGCATAAATATATAAATAAATAATCAACTATCCATAAATATAGCATCATAACATCAATAGGAATTAGATTATGGGGCTTGTTTACAAAGCCGCGGTAGCGGCTTCCGCCTGATATCGGAGCTGCGGCCCCATTGAATTCTCACAGTCCGTGTTCGTTTCCGAATTCTTATGAACACATTCATATATTTTGATTTCAATGGGACCGCGGCTCCGATATCGGGCGGAAGCCGCTACCGCGGCTTTGTAAACAAGCCCCTATAAATCATATGAAATACAATTAAATCTTACAAGAACACAGATGCATAAAAACCATAAATAAATAAAATCATATGTAGTTACAAAGCATAAGAAGAATATAAAAGTGATAACACTAAAAAATATATAATGATCAACAAACTTAGACATCAGTAACTACATAAAAAGGTGGTGTATACCCATGGAGTATAACTAAAAAAGATCAAAACTTACAAATTGAGCTATGGTCGTAAGAGTTTGCTTTTCAGCATGAAATATGGTCAATCACTGAATGACAAAGAAAAAAGGTAATGATAGATAAGCATACAGATGATAAAAAATATATATACATATATACCATCTTAGGGGACCACTTTCAAAGAGAATGAAGGACCAACAAATCTAAACCTGTATATCTTAACAAACAAAAGGAGGGGGGGTGAGGTGAAAACTAAGAATTATTAGAGGAATCCAAGGAATCCTGTGAAAATCCTGAGAGATTCTGAATGAATTATATACATGTTTGATTAAAGTGGGGGATGAATGGAGGAAGTGACTTTACCTTTCTGGATGGCTGCCTGAGCCGGGAGCTCTGGAGTGAGACCTGGTGTTCACTGGTGTTCCCCCACTTGGGTGTCCTAAAAAAACAATTGAAGATACCACTAATATCCATAGCTGACAGAGAGCCAAATGATGACATGGAAGAAAGCTGTTGACTTGCAAGAATTCACAAATGCCGGTGCAGGGATGACTGTGGGTACGGAGTAGAAAATGTCCGCCTTGCAGATGGAAGAGGGGAGATGGTAGAGTGCGATAAGAGAGGAGGAAAATGCGGCGATGAGAAGGGAGCAGTAGTGGTACAAAGATTACCCGGGAGGAGTTTATTTATTTATTTATTTATTTATCATTTGTATACCGCTACTTTCAGTGATCAGAAGCGGATAAACTTGCACATCAAACATAACTATGGTTACATCTGTAATGAGTCAAAAATTTACATTTGATTTTCGGGTGAGAATCATTAGAAATTACAAGTAATTACAGTGTAGGAGTAACATATATACAATATAGGAGTGATGATATATACAATATGAGAATATATATACAAGTTTTGCATGAGAAGAGCCTTATGGCTATGCTTGTGGTGGTTCTATAGACAGTGATTCATACTAAAAATGTAGGAGTGTTTATTTTGGCTCTTAGGTATAGTTAAGTTGGATCGTATACTTCATTAAAGAGGTGTGTTTTTAACTTTTTTCTAAAGTCTTTCAGGTCGTTAATTGATCTCAAGTCTGTTGGCAGTTGGTTCCATATGGTAGGTGCTGTGTATGTGAAAGCTCGCTTACTCGTGCAGGCTTTTGCTGATCTGATACTGGTTGGTATGCATAGAGTGTTTGTGTTGCAAATTCTTCTATTTCTGGAAGGGGGTTGAGTGTTTATGAGGTTGTTGAGGTATGATGGTGCTATGTTGTGTATGAGTTTGAATGTTGTAACTAGTAGTTTGTATTTTATACGGGCGGTTATGGGTAGCCAGTGTAGTTCAGCTAATATAGGTGTGATGTGTTCAGCGATTTTCTTCTTCATGATCACTCTGGCTGAAACGTTTTGAGCCATTTGAAGGATCTTTAGGGGTTTTTTAGGTAGGCCTTGAAGGATGGAATTACAATAATCGACGTGCGGGATGAGCAGAGTTTGTGCTACAGTTCTGAAGTCTGAGTGGTCGAGGATGTTGCGTAGGGGTTGAATAACCTTTATTTTGTGGAAAATTGCTCTGTTGGTTAGTTGGAGGTGTTTTTCCATTTTAAAATTTGTGTCAAGGGTTACTCCTAGGTATTTTATTTCTTCCTTTACCGAGTAAGTGTTGTTGTTCATTGTTATTGTTGGGGGTGGTTTGAAGCCTTGATTTCGGGAGATGTACATTACTTCTGTCTTTTTATGGTTTACGGACATATTGTTTTGCATCAGCCAGGTTTGCATCTCTTTTAGGCAGATCTCGAGATGATTGTAGTTTGGGTTTTCTGTGTCCAATTGTGTGTATAGCATTATATCATCGGCATACAAATGGTATTGTATTTTGTGCTTCCGAAATATCGAGCAGATCGGTTTTATGTAGAGGTTGAAAAGTAAAGAAGATAACGCTGATCCTTGCGGAATTCCTTGGTTTTGTGGAAATGTTTTTGCCTTTTCGCCGTTGAATTGAACTTGTTGCATCCTATTTGTTAAGTAGGATGTGAACCACTTCAGTGTAATTCCTGTTATTCCCATAGATGCCAATCTGTTAATGAGTGTTTTGTGATGGACTGTATCAAATGCCGCTGATAAATCTATAAATAGTAATATATACATTTTCTTCCTGTCTTCAAGTCCTTTGAGTAGATTATTTAAAAGTACCAGGAGTAGTGTTTCAACACTGTGGTGTGGCCGGAATCCATACTGTTGGTCGTCTAGTTCTTCTCTTGAGTCAATATGGTCCTGCAATTGTAGTTGAACTGCTTTTTCGATAGTTTTGGCTAGGAACGGAATACTTGAAATTGGGCGGTAGGAGGTTGGATCGTCCTTTTTGAGTGCTTTGTTTTTCAGTATTGGTCTTATGAGTGACTTTTTAAGGGGTGTTGGCATGATTCCTTGTTGTAGAGATTGGTTCACAATATGTGTAATGAATTGGGCAATTTCTAGCTTAGAGGTTTTGATCTAGGCTGCAGGACAGGGATCTAATTGGGAGGTTGTGGTGTTTAGGTTTGAGATTAGGTTTACTATTTGTTTCTCATCGGTTTTATGAAATGTGTTCCATTTCTCCATTGTGTTTAAGGTTGCTGGTTGTTGTATCGAGTTGTCATTTTCTTGGCTTAGTATGGGTAGTGAAGTTGCTGTTGGGTTTAATTTGCTGGCATAGTGGTCCGCCGACATTTGCGCTTTAATAGGGTAGTTTGTGGTGTCTTCTTGGGATGTTTTTGTAAGTGATTTAATTAATTCAAACAATTCTCTGGGCCTGTTCAGTGATTTGTTGAGTAAGTTGGTATGGTATATCTTTTTTGCCTGATTGATTTCCTCTTTGTATTTTTTGAGGAGCATTAAGTATTCTGTTTTATGTTCCTGTGTTTTCTCATGTCTCCATTTCTTTTCCAGTTTTCTTAGGTCCTTTTTCATCATTTTTAGTGTTGTGGTGTACCACAGTTCTGATTTAGTTCTTGTTTTGTGGGGCATCTGGTTGAGAGTCATGGATTTTGGTTCTGCGATTTTCTCAATTCCTTTGTTCCATTGGTCAATTAGAGTTTCTAAGTTGGAGTGGTTCAGGTCTATGTGACTTGCAATAGATTGTATCAACGCTTCTTTGTCAAGCTTTTGGAATTTTCTTTTGGACAGTGTTGTGGGCCTAGGTTTGTAGTTGGTGTCTTTGTTCGGAATGGGTAAGGTAAATTTTATTAGGTGGTGCTCAGACCATGGGACCTGTAGGATCTGCGGGGTGGAATTGTTGGTTACTTCTTGTTGATGTTTTTTGGATATGAATACTAGATCCAAAGTATTCCCTTTGTTGTGTGTGGCCTCATGTATTATTTGTTTGTAGTCGAGTTGGTCCATGGCTTCAACGAATGCATTTGAATGCGTAGGTAGTGTTGAAGCTAGATTTATGTCTCCCAAAATTATTTGGTATTTTTTGCTGGCGGTGGTTGATATTATCTCTAGTGCTGCGGCCAATGTTTCATGAGGCGATGTAGGTGGTCTGTATATGAGGCAGATGGCCTGTGTTGTATTCTCCAGTTTCAGTATATCGATTCCTTCGATAGTGACTTGTGATGTATCGGTTAGGTTTAATGAATCTTTGGCTAGGATTAGTACTCCTCCTCCTCTTTTGTTTGTGCGTGGAGAGTTGAAAAGTTTGTATCCAGGTTTGTCTAGTTAGTTGAGTATAATAGGATCGGATTCAGTGATCCATGTTTCCGTGACACAGAGGATGTCTGGTGTTTCATCTGTGATGATGTTTTGAATAATATGTATTTTGTTTCTTATTGACCTGGCATTTATTAGTATGTATGTGTATGGGGCATAGGTAGCCTTGTGGTGTTGTGGTATATGAGTAATTTTGTAATGTTGTGGGATTTTGTGCTTTTTTGTCATGTTTCCTGGCTGGTGTGTTTCTTTTGTTTTTGTGTTGTGGTGATTGCGTGTTGTGTGTAGGACTTTGTTGTGCATATGGTGGGGAGAAGTGAGTATTGTATGAGTGTGTATTGTATGTAGGTTGTGTGGATGTAATGATTGCCATATAAATAGGTTTTGTGGGTAACATGGTTGCCATATGTAGGGGAGGATATAGATTGGGTTTGCAAAGCAGTTATAAGTACATGCTGTTAGATATAGTAAGAACAGTAATATGACATTAAGCAGCTCCATTGTTAAACGTTCTAGTGGTACAGTCACTTGAGGATGATACTACTTGTAGTTCCGTCACTTAGAGCTGGGCATTTGCTAGCCGGGTATAATGTTAAGGATGTTTTAACTTATACCTCCAGGGGTTGACGGTTCAGGTGCTCTCGTGTTCGATTTCTGAGAGGGCGTTTGATCTATGATTAATTCTGTGCAGTGTTTATGCCTCGTCAGGTGTGCTCTGCTAGGAGGTGGGGGCTGCTCCGATGGGATAGGAGAGGGTGCTGTTTCGTCGGGAGTATTCCGGGTTTAGTGGGAGGGAGCCTTACTCCGGTGAAATCTGCATAGGCAAAGAGGAGGCCCACAGATCAGCACTTTGCTTCAAAATTGGAGAGTTGGTGGTAGCTGAAGTTAATAAGATACTATACTCTGGATCAGGACGGATGCGATCGTTCTCTGCATGCAGGTCCGCGCCTAAGGGCCACGCCAAAGGGCCCTCTGGCGAGGCCCTCAGGCGCAGGCCCGCCAGGCGTGGGTGCGCCTAATGGCACGCTGCCTTTTCAAACGTGGTTGCCTGCCCTGATTGGGCAGGGATGGCCGCTGCTGCTCCTGCTGCTGGAGGCTCCTATCCCCGGGAGGGGAGAGCTGATGATGGTGGCGGGAGAAGTCTCTTGTAGTGCCTAATGGCACGCAGCCTTTTCAAACGTGGTTGCCTGCCCTGATTGGGCAGGGATGGCCGCTGCTGCTCCTGCTGCTGGAGGCTCCTATCCCCGGGAGGGGAGAGCTGATGATGGTGGCGGGAGAAGTCTCTTGTAGTGCCTAATGGCACGCAGCCTTTTCAAACGTGGTTGCCTGCCCCAATTGGGCAGGGATGGCCGCTGCTGCTCCCGCTGCTGGAGGCTCCTATCCCCGGGAGGGGAGAGCTGATGATGGTGGCGGGAGAAGTCTCTTGTAGCGCCTAATGGCGCGCTGCCTTTTCAAACGTGGTTGCCTGCCCCAATTGGGCAGGGATGGCCGCTGCTGCTCCCGCTGCTGGAGGCTCTGATCCCCGGGAGGGGAGAGCTGATGATGGTGGCGGGAGAAGTCTCTTGTAGCGCCTAATGGCGCGCTGCCTTTTCAAACGTGGTTGCCTGCCCCGATTGGGCAGGGATGGCCGCTGCTGCTCCCGCTGCTGGAGGCTCCGATCCCTGGGAGGGGAGAGCTGATGATGGTGGCGGGAGAAGTCTCTTGTAGCGCCTAATGGCGCGCTGCCTTTTCAAACGTGGTTGCCTGCCCCGATTGGGCAGGGATGGCCGCTGCTGCTCCCGCTGCTGGAGGCTCCGATCCCCGTTAGGGGAGAGCTGATGGTGGCGGCGGGAGAAGTCTCTTGAAAATGATGCTTCAAAGATTTGGAAGCTGAAATCACAGCAGTGAAAGAGGAAGTGGGAGAAATGATCAGGGAGTTCAAGGAAGAAATGGGAGAACTGAAATGCAGGGTGGACGGATGATCAGGACCTGGAATCATCTGCAGGAGCAACATGAAACACAATTAGACAAAACTGCAGAAATAAGTGGAGGGGGCAAATGTTATATAAAATTGAACATCTTGAGAATAGAACCAGGAGAAATATCCTGCATATAAGGGGGATCCTGGAAGATGAGGAGTTTAGGGACAGTAAGAAAGTGGCAGAAGGGGAAGGAGTCCCCAAAAGCATAGAGATGGACCATGCTCTAGGCCCGATTAGGCAGAATAGGCCAAGAGACATTGTTGTATGCCTTAAGGACTATGAAGTTAAAGAACGCATAGTAGCTAAAATGAGATGACTGGACAACTTCACATGGCAAGGATACAGAGTGATGATCTACGTGGACTTGGTCCTGGTCACGCAGATATTGCGCTGAGAAGGAATGAAATATCAATAGTTATGTCCCTTTGGATTATCATTTAATAAGGGCGTAATAAAATGGAGTATCAGGAATGTCGAGGAGGCCAAGCACGTGCTGGTGGAAGCAGGACTGCCAGAAATGATCACGAACCAGCAGGAGGTAGGAGAGCGGGCATGGATAACAATCAAGGAAAACAGGACAAGGTGCCATGGAGCTGAGCCTCTCCTCCATTTTGGCCTTGTAGAAGGCGTTGATGTCTGGACTCCCAGCATCATCGGCCCCGACACCCGGCCCCCCCGTCCTCGGCACTGCCGGCCTCAGATAAGCCCTCGGCCCCAATTGAGGTCCCAGTCCTCCCCGGCAAGCCTACGGGAGTCTGGCTCCCAGTCCTTGGGTAGTCCCCGGTTCCTCGGGGCTACCCTCGAGACAGAGACCTCGACTACCTCAGGATCCGAATGGGAGACAGAGGACGAGGCTTCTCCCGAGACATCCCGGCATCAGCACGTCCCTTCAGAGCCCTCACCCCCACAGCCTTGATGCCACTCCCCACCCGAGGACGTGGTGTTCCATGATTTCATTTGGGACATGGCCCAGGCTCTCTCGGTGCAGATGGAGTCCAAGGAGGACCCGCACACTGAGGAGCTGGAAATTCTGCAGTACGAGTCTCCACCCAAGGAGAATTTCACAGTCCCGTTCCTGCCCATCTTCGCGAGGCTTCTGCTCTGGACATCGGAGACGCCAGCCTCTGTGCCGATGGCGCCATTCACCGAGTCTGGGTGTGGGGTTCCATAAGCCTCAACTCCCCCAAAACTTGATGGTGGTGGAGTTGTTGATGAAAAGGCTCAAGAGTCAAAAGACCTACTCGTCTGTGCTTCTGGGCAAGGAGGCCCAGGCCCTCGACGGCCTGGGCCGTAAATGCTATGAGGGTGCCATGCTCGGGTGCCATATATGAGCTGTATATGGGGATGTATTTGAAGAGTCTGGTCCAGGAACTCTCGGGGTTCTCACCAGGGAACCCCTCCAGCGCTTATTTCCTTGACTGGGGTTGTCTGGGGCTGCTCTAAATTTCTTTCTAGAGCCGCCTACGATGGGTTTGAGGCATCAGCCTGGGTGATGGCTGTGAGCATTGGTGCCCAGTGCCAGGTGTGGCTGCGGACCTTGGCCCCGGAGCAGTGAGTGCAGGAGAAGCTCCTGGACGTGCCCTGCAATGGGGAGAATCTTTTTGGTAAACCTATGTCCGATAAGGCCGCTGAGATCAAGGCCGAGGTAGTTACCCGGCAGAGACTTTCTCTAGGTCCTCCAACTTTAACCCCGAGGCCTCCTTCGCATCCTCTAACACTACCACTTTTTTTCTCAGAGTACGCATATTCTCCATCACCTCCTGCATTTGTGTCTCAGCATCCTCACCTCTCTGCCCCATTTCCATCATCTCCGATCGCCACTCTGCGATGACTTCTTCCATTTCTGCTTTCACTCCAGCGATTTTGGTAGGCAACTCAGTAAACCAGGTGCGCAGCTCAGCTTTAGTAATTTGTACTACTTCTTCCCACCAGCAAGTCACTGACGCATGCAGCTGTTGCACCATCACCTTGTGACGACTGTTCTTGGGCCATCTTGTCCTCCTCCTTGGACTCAGCATGCTGACCCTGGTATGAAAACTCCCTCAAATTGGCCATCTTCCGATGAGTTGCTGCCATTATCTGGACCTGGAGCTGCACCGTTTAAGTGGATCAGGTCTATTCACCATTTAAATTTTTTCCCCCTTTTTCAGGTATGAATAGAAACATAGAAACATGATGGCAGAAAAAGACCACATGACTTATCTAGTATGCCCTTCCATATCAACCATTATAACCGTCCCCTTTTTCCCTTTAGAGATGCTCTGTGTTTCTGCCATGCCTTTTTGAATTCAGACACTGTCCTCATCTCTACCACCTCCACTGGGAGATTATTCCATGGATCTACCACTCTTTCTGTAAAAACATATTTCCGCATATTACTCCTGAATCTATCCCCTTTCACCCTCATCCTATGTCCCCTCGTAGCAGAGCTTGCTTTCAATTGAAAGAGGCTCTCCTCCTGTGCATTTATGCCACGGAGGTATTTAAATGTCTCAATCATATCACCTCTATCCCACCTTTCCTCTAAGGTATGCATATTAGGATCCTTAAGTCTGTCCTCATATGTTTTATAATGAAGATCACTAACTATTTTAGTAGCCACCCTCTGTACCAACTCCAACCTGTTTATATCATTTTGAAGGTGCAGTCTCCAGAATTGCACATAATACTCCAAATGAGGTTGCACCAAAGACTTATACAGAGGCACTATCACCTCCTTTCTTCTGCTGACCGTTCCTATCCCTGTGCACCTAGGTATCCTCCTAGCTTTTTCCATTGCCTTTTCTACCTATTTAGCTACTTTAAGATCATCAGACACAATCACACCTAGGTCCCGCTCTTCTTTTGTGGACAGAAGTAATTCACCCTCTATACTATATTGCTCCCTTGGATAGCTGCAGCCCAAATGCATGAACTTGCATTTTTTAGCACTAAATCTCAGCTGCCAAATTCTAGATCATTCTTCCATCTTAGCTAGATCCCTCCTCGTGTTATTTACACCTTCTTGGGTGTCTACTCTATTGCAGATTTTGGTATCATCTAGCCTCTGCCCCTATCTCTCAATCAAGCGCCTTTCTTGAGGCCATGAGAACCCTCGGATACACTCAGATTCTCACCAAACAAATCCACATGAAAGAAAACATTCTTGACCTCCTATTCATGCCTGTGGACCTCCTCTCTGACCCCCATCAGACATAATACTTCCAGTACCCTCGTCAGACCATGCAGTCATTCTCTTCCCCATCCCCGCATGTTAAATGTATCCCCCAATTGTGTTGTGACCGCTTTGATTGAAGGATAAGGCGGTATACAAAACTGCCTAAATAAATAAATAAAAAATAAATCCCCCTCACACCATACCAAAGGACACAAACCTCCTCGCCACTCAGAATCCGGAGATTTTGAGAGTTCAATAATGGCCATTTCTGTAAAATGGTCATCCCACAACTAGACTCCATTAAAGCTACAGATGTAGATCTCAAGGAAATGACCCAAGGATGGAATGCACCCTGCCCGCAGTAGCTCTTGCACCTCCAAGGAAAATACCAGTAAAGCATCACAACAGAGCCTCGTGGTTCTCATCTTCAATCCAGAAGCAGAAGAGTGACTTACGCCAATTTGAATGCAAATGGAGAAGCACAAGAGGCCCCCTCCTCCAAGCTCCCTTTATGGAACAGTTCAGGCAATACAATGAAGAAATGCTAAAATGCAGGAAAGAATATCACCGGCGCAATAAACAAGCCAAGAGAGCTTTTTTCCATTGCAAAAACACTCTTAAAGGAACCAATTAAAGGAAACTCACAAGATAAAATATGCCCTCAGAAGATGGCTTACTATCTATTCTCCAAACAGATGCAAGCCCTCCCAACAGATCAACCCCCAGTGACCCCAATAGATCAAGCCCCAGAGACCCCAGACACTTAAGTAATACTCCAGGAGTTAAGGACACCCTTCGAGCTCCCATTGCATAAAAACAGTGAAGATGCAATACAGAGCCTTAATGCAACCTCTGCACTTGACCCTTGCCTTGTGACCTGGATAAAGTTGACTAGATCACACCTCAGCACATAACAAATGAGCATAGTACATCCATCTTGAGTACAGAGCAGACAGAGCTTAAAGATTCCAAATTACCCCTGCCTACCAATAGCCAGATTAATATGAATAAACTACAATGAAAATGCTATAAGTCTAAAAAATAAGATGGGAGAGTTAGAATATGTGGCACTAAATGAGAGGTTAGATATGATTGGTGTCTCAGAGATATGGCCGAAGGAGAACAACCAGTATGATGGACACTGTAATACCTGGTTACAAGCTGTATCATAATAATAGAGCAGATGAAATTGGTGGAGGAGTTGCACTCTATGTTAGAGAGGGCATTGAGTCACAAAGGATTAAAGTTTTGCAGGAAACAAAATTCACTGTAGAATCTCTATGGATTGAAATTCCATGTAAAAAGGGAAAGGTGATGACAGTGGGGGTGTACTATCGACCGCCTGGCCAGAATGAACAAATGGATGATGAAATTCTCAAAGAAATCAGGGAAGCTAATAAAAGTTACAGCACAGTAATAATAATGGTTGATTTCAATTACCCTGGTATAGACTGGGTGAGTGTCACAGCAGGACATGCTAGGGAGATAAAGTTTGTGGATGAAATAAATGACTGTTCTTGGAGCAGCTGGTTCATGAACCAACGAGAGGGGAAGACATTTTGAACCTAGTCCTTAGTGAAACACAATATCTGGTGCAAGAGATAAGGGTTTTGGGACCACTTGGCAATAGTGATTCTAGTATTATTGTGTTTGATTTAATACATGGAGGAGGGACGGTAAGGAAATCCACAGTACTACCTTTTAACTTTCAAAAGGGAAACTATGATAAAATGAGGAAAATAATTAAGAAAAAACTAAAAGGAGCAGTTGCAAAGGTTAAAGAGTTACATAAGCATGGGTGGTGTTTAAAAATACTATCTTGCAAGCCCAGACCAGCTGTATTCCACGCTTTAAGAAAAGTGGAAGGAAGTCCAAACAACTGCCAGCATGGTTTAAAAGTGAGGTCAGAGAGACTGTTGCCAAAAAAGCATCTTTCAGGAAATGGAAAAAGGAGCCAAATGACGAAAACTGGAAACAGCACAAGCACTGGCAAGTTAGATGCAAGGCATTGATATGGCAGGCAAAGAGACAATTTGAGAAGAAGCTTGATGTGACAGCAAAAACGCGTAATAAAGACTTTTTCAAGTACATTCGTAGCAAAAAAAACCTGTGAGAGAATCAGTTGGACCATTAGATGATAGAGGGGTAAAAGGGGCACTAAGAGGGGACAAGGCCATAGCGGAGAGACTGACTGAATTCTTTGCTTCGGTCTTTACTGAGGAAGATGTAGGGATGTTACCCATGACTGAAATGGTATTTAAAGATGATGCCGCAGAAAAATTGAAAGAAATATCAATACACCGGGAAGATGTATTGCAACTATTTGGTAAACTGAAGAGTGGGAAATCACCTGAACTGGTATACATCCAAGGGTGTTGAAAGAACTGAAATATGAGATTGCAGACCTACTATTAGTAATCTGTGAACTATCATTAAAATCATCTGTAATACCTGAAGATTGGAGGATGGCCAATGTAACGCCAATTTTTAAAAAGAGTTCCGGTGAGCCTGAGTACCAGGAAAAATGGTAGAAACCAATATAAAGAACATTTAGATAGTCATGGCATAATGGGAGACAGCCAACATGGCTTTAGCTAAAGAAGGTCTTGTCTCACTAATCTGTTATGTTTTTTGAAGGTATGAATAAACAGGTAGACAAAGGTGAGGCAGTTGATATAGTGTATCTTGATTTTCAGAAAGCCTTTGACAAGGTCCCTCATGAGACTTTTGGCAAAATTAAAAAGTCATGGGATAGAAGGCAATGTACTATTGTGGATTAGGAACTGGTTAAAAGATAGAAAACAGAGGGTTGGGGTAAATGGCCAATTTTCCCAATGGAGAAATGTGAATAGTGGAGTACCCCAGGGATCTGTGCTGGGTCCGCTGCTTTTTAACATATTTGTAAATCACCTGGAAATGAGAATAACGAGTGAGTAATCAAATTTGCAGATGAAATAAAGCATTAAAAGTTGTTAAAACCCATGAAGATTATGGGAAATTGCAAGAGTACCTTGATAAATTGGAAGGCTGGGCATCCAAATGGCAGATGAAATTGAATGTGGACAAGTGCAAAGTTATGCACCTAGGAAAGAACAACTCAAACTATGGTTACACGATACAAGGTTCCACATTAGGAACCACCACCCAGGAAAAAGATTTAGACATCATCATAGATAACATGTTGAAACCCTCCGCCCAGTGTGCAGCCATGGCCAAGAGAGCAAATAGAATGCTAGGTATCATAAGGAAAGGAATGTAGAATAAATCAAAGTATATTATAATGCCTCTTTATCGTTTCATGGTGCGACCACATCTTGAATATTGTGTGGAATTCTGATCGCCGTATCTTAAAAAGGATATAGTGTTATTAGAAAAGGTACAGAGAAGAGCCACCAAAATGATAGAGGATGGAAGGATACCCCTATCAAGTGAGACTAAAAAAGGTTAGGGCTCTTCAACCTGGAAAAGAGACAGCTGAAGGGAGATATGATAGAGGTCTATAAATTAAAGAATGGAGTGGAACGGGTAAGCGTAGATCAATTGTTTACGCCATCAAAATATAGAAAAACTAGGGGGCATGCAATGAAGCTACAGGGTAACCTATTTAAGAGAAAATATTTTTTTACTCAACGTGTAATCAAACTCTGGAATTTGTTACTGGAGTATGTAGTAAAAGCTGATCTCCAGGAACAAGCAGGAATGTAGTCATCACATATGGGTATCATCGGTACCGATGGAGCCTGCACGGGAACGCTCCCCAGCATCCAATTAGAAAGCTTTTGGGAGCATCCCACAGCGCCTGGGTGCTGCCTTCCCGCTTTTCCCAACTGCCTCTCTCCAGTTCTTCGTTTTCCGCGGAGCCAGCAGGTTGTTGTTCCTGTCACCTCAGAAAATTCTTCCTTGTTACTTTCTTTTTTTGTGGTCGTGTCTGCCTTCTTCGACGCTTTACTGGTACCGCCGGTTCTTCTTTCTTTATTTCTGTTCTTTAAAAAAAAAAAAACCTTAGTTCTTTTTCCTCTTTTTCCCAGGTGCACGCGCCATTTTTGGCCTTAGGCCCAAAAATTTTCCTACAATGGAGAAACCTGCTTCAGGTTTCAAAAAGTGCACCAAGTGTGGCGGTACCATCTCCGTCACCGACACCCATGAATGCTGTCTAAAATGTTTAGGTCCTGACCACTGCATCACGGATTGTATGTCCTGTGCCATGATGTCCAAAAGAGGTCAGCAGAACCGAGCTGCTAAGCTCAGTACCCTGTTTCCCTCTGATGCAGCTTCGGTGGCATCGACATCTTCCAGGGCTTCCTCTTCCTCCCGTGAATCTCAGGTAACTAAACATAAGTCCAGCCGGTCCTCAAAGGGTAGATCTCCTTCTAAGCATCGAGATGCCTCTGGCGTTGCCCTTGAGGATTCTGCACTGGCAAAATTGCCCCGGCGGGAGGCTTCGGCTTCCAAAGCATTATCGGGGCTCCAGGATGTTCTCGAGGCCTCGACCTCGGCAGAACTACCGGTTCCATGCTCTGGGGTACCGGCTGTCTTCTCCGGTACCGACATCCAGGCATCGGCAACGTTGATAGACCAGAGGTTCCTGGCTATTGAACGCAGTCTGGAGGCTCTCCTTGTGGCATCGACACCCTCAGAACTGCGTCAGACAGTTCAGCCGGTACCGGCACCACCTCCGGCACAGATATCAGTACCGGTACCGATAGCATTGACATCGACATCGGTGTCCGCATTGCCGGCACCCAGTCACCCGATGCCCTCCGGTACTGATACACCGGTACCGATTCCCCCCGGTACCGACTTCGGTCGGTACGGGTATCGGGCTCTACAAGAGCATCCGGACAGAAGGTACTTCGAGTCCTCAGAGGAATCTGAGGATTCCGATAGTTCTGTCGATACCGGAGCACTTCTTCCAGAGGAGCCCTCCTCCCCTAAATGCAGGATGTCTCCTCCAGAGGATATCTCCTTCCAGGATTTCATCAGGGAGGTGGCTCGGGGTTTCTCCATTACTGTGGCTCCTGAAACAGAACCCAGAGCAAAGGAGTTGGAAATTTTACAATATCCCAAAGCTCCTAAGGAGGCAGCTACTTTGCCTATTCATGAGATCTTGCATGATCTCATGCTAAGAATGTGGGAGACCCCTCTTACCACCTCTCCTCATTCTCGTAGACTTGACACTATGTATCGAGTCCCTCCTTGTCCTGGTTTCCAGAAAACTCAGCTCCCTCACCACTCTATTGTAGTGGAATCAGCTATGAGAAGGATCAAGAGTGCAAAGAGGCATGCCTCTAATCCCCCAGGACGTGAGTGCAGAACTTTGGATGCTTTTGGACGTCGTACTTTCCAAGCTTCCATGCTTTCTGCCAGGATCATTTCCTATATTTTATATATGGGAATGTTCCTGAAGGAAATCACAGGAGATTTAGAGGTTTTGAGTCCTCTTCTTCCTGAGGATAGGAGACAGGATTTTCTCACATTGGTCAAACATGCCCAGGATGTTTCCAAATTTGTCAACCGTGCAGCTTTTGACTGTTTTGAGTGCATAAGCAGAACCTCTGCTATTGCCATAGGTGCACGTAGAATTGCCTGGCTCCAGGCATCCGATTTGGAGCTCTGGGTACAAGACAAATTGGGCAATATTCCTTGTACTGGTGAGAACCTGTTTGGCAAAGATTGGCAGGAAAAGGCCAATGAGTTGAATGCTGACAACACCACCTTGGACAGATTATCCAAGGGCACAGCTGATCCTGCAAGAAAAATCTTTCAAAAAACCATTCTTTTCCAAAAAGAAAAGGGTTTATCCTACTTCTTCCCAGCAGGGACGCAGTGCAGGTCAACCTGTCCGGAAGAGTCAGCAACAATCCAAGCAAAGAAAAGCAAAGACTGCTAAGCCTCAACCGCCTCAGCAGTCTCAGCCTCCACAAGGCCTTTGACTTGCATCTAGAGAACTTAGCCTTCCTGGCTCTAAATGGACCAGAGCCTTCCACCATTCCAGGAAGGTTGTGTCATTTTGCCCCAAGATGGGGGGCAGATAAAAGCAAAGCATTGGACACTCTCCATCATAAAAGAGGGGTACAAGCTTCATTTCTTGAGCATGCCCCCTCCCACAATAGTAAAACAGTTCAATTCTCAGACCTCTCTCATCAACTTGTTAGATCAAGAGGTCACCATGCTTCTTGCCCAAGGGGCAATAGAATAAGTACCCATTCTTCAACAGGGTACAGGGTTTTACTCCCCCTGTTTTCTTATCCCAAAGAAAACAGGAGGTCACAGGCCTATTTTAGACCTCAGAGAATTGAACAAATTCCTCTACAAGGAGAAATTCAAAATGGTTTCTCTAGGAACTCTGCTGCCATACCTTCAGAGTCAGGATTGGCTATGTTCTCTAGATCTCAAGGATGCGTACACTCATGTTCTCATCCATCCATCTCACAGGAAATTCCTTCAGTTCCTTTTTCAAGGAAAGCACTACCAATACAGGGTGCTCCCGTATGGCCGGGCCTCAGCTCCAAGGGTGTTCATAGGAGGCTTGTCAACAAACTCAGTAGCTTGGGGATGGGTCCCAAGATGGTAAACTGGATTAGAAATTGGTTGACTGACAGACGACAGAAGGTGATTGTACATGGAGCTCACTCGGATGAGAGGAAGGTGATTAGCGGGGTGCCCCAGGGTTCGGTCCTGGGCCCGGCACTGTTCAATGTATTTGTGAGTGATATTGCTGAAGGACTGAATGGAAAGGTCTGTCTTTTTGCAGACGACACAAAAATTTGCAACAGAGTGGACTCCCCCGAGGGAGTGGTTAACATGAAGAAAGATCTACAAAAGCTGGAAGACTGGTCTAAAGCTTGGCAACTACGATTTAATGCAAAAAAGTGCAGTGTCATGCACTTGGGTAGCAGAAATCCAAGAGAAATGTACGCAATAGGGGGAGAAAGGTTGGTATGCACAGTTCAGGAAAAAGACCTTGGTGTGATTATCTCTGCTGATCTCAAGGTGGCAAAACAGTGTGACAAGGCAGTGGCAAAAGCCAGGAGGATGTTGGGCTGCATACAAAGAGGGATTACCAGCAGAAAAGAAGAGGTATTTATGCCACTGTATAGGTCACTGGTGAGGCCTCACTTGGAATACTGTGTTCAGTTTTGGAGACCATATCTTGCAAAGGATGTAAAAAGACTGGAGACTGTTCAGAGGAAGGCGACCAAAATGATTTGGAGCCTGCGTCAGAAGCCTTATGAGAAGAGACTTGAAGACCTAAATATGTATACTTTGGAGGAAAGGAGGGACAGGGGAGATATGATTCAGACCTTTAAATACTTAAAGAGAAATGATGAACAAACAAACCTCTTCCAAAGACGGGGAACCTGTAAAACTAGAGGGCATAACATGAAACTGCAAGGGGGTAAATTGAAAGGCAATGTCAGGAAATATTTTTTCACTGAAAGGTGGTGGATGCTTGGAATGCCCTCCCGATGGAAGTGGTAGGGGCGAACACGGTGACGGAATTCAAAAAGGCATGGGACAAACACAGAGGATCCCTTTACAGAAATAGGAAAAAAACAAAATAAACGGTACCATCTAACTTCTGAACCATATAACGTCTCAACAAATAGGGGTGTCCTACATGGAGTGGTGGGTTTACCCCTGAACAAGGATATGGGGAGGGGTGGCCTGCGCGGAGCGACAGGTGCACCTACTCTTGCCATCTTGCTGGGCAGACTGGATGGACCATGCTGGTCTTTATCTGCCGTCAACTACTATGTTACTATGTAAGTGCATGGCTGTAGTAGCAGCATTTCTCTGCACTCTAGGAATATTCGTCTTCTCCTACTTAGACGATTGACTCATTCGAGCCCCATCAGAGTCAGAGGCCAGGATAGCTCTATCTTGCACAATGCGTATCTTTCAGTATTTGAGTCTAGTCATAAACATCCCAAAATCCAGCCTAACTCCCTCACAGTCTCTAGAGTTCATAGGAGCTGTGCTGGATACCAGAAAGGCAAGGGCCTATCTCCCTCAGAACCGTTGCCTTTGCATGGTGCAGTTAGCTTCTCAAGCAGTGCTAAAGTCCCATCTCACTGCTCGAGAAATGTTACAACTACTAGGCCACCTGGCTTCTACTGTGCATGTGGTTCCTTATGCTCGCCTCCATATGAGAGCAGCCCAGTGGACTTTATCCACCCAGTGGACCCAGGCATCAGGGTGCCTGTCAGACAAAATCGTAAACACAAATTGCCTTATTTTGTCCCTTCAATGGTGGCAGTCCACTCAAAACCTGTTGCTGGGGTCCCCATTCCAACAACCCCTACCCCAAGCAACTCTCACAACAGATGCTTCTCCAATGGGTTGGGGAGCTCATCTACAAGACCTCTCCACCCAAGGCACTTGGACTCCAAAGGAGACTCATCTACATATCAATCTCTTAGAGCTCAGAGCAATTTTTCTTGCTCTTCGAGTGTTCCATTCCCTGCTGAGCTGCAAGACAGTCCTTATACACACGGACAACCAGGTAGCCATGTTCTATGTGAACAAGCAGGGAGGAACAGGCTCTCTGTTGCTCTGCAACGAAGCTTTGCGACTATGGGCCCTCACCAGAGAGCATCAGATTCATCTCCTGGCGGTGTATCTTCTGGCTTACAAAACTCTTGGGCGGACAGACTCAGTCGAGTTCTGCTTCCACACGAATGGTCTCTACATGTAGATCAGGGGGCCAAGATTTTTCAAATTTGGGGAACCCCGGACATAGACCTCTTTGCAAGTCCATTGAATGCCAAATTTCCCCGGTTCTGTTCCAGAATTACGGCTCAGGGATCTCAGGCCAAGGATGCTCTCCTCCTTCACTGGGGCCAAGACTTCCTTTATGCCTTTCCACCCATTCCCCTAATTCCCAAAACCATGTTCAAGCTTCAGAGAGACAGAGGCCATATGATTCTCATAGCTCCACATTGGCCTCGGCAAGTGTGGTACCCTCTGCTTCTACATCTCTCTCAAGCTCCCTCTCTGGAGTTAGGGTCTGCTCCAGATCTCCTATCCCAGGAGGATGGAATGTTATGGCATCCCAATCCCCAGTCTTTGCATCTCAGGGCTTGGTTGCTGAAGGACTAGATCTCCATGATCTTAACCTCCCTCGGCAAGTGAAGGATATTCTTCTTGCTTCCAGGAAGCCTTCCACAAGATGCTCTTATGCTTTTAAGTGGAAAAGGTTTACCATATGGTGTTCGCAGAAGGGTCTTAACCCCCTTGCGATATCTCTGGAATCTTTACTGGAGTATCTCCTTCATTTATCCAATGCAGGACTTAAGACTAACTCAGTAAGAGTCCATTTGAGTGCTATTGCAGCTTCCAAATGGACAACCTATCTCCTCTCATCCTCTTATAGCAAGGTTTATGAGAGGCCTTCTTCTAACTAAGCCTGTGGCATGGGACTTAAACCTGGTTCTTGGGCAGCTCATGAAGCCACCTTTTGAACCCTTAGCTACTACCTCCTTGAAATTCCTGTCTTGGAAGGTTATCTTTCTCATTGCAATCACATCAGCACGTCGCATCCACCTTATACAAGGTTCCATCATGACAAGGTAGTCCTTAGGACTCATCCACACTTTATGCCAAAGATGGTCAAGCCTTTTCATCTAAACAAAGCGGTCTACCTAACTGTGTTCTTTCCAAGGCCTCATGCATCAAATGCAGAGAGGAATCTTCATACCTTGGACTGTAAAAGAGCTTTAGCCTTTTACTTACAAAGAACACAGCTACATAGAAAGTCCTCTCAACTCTTTGTTGCTTTTGATCCTTCTCATTTGGGACTTCCAGTCTCCAAGAGAACACTGTCTAACTGGATTGCTCAGTGTATTTCCTTCGCCTATCAGAGCAAGAATCTTCCTCTGGAGGGCCATGTCACAGCTCACAATGTGAGAGCCATGGCAGCTTCAATGGCTCATCTACACTCTGTGTCTATCGACGACATCTGTCGAGCAGCCACCTGGGCCTCGGTTCATACCTTCACAGCCCATTACTGCTTGGACAAGGACTCCCGCCAGGATGCCTTGTTTGGTCAGGCTGTTCTCCAACACCTGTTCCATACCTAATCAACTCCTACCCACCATCCCTGGTAGGATGCCAGAGATCCATGGGGGGAGTGGAGCCCTTCTCAGGGACGCACAACTTCTGGGGTCTCTCCCTGGCATCTAAAGCTAGGGAGTCCCCATATGTGATGACTACATTCCTGCTTGTTCCTGGAGATAGCATAGTTACTCACCTGTAACAGATGATCTCCGGGAACAGCAGGAATTTAGTCCTCACAACCCAACCACCTCCCCTAGGAGTTGTATTTCTCTATCTCTTTCTCTTTCCTTCTCTCTCTCTCTTTGTCTCAGCTTTAAAACTCAGCTGGAGAGAGGCAGTTGGGAAAGGCGGGAAGGCAGCACGCAGGCGCTGTGGGATGCTCCCAAAAGCTTTCTATTTGGACGCTGGGGAGCGTTCCCACGCAGGCTCCGTCGGTACCGACGATACCCATATGTGAGGACTAAATTCCTGCTGTTCCCGGAGATCACCTGTTACAGGTGAGTAACTATGTTTTAGTGCAGCGGGGTTTAAAAAAGGTTTGGAGATGTTCCTGGAGGAAAGGTCCATAAACTGTTATTAAAGGGGACCCAGGATATTCACTGCTTGACCCAATAGAAGCATTGAGGGACCTGTGTCTTATGGGGAAACTGCTAGGTACCTGTGACCTAGATTGGCCACTGTCGGAAACAGGATATTGGTCTTGATGTATCTTGGTCTGACCCAGTATGGCATATCTTATGTTCTTATCTTTGTCTCTAGGCCTAATGCCCACCTTGCTGAAGCAGACCTCAATCCAACCCCTCCTGAAAAGCACAAAACCTGATCCCACCCCCCTTAGTCCTATAGACCAATATCCAGCATCCCGTTTATCTCCAAAATAATAGCGAAAATTGTCCTTACAAAACTTCAAGACCACCTCAGTGAGCATGCATCTGTGGATCCTCACCAACACTAGTTTAGACAGTACCACAGGGTGGAACTCCTCATCACTTCCCTATTAAACACACTCCTAATCTGCTTGCAAAATAACAACAAAGGTTTCATCCTAATATTCCTCAACATTGCTTCTGCCTTTGACTCCATCCCACACCATCAACTGCTATAAAGGTCTCTGAGATTGGGCACCAGGACACTATACTCAGCAGATTCTATCTTACCTAGAAGCCCAAACACAGCAAGTAAAAATTTGTCAGAAGTCGTCAAACCCCTTCACTCAGCAAATGGGAATACCTCAAGGCTCAATCCTCTCGGCTCTTCTATTCAATAGAAACATGATAGCAGAAAACAACCACATGGCCTATCTAGTCTGCCCTTCCATATCAACTACAATAGTTCTCTTTTTGCCTTTAGAGATCCTCTGTGTTTGTCCCATGCTTTTTTGAATTCCTTGTGTCCACCACCTCCACAGGGAGACTATTCCACGCATCTACCACTCTTTCTGTAAAGAAATATGTCTGCATATTACTTCTGAGTCTATTCCCTTTCACTCTCATCTTATGTCCCCTTGTAGCAGAGCTTGCCTTCAATTGAAAGAGACCATCTTACGCATTTATGCCACGGACGTATTTAAATGTCTCTTACATATTGCCCCTATCCCGTCTTTCCTCTAAAATATACATATTAAGATCTTTGTCCTCATATGCTACATAATGAAGACCACTAACCATTAACCTTTAAAAAGGAGATAGAGCAGCTTTTAAACTAGATATTAGGGGAAAGCCGACAGTCGCCCAAGAGCGGATGGTTCGGAAGAATGTATCCTTGAAGGATACTACCAAAAGCAGAGAGGTTCCACAAAAGAGTAAAGTAGCCCAAATGCCCTCAAGTATGGAGCAGACAGAGCTTAAAGATTCCAGTTAACCCATGTCTAACAATAGCCAAATTAACATGAATAAAATACATTCTCTAAAATGATTGTATGCAAATGCTAGAAGTCTAAAGAATAAGATGGGAGAGTTAGAATATATAGCACTAAATGAAAGGTTAGATATGATTGGAATATCAGAGACATGGTGGAAGGAGGACAACCAGTGGGACACTGTGATACCTGGGTACAAACTATATCGTAATGATAGAGCTGATCAAATTGGTGGAGGGGTTGTGCTCTTTGTTAGAGAGGGCATTGACTCAGAAAGGATTAAAGTTTTGCAGGAAACAAAATCTGCTGTAGAATCTATATGGATTGAAATTCCATATAAAAGGGGGAAGGCGATGGCAGTGGGGGTGTACTATCGAGCACCTGGCCAGAATGACCAAATGGATGATGAAATGCTCAAAGAAATCAAGGAAGCTAACAAAAGTTACAGCGCAGTAATAATAATGGGTGATTTCAATTACCCCGGTATCGACTGGGTCAGTGTCACGTCAGGACATGCTAGGGAGATAAAGTTCCTAGATGAAATAAATGACTGTTTCTTGGAGCAGCTGGTTCATGAACCGACCAGAGGGGAAGCCATATTAGACCTAGTCCTTAGTGGAACACCAGATCTAGTGCAAGAGATAAGGGTGTTGGGGCCACTTGGCAATAGTGATCATAGCATGATCGCCTTTGATTTAATTAGTGGAGGAGGGATAGTAAGGAAATCCACAGTACTACCTTTTAACTTTCGAAAGGGAGACTATGATAAAATGAGGAAAACAGTTAAGAAAAAACTAAAAGGAGCAGTTGCAAAGGTTAAAGACGTACATCAAGCTTGGGTGTTGTTGAAAAATACTATCTTGGAAGCCCAGACCAGCTGTATTCCACGCTTTAAGAAAAGTGGAAGGAAGTCCAAAAAACTGCCAGCATGGTTTAAAGGTGAGGTCAGAGAGGCTGTTGTTGCTAAAAAAGCATCTTTCAGGAAATGGAAAAAAGAGCCAAACGACGAAACCTGGAAACAGCACAAGCACTGGCAAGTCAAATGCAAGGCATTGATAAGGCAGGCAAAGAGAGAATTTGAGAAGAAGCTTGCTGCGGAAGCAAAAACGCGAAATAAAGACCTTTTCAAGTACATTCGTAGCAAAAAACCTGTGAGAGAGTCAGTTGGTCCATTAGATGATAAAGGGGTTAAAGGAGCACTAAGAGGCGACAAGGCGATAGCGGAGAGACTGAATGAATTCTTTGCTTCGGTCTTTACTGAGGAAGATGTAGGGATGTTACCCATGACTGAAGTGGTATTTAAAGGTGCGGAAGAATTGAAGGAAATATCGATACATCGGGAAGATGTCTTACAACTATTAGATAAACTGAAGAGTAGCAAATCACCTGGGCCGGATGGTATACATCCAAGGGTGTTGAAAGAACTGAAATATGAGATTGCAGACCTGCTATCAGTAATCTGTGAACTATCATTAAAATCATCTCTAATACCTGAAGATTGGAGGATCGCCAATGTAACACCAATTTTTAAAAAGGGTTCCAGGGGTGATCCGGGAAACTACAGACCGGTGAACCTGACGTCAGTACCGGGAAAAATGGTAGAAACCATCATAAAGAATAAAATTACTCAGCATGTAGATAGTCACAACCTAATGGGAGACAGCCAACATGGCTTTAGACAAGGAAGATCTTGTCTTACTAATCTGTTATGTTTTTTTGAAGGAGTGAATAAACAGGTGGACAAAGGTGAGTCGGTTGATATTGTGTATCTGGACTTTCAGAAAGCCTTTGACAAGGTCCCTCATCAGAGACTTTTGGCAAAACTAAAGAGTCATGGGATAGGAGGCAGTGTACTATTGTGGATCAGGAACTGGTTAAAAGATAGAAAGCAGAGGGTAGGGCTAAATGGCCAATTTTCCCAATGGAGAAAGGTGAATAGTGGTGTACCCCAGGGATCTGTGCTGGGTCCGCTGCTTTTTGACATATTCATAAATGACCTGGAAAGTGGAATAACGAGTGAGGTTATCAAATTTGCAGATGACACAAAACTATTTAAAGTTGTTAAAACACAAGAGGATTGTGAAAAATTGCAAGAGGATCTTGATAAATTGGAAGACGGGGCATCAAAATGGCAGATGAAATTTAATGTGGACAAGTGCAAGGTTATGCACCTAGGGAAGAACAACCCAAACTATGGTTACACGATGCAAGGTTCCACATTAGGAACCACCACCCAGGAAAAAGATTTAGGGGTCATTGTGGATACCATGTTAAAACCCTCGGCCTAGTGTGCAGCGGCGCCAAGAGAGCAAATAGAATGCTAGGTATGATAAGGAAAGGAATGGAAAATAAAACAAAAGATATAATAATGCCTCTATATCGTTCCATGGTGAGACCGCACCTTGAATATTGTGTGCAGTTCTGGTCGCCGTATCTTAAAAAGGATATAGCGATTTTAGGAAAGGTACAGAGAAGAGCCACCAAAATGGTAAAAGGGATGGAAGGATACTCCTATGAAGAAAGGCTAAAAAGGTTAGGGCTCTTTAACCTGGAAAAGAGACGGCTGAGGGGAGATATGATAGAAGTCTATAAATTAATGAACGGAGTGGAACGGGTAAACGTAGATCGATTATTTACGTTATCAGAATATAGAAAGACTAGGGGACATGCAATGAAGCTACAGGGTAAACTATTTAAGACTAATAAAAGAAAATATTTTTTCACTCAACGTGTAATCAAACTCTGGAATTTGTTACCGGAGGATGTAGTAAAGGCTGTTAGTGTAGCTGGGTTTAAAAAAGGTTTGGACAAGTTCCTGGAGGAAAGGTCCATAAACCATTATTAAGAAGTGACCGAAGATATCAATGCTTGACCCAGTACAAGCATTGTGGAACTTGTGTCTCTTGGGGAAACTGCTAGGTACATATGACCTAGATTGGCCACTGTTGGAAACAGAATACTGGGCTTGATGGACCTTGGTCTGACCCAGTATGGCATATCTTATGTTCTTATGTTCTTAACCATTTTAGTAGCCACCTTCTGCAACGACTCCAACTTGCTTATATCCTTTTGAAGGTGCGGTCTCCAGAATTGCACACAATATTCCAAATGAGGTCGCACCAGAGATTTATACAGAGGCATTATCACCTCCTTTTTTCTGCTGGCCATTCCTCTCCCTGTACACCCAAGCATCCTTCTGGCTTCTGCAGTCACCTTTTCTACTTGTTTAGCTTCTTTAAGATTGACCTTCACAGTTACGCCCAGGTCCCGCTCTTCTTTTGTGCACAGGAGTACCTCACCCTCTACACTCTACTGCTCCTTTGGATTTTTGCAGCCCGAATGCATGACCCTTCATTTCTTTAGCATTAAATTTCAGCTGCCAAATTCTAGATCATTCCTCAAGCTTAGCTAGATCCTTCCTCATGTTATCAACTCCTTCCTGGGTGTCTGTTGCAGATTTTGGTATCATCTGCAAAGAGGCAAAGCTTACCCAAGAGCCCTTCTGCAATATCACTAACAAAGATATTAAAAAGAATCAGACCAAGGACAGATCCCTGGGGCACACCAGTGGTAATCTCCTTCTCCTCAGAGTGAGCTCCATTTACCTTTGTCACCTCTCACTCACCAATTTCTAACCCAATCAGTAACTTTAGGGTCCGTCCATAGGGTGCTTAGTTTGTTTATAAGTCACCTGTGTGGAATGTTGTCAAAGGCTGTCATGTTCCTTCAGTATTCTTGGATTTATCTCATTTGGTCCCATGGCGTTGTCTACTTTTAGTTTAGCTAGTTCCTCACAAACACAGCCTTCTGAAAATTGTTTGAGATGTTCCTATTTGTGGATATTTTCTGAGGTCCTGCTCGTGGCCCTTCATCTGTGAACACTGAACAGAAATATTTGTTAAGTAATTCTTCTTTATCCTCATCAGTTTACTACTACTACTACTATTAAACACTTATATAGCGCCACACACGCAACGCTGTACAGACATACATACAAGAAACAGTCCCTGCTCTTCCGAGCTTACCATCTAGTCAAGAACATAGGGAGCATTAGTCAATTCGATGGGTTTTATAGTTCGGTCATGAAGATGATGGGGGTTAGGTTAAGATGAGGGATAGAAGTCAGGATCTGAACGCGACAGTGAAGAGATGGGTCTTTAACCTGGATTTGAGGACAGCCAGGGAGGGTGCCTGGCGTATAGACACAGGTAAGCTGTTCCAGGCATAGGGTGCAGCAAGGTGAAAGGAACAAAGTCTGGAGTTAGCAGAGCGAGTGAAAGGCCTAGATAGAAGTAATTTGTTAGCGGAGCGAAGTTCTCAAGAGGGGATGTGGGGCAAGATAAGAGATGAGAGGTATTGAGGGGCCGCAGAGTGAATGCATTTATAGGTCAGCAGGAGAACTTTGAATTGGATGCAGAATTGGATGGGGAGCCAATGAAGCGACTTGAGAAGAGGAGTAATGTGGGCATGGCGGGATTGGTGGAAGATTAGTCGAGCAGCATAATTTTGTATAGATTGAAGGGGGAAGAGATGGCTCACGGAGAGACCAGCAAGGAGTAGGTTGCAGTAATCAAGGCGAGAGGAGATTAAGGAGTGGATAAGCGTTTTGGTGGTGTGTTCCGACTGGAAGGGGTGAATTTTGCTAATGTTGTAGAGAAAGAAGCGGCAGGTTTTAGCAACGAGCTGGATATGTGTGGAGGAGAGAGATGTGTCAAAGATAACCCCCAGATTGCAGGCCGAGGGAACAGGAAGGATCATAGATCCATCCACAGAGACTGAGAAAGGGGGAAGAGGAGGGGAGGAGTTGGGGGGAAAGAGGAGGAGTTCAGTCTTTGCCATGTTCAATTTCAAGCGGCGATGAGACATCCAGTCGGCGATGTCAGAAAGGCAGGCAGAGATTTTGGTTTGGATTGCTGGAGAGATAATAGGTGTAGAGAGGTAGATTTGGGAGTCATCGGCATAGAGATGGTACTGAAAACCATGAGAGGAGATAAGCACGCCAAGGGATTGGGTATAGAGAGAGAAAAGGAGGGGGCCCAATACGGAACCCTGGGGTACACCAACATGCAGTGTGGTGGCAGAGGAGGAGGAGCCGCCAGAGCATACACTACAGGAGCAATGGGAGAGGAAGGAGGAGAACCAGGATAATACGGAGCCCTTGAAACCAAGCAAGGAAAGGGTGGAGAGGAGGAGATTGTGGTCAACAGTATCAAAGGCAGCAGAGAGGTCGAGAAGGATGAGGACAGAGTAGAGGTCCTTAGATTTAGCGAGGAACAGGTCATTGGAGACTTTTGTAAGAGCCGTTTCGGTGGAGTGTAGGGGACAGAAGCCAGATTGTAGTGGGTCCAAGAGGGCCTGGGAGGTGAGGAAGTCGAGGCAGTGGTGGTGGACTGCTCATTCTAGTAGTTTAGATATGAAGGGAAGGAGGGAGATGGGTCGATAGTTAGAAGGACAGGTGGGATCGAGTGAGGGTTTCTTGAAGTGTGACAACAGCATGTTTGAAATCGATGGGGACAGTTGCAGTGGAGAGTAATAGGTTGAGAATATGAGAGATGGAGGGGATAACGGTGGGGGAGATGGGGTGTAGAAGATGGGTGGGGATAGGATCAGAGGAACAGGTGGTGGGTTTTGAGGAGGAAAGAAGGAGTGCGGTTTCCTCTTCAGAGATCGTAGGGAAGGAGGAGAGGGTAGCAGAGGAAGTTAGGTTGGGGGGAGAATTGGGGAGGGGGGAGGTAGATGAGGGTGTGGGGAATTGGAGGGTAATCTTGTGGATTTTGTCATGGAAGTAGTTGGCAAGGGTTTGGGCAGAAAGGGAGGGCGGGACTGGGGGCGGGGACACCTTGAGGAGAGAATTGAGGGTATTAAAGAGGCGGCGAGGATCAGAGGCTAGGGAGTTAGTCAGATGGATGTAGTATTTTTGTTTGGCAAGTGCTATGACTGATTGGAAGGAGCCAAGCATGAATTTGAAGTGTAGAAGGTCTTCTGGGGAGCGGGATTTGGTCCAGGCGCGTTCAGTAGAACGGGCACAGATGCGTAAATAACGGGTTGTAGATAAAAGCCAGGGCTGAGGAGCAGAACATCTAACGGGACGTGGGGTGGGTGGGGCAAGAGTATCAAGAGCCGAGGATAGTGCAGCATTAAAAGAGGCTACTGCCTCGTCGATGGATTTGGAGGACATAATGGAAGCAAGAGATGGAGAAATGGTGGAGGAGAGAGTCTAAGGATCAATATTATGAAGGTTTCTAAATAGGTCGGAGGAGACGGGACAGGACGGGGTTGAGACAGTGGAAGCTGAAGATTGAAGGTTAAAAGGTGATGTTCAGATGAGGGAAGGATTGAGTTGTGGAAGTTTAAGGGAGAGGAATTAGAGAAGAGTATCAGGTCAAGGCAATGGCCATGCAGGTGGGTGGGGGCAGTGGAGCAAAGTTGGAGGTTAAACGAGGAGGTGAGGGCGAGGAGCTTTAAAGCATGGGGGTCGGAGGGGTTATTGAATGTTAAAATCGCCAAGAATAAGAGTGGGGGAAGAGGGATCTAGAAAGACGGAAAGCCAGGAGTCGAAGTCGGTAAGGAAGGTCAATTTTATTTGTCGGGTGGGCGATAGATAACAGCTACTCGGAGGGGAAGTGGTGTGAAGAGGCGAATGGAGTGGACTTCAAAAGAGAGGGAGGAGTGTGACTGAGGCAGCAGGAGGGGTTGGAATTGGCAAGAGGGAGAAAGTAGAAGCCCAACACCACCGCCTCGGCCAGTGGATCGAGGCGTATGGGAGAACTGGTAGCCCCCATGGCAGAGAGCAGCAGCTGATGTGGTATCGTTTGGGAGGAGCCAGGTCTCAGTTAGGACAAGAAGGTGTAGTTCATTAGATATAAAGAGATCATGAGTAAAAGGAAGTTTGTTAGCAAGTGAGCATGCATTCCATCGGGCGCATGAGAATGGGAGAGCGGAGGGGGAAAGGAGAGGGATATGGATAAGGTTGGATAAGTTACGTGAGGACTTCTTTTCAGAGTGAGACAGCGGTCTAGGGGGGCTGTTACGTGAGGATCTATTGACAGAGTAATACAGAGGTCTAGAGAGACCAGGGTATGGGTGGGTGTCTCTGAATGAGTCTGCCCTCCAAGAGGGACATGAGGGAGGGGAAGTGAAATGAAGTGAAGTTTCTGCATATTCCTCACCTGCACCCTTGAGTCTGACAGTACCACTTTTGCCCTTCCTCCTCTCACTAACCTATCTGAAAAATGTCTTATCCCTGCATTTTATTGCGTCTATTTCTTCTTCTTTTTGAATCTTTGCTTTCCTGACTAGTTTGCTAGCTTCTCTAAGTTTTTCCAAATATAGATGCCTGTCTTCCTCTCTCTGTGATCTCTTGTATTTCACGAAGGTCTCCCTCCTTTTCTTCACTTTTTCAGCTACTTCTTTTGAGAACCATAGCATTCTCCTTTTCCTTTTACATTTATTTACCTTTTCTAACAAAACGTTTTGTTGCACTTAAAATATCTCCTTTCAGTTTTGCCCACTGTTTTTCTACATCCCCCAGCTGTTCCCATCCCACTAATGTCTCTTTGAGGCATTGACCCGTCTTGGCAAAGTTAGTTTTCCTAAAGTCTAAGACCCTCGCTTTTGAATAGATTTTATCAGCCCTAGTCCTAATAGTGAACCATACCATCTGGTGATCACTGGATGCGAGATGTTATCCCCCTGTAACATCAGAAACACTTTCCCCATTGGTAAGCACAAAGTCCAGTATGGCCCCATCACCTGTGGGATCTGTTACCATTTTCCTGAATAGTTCTCCCTGTAGAGAATCCAGGATTATCTCCAGGAACAAGCAGGAATGAGTCTTCACATATGGGTATGTCGGTACCGACGGAGTCTGCGCGGGAACGCTTCCCAGCGTCCAATCAAAGAGCTTTGGAAGCATCCCACCATGCCTGCGTGCTGCCTTCCCGCCTTTCCCAACTGCCTCTCCTCAGTTTTCGTTTTCCGCGGAGCCGGCAGGACGTCCTCCTGTCACCGCAGAAAATTCTTGTTTTATTTCTTTATTTTTCTTGTGGTCGCGGCTGTCTTCCCCGATGCCACCGGTACCACCGGTGTTTTCTTTTCTTTTCTTGTAAAATCTTCCTTTTTCAAGGGATATTTTTTCTTCATAGTGTCTCACGGTTTCTTAGGCCTTTTAGGCCTCTTCTTTTTCCTTCATGGAACTGCCAGCCACTTTCTCCAAGAAATGTTCAAACTGTGGCGGTACAACTTTATTTTTAGACCCTCGAAGTCGGTGTCTAACCTGCTTGGGTCCTGACAAAAGTTTGGTGAGAAGAGGTTTTCAACATCGAGGTTCCCTTGATACACGGTTTCCCTCCAACTTCGGGGCACCGTCCCTTTCTTCTTCTACACAGGATCAGGTAACCCACAAACAGTCTGTTAAGACTAGCCATCCCTCGAGTGGTAGGTCTCATGCACAGCATGTAGACAGCTCCGGCCTTGCCCTCGAGGGCCCACTGGCTTCAAAACCCCGGCGGGAGTCTTTGGTCTCCAAAGCGTTTGAGGGGTTTCAGGTTGTTCCTGGGGTTCACCCCTCACAGAACATACCTGAGCCGTGTCCGGTGGTGGCATCCGCTTCGAGCGGTACCGATACCCTGGCATCGGCACTGGTGTTGGATGAAACACTCCTCACCAGGGATGGTCATCTGGCGTCCTCTGTGCCTTCGGGACCGGTGGATACTCTCCAGACTGACTTTCCATTATCAGTACCAGCACCGATACTACCACCGACGTCGGTACCCTCCAGACCTGCATCGATAGCCTCGCTTCCTTCGATGCCGAGTCTGGAATCGATCTCCAGTCTGGAAGACTGGGTACCGACTCGCCTTGGTACCGGCTCTCGGCGGTACCGAAGGTTTGGTTCCGATGATTCGGATCCGCAACTCTCGGTTCCCCCGAGGCCGTTTGAGTTGCCACTGGTTGACCTTCATCCACTGGTATCAGACACGGTACTGAAATCGGTACCAATGTCCTCATTACCCTTGTGGTCGGTGCCTTCCATGCTTCGCTCATCAGGCTCTTTGCCCTTGATGCTGAGTTTGGAATTGATCTCTAGTCTGGAAGACTGGGTACCAATACGCTTTGGTACCGACACCGATCGATACCGGAGGCTCGGTACCGAGGATAGCGACCGGAGTTTTTCGGTTACCTCGGTACTGATTGAACTGTCACCGATGGCTGCTCCGATGACTGTGTTGGGCTTGGCTCCGACATCGGTACCGGTATTGTCATCGGTACCAGTATCCACAGTAGTATCGTGGCCAACTCCTGCCATGCTTTTTTCAACAGGATCGCTCCCTTCTATACCAAGCTTGGAGTCGATACCTGGCATGGACGATGTGGTACTGACGGTCGCTGCTCCTGACAGCCAGTACCGGCAACCATTCCTTAAGGATTCCACACTGCACCGTGCAGGATCTTCTATTCCTATATATTTGGATAGCTCTTTCGATGCTCAGGCTAGTTCTTCAGATCTAACCTGTCCAAAGGAAATTCCCGTTGGAGATCCCTCTTTTCAGAGTTTCCTCCTGGATATAGCAAGATCTCTTGCCATTCCTATCCCGGGACATGATCCTGCATAAGGCTCTGTTTCTACCAAAGCAAAGGAGAACATAATGCTTCCTTTGCATCATTCCTTGCAGGATCTCCTTCTAGGAATGTGGGAAACACCTTTAAGGGTACCCCCACCTTCCAGAGCAACTGATCTCTTATATCAGGTGCCCCCCTCTCCAGGGTTTCAAAAGACTCAACTTCCTCATCATTCCATAGTAGTGGAATCAGCAATGAGGCGGGTAAAGAGTAAGAAAAAGCACTCTTCTTATCCGCCAGGTCGTGAGTCTAAGACACTAGATGTCTTTGGACGTCAAACCTTCCAGACATCTATGCTTTCTGCAAGAATTCTCTCATATATTTTTTATATGAGTCTATCTCTTGAGGAGGTCACAAAGCAATTACATCTTTTGACTCCTTCCCTTCCAGAGTCCAAGAGTGCAGGCTATTCTTCACTGCTTAAGCATCTTCAGAATATCTCTTGGTTTCTTACTCATGCTTCCCTAGACTCTTTTGAGTCTGTTAGCAGGACCTCTGTTATAACTATAGGGGCACGACGTAGAGCCTGGCTCCAAGCTTCAGACTTGGACAAATGGGCACAGCAAAGACTGGGACATACTCCTTGCACTGGAGACAATCTTTTCAACAAGGAGTCTTTACGTCAGGTTACTCAGTTGTCCACTGACTTACCTGTTCCTAGGGGCTGTTCTGCACCTTCTTCTGTCCCAGTAGGTAGGAAATGTCCTGCTAAACTTTCTTCCCATAGGAGAAGAAGGTTTTATGCATCATCTGCCCATCATACAGATGTTCCCAAACAAGGGAAGCATCGTCCTGGTCTGCAGCATTCAACCTCTCACCAGGCTCAGCAAACCCAGCAACCACAGGGTTTCTGATCAGTCTCCATCAGATGCTTGTGACTCTTGGGGTTAGAATCTGCAGTTGCTTCTTCTCAATAGAGGCAATCCACTGCTGTCATTCTAAATCCTAGACATGGATCTCTTCCCAAAAGACATCCATTTTTTCTATGTTCTATGAGCTGTCAGGATGTTCATGCTTATAGGTCACAGGGTTCTCCTCTTCTTCCTGCTAGGGAAAGAGGTCTAACCACTATCAAACGATAGTTTCCTGTGCCAGCATGTCTTTTTTCCTTTCTATAGACTTACTACTTGTAAGTCTTCTTCAGCTCCATTCTCTTTATCCTCTTACCAAGCTTTTCCTCTGTAAGAGCGGTATTGCTTCACTGGAGGGCTTTTCTTCAGTCTCTCTAATTTTGTTACTTTTCCAGTGCGGAGTTCTCCTCTCTGAGTTGACTCCTCTTTTTCAATCTTGCTTTAAAGCAGTTCATCAGACATGTCCAGAGTTTTCTACTCCTGTTCTGTCTGTTCTTTCTGTTTTTAAACAGTAAGATTCTTTCTGCTGTCTGGCAAGCAGCTGCCAATGCAGGAGCCTTAATGTTTGGACCACTGGTTCTTGTCCACCAGCAACCAGATTTGTCCTCCACTAACATTCTGTCTGGTCTTAGTAGTGGCTCCAAGTCAGTGCTGTCATCTGTCTTGGAAATGTTTTCACTACAAGCTTGTTGGATTGTCTTCTCTTTCTGCTATCTCCATTCCCCTGGGTTTGGCAGCATAGTTGACATAGGTACTGGCTCTCCAGCAGCCAGTTCTATCTCCTCATTCTCCTGCATCATGCTCTCTGCAATTCTACAGAGAAGCTCTCCACTATGGGCCCTTGCTAGAGAGCATGGGGGGGTTTTCTCCAATAGCTATCCTAGATGGTTGGAAAAGGCTTTTTCAGTCATGTCTCCCATGACTAGAAAGGTTCTCCCTTTTTTCACTATCTCCTTTTTAATATAAAGGACATAGGCCTTCTCTTACGTGAAAGCTTAAGGAGTTGCCAATTCCCTGCTTTGGTCCATACTATTTCCAATCGGGAATATGCTTTTCTCCTTGCAGCTCGTCCTCATGGTAAGAACGCATGATACCTCTTTGCCCTTAAGCAGGTCAGCATGGTATCTCATTTTTATGCGTCTTCTGTTCACTTACCATGCTAGAGTTCTGGAATACTCGGGACTTGCTGGCTGCAGACTGATTTCATCCTCTGCTTTTCACGTAACCGTCCTGGTTATTTCACTAGCTAGCATCTCTGAAGCTCATAACCAGTGGGAATAGATTCTCAAGTAGGTTCCACCTTCTTGTTATTAGATGAATCTTTCCTCTCCACATTTCCTATGTGAATACTGTTCTGTAGGCATATCTCTGTCTGCTTCTTGCAGACACCCATATAGAGGCCTATATATATTCATATCTATAGTATACATCTTACAGATGTCTATGTCTATCATTTGTGTGTATTTTATGCCCTTTCATATCTCACTATAGATATATTCTTATACGTATATCTATATATCTATATCTATATATATATGTATCTGTCGAGATATTTTATTATCGGTAGATATGTATTCTGCATTTATCTACCTGACTGTCGAGGCTCATATAGCTATATGATTCTGACAGATGGGCTTTACCCATACCTATGCTATCCAGCATGTTTGGGGTTCTACACTCCCAACCACGTCTGTGGTAGTTAACAACTTCCACCATAACCTTAAGGTTTAGGTACCTCTGAAGCTCTCCATGTTCCAGTATCTCTCCTAGCTGACTCCAGTTAGGAGAGACATTGCGGATCTTCAGCTAATCACAGGCTCTAACGCCTCAGGCGTTTGTCCTTTCTTTTGGGATACAAGGGGTTTCCATACCTTTTCCTCCCACAAGGACTGTGCCTGTTTGTCCAATTCGGTCAGCCTTCTCTTTTTGCTCCCAAGGGTGAGCCACTCTGTCGCCAAAAGAGTTCGGCTTTTATCATAAAGCCTTCCGCTGAAGGCCCACTGTTTTTGGTACTACCCCAGTTATTACCGGGGTCCCCTCTTACCTTTCAGGAATCTGACCTCCACTGTTTTTTCCTACAGGTTTATTACCTCCACTTCACAGTGAGGTCCTCCTTGAGGTTCCTCTACTGGGTTCCCTAGTAGATCCCATGAACCTCTTTACTGCTGTGTAATCCTGTTAGGGGAGGTCCATATTGCAATATTTCTTTCAATATCATTGATGATAATTATCATCCGCACATGGACTCCTTGTCTGCAGTCCTATGCTAGGTTAGCTGTTCCACAGCACCTTTCTTCCTTCAACTCCTACCCTCCATCCTCAGGATGCCTGGTGTTGTGGGGGATTTTATTTTATTTATTTATTTAACAGTATTTCTAAACCGCCTTATCTTAATAATCAAGGTGGTATCACAGCAAGCAATCAGGTAAAGTGTGTGTGTTGTACATGCAGTGAGGATAAAACTTAGTTGTGTGAGGGATGTGTTGGGTGCTTGATTTGTTTGAGCTATATACAGGGTGGGCTATTTACAGTGGTGCTAGAATCATATTTTATATATATTCAGTTGTTTGGGAGGATTGGAGTGCTGTTATCCATTCTCTTAGGTTATGTGATGTGACCATAGTGCTCTATGAACAGCATAGACATCTGTAAGATGTATACTATAGATATGAATATATATAGGCCTCTATATGGGTGTCTGCATGTTCCAGCCTATGACATGCTGGGACTCCAGGCATCTTAGCATGGGAGTCCCCATATGTGAAGACTCATTCCTGCTTGTTCCTGGAGATAGCACAGTTACTTACCTGTAACAGGTGATCTCTGGGAACAGCAGGAATAAGTCTTCACAACCCACCCACCTCCCCAGGAGTTGTATCTCTCTCTCTCTTTGTCTCAGCTTTAAAACTTAACTGAGGAGAGGCAGTTGGGAAAGGCGGGAAGGCAGCACTCAGGCGTGGTGGGATGCTTCCAAAAGCTCTTTGATTGGACGCTGGGAAGCGTTCCCGCGCAGACTCCGTCAGTACCGACGTACCCATATGTGAAGACTTATTCCTGTTGTTCCCAGAGATCACCTGTTACAGGTAAGTAACTGTGCTTTCTTACTTATAGTTGACACCGCAGCAGGGATGTGCCGATCCACATCAGGCATATTGAAATCACCTATTAGTAGCACTTCTCCTTTCATGGCAGTATTGTATAGGTCTTCTATTAAATCTCATCCACTTCTACACCCTGTGAAGAGGATCTGTATATAAATCAAATGCAAATGAATTTTCTTTTCCCTCTTTCAAGTTTAACCTACAGTGCCTCCTCTTTTCCTTCTAAGCCCTGCAATTCTATAGCTTTAATATTATTTTTTACATATAGTGCCATTCCACCTCCCCTTCTTCCTACCCTGTCCTTCCTGAATAAAATATAGCTCAGTATAATTACATTCGTCCCATCCTAAAGAAACCTGACCTTGACTCAATGGAATCAACATCACACGGACCAATTGCTAGCCTTCCCTTTATGGCTAAAATCATAGAGGAAGTCGCCTGCCAACAGCTTCATGACTACATTGAAAAACAGGTCTCGCTTGACCTCCAACAACACAGATTCCGCCCCCACTACAGAGTTGAAACCCTTCTCCTCTCCTTCTTCAACAGATTCATCCAAAGCATGCATTATATACAACACGGATTCATCTTAGTCTTCCTTAATATTTCCGCAGTATTTGACCCTGTAGACTATCCCACATTCCTCCAATGCCTACAATCCATTGGATTTCAGGATGCTGTATTAAAATGATTTTAATCCTACTTATGCAGTCATCAACAGCAAATCAAAATGAACAACAATATATCCTCCACTCACTGCACTCAAACTCAGGGTGTCCCACAAGGCTCCACTCTCTCAGCTCTACTATTCAGTATTTACCTTCAACCTCTATGCACGCTCATCAAGTTCCACAACTTATTCTACCACCTCATCTACTCCCCCTTCAACACCAAACAACTTCCTACACAAAACTACAACACTGCTTTACTGCCATATCACAGTGGCTCACCAAGAATCACCTCTCCATCAAGTACAAGAAAACAGAGGCACTGTTCATCACCAAAGACATCACATTCTCACTATCACCTCTATCACCCTAAACAATACCCAGATCAAGGTTCAATCAGAAATTAAATACCTTGGCATCACACTGGACCAAAATCTCACTTTTCAACATGTGAAGAAAACGGTGAATACGATATACTACAAAATCCACACACTATAATGCCTTTGCAGTTTTGGACCCCTGCAACTTCAGATCAGCGCTCCAAGCATCAATCCTTCCACACTTCGATTATTGCAACTCCATTTTTCAAGGTCGCCCACAATCAACCATCTTACTACTATGAATAGCTCTTCACACTGCTACACGTGTACTGCTAACAACTGTTAAACATGAACACATCACACCCATCCTAAAGCAACTCCATTGGCTACCACTGAACAACCGTATCAAATACAAGACCCTAAAGACAACCTACAAAGTACTAAATGGAATTTCCTCCGCCTATCTCCAAACATTCCTCCACCCTTTCCAATCCAACAGAGCCAGCCAACAAACCAACCAACAGAAACTCACTAATTGTTCCCCACAAAAAAATAAAGAGAACCCATCACTCCTGTTCAAGAACTTTCTAATTATATGCATCTTTCCTTTGGAACTCCCTCCCAGACAAGATCAGAAGTACCCCAGAACGCCCTGCATTTCGAAAGCAGTTGAAGACTCATCTGTTTCTCGAACACTTTTGATCAATAACATAGACATACCCAGATCATCCTCGCCCTCCGCCCAAATCACAATCACATGGACAATAAAACACCAAACAACCACTTTCACAACACCTCTCACACAGACCAATGTAAACAAGTTAAGTTATTGTATATAGTTATGTTCCATGTATTCAGTGCATGTTTAGTTAATTGTAAACCACTTTGACCTGACAAAAAGCAGTACAGAAGCACAGCCAAATAAATAAACAAATTCCAGTCATGGTTTTCTGTGAACCATGTCTCCATAACCTCCACTAAATCCAAGTCAGCCTCTTCCATTAAAGCCTCAACATCTGAGATTTTATTTCCCATGCTATGGGCATTTATACACACCGCTTTCCAGATGTTGCCCCTATTACCCATTTCTACAGAGGTATTTAATGTTTCACTTACCTGGAGGCTTTCTTCAACCATCCCCAATGAATCTAGTTTAAAGCCCTCTTCAGTAGGTTAGTCAGTCTGCTGCTGAAGACAGGTCGACCCTTCTTCAACAAATGGACACCATCTCTGCTCTGCAGCCCTTGGAACATCATCCCATGGTCCAGGAAACCAGAACGCTCTCGATGACACCATCCACGCAGCCATGCATTCATCTCCAGGATGCAAGCTTCTCTGCCTCGGTCTTTACCCTCAACAGGGAGGATTTAAGAGAACACTACCTGCGCACCTATCTGATTCATCCTCTATTCCAGAGCCAAGAAGTCACTTTTGATATGATCGGAGGGATATCTAGCAGTATCATTTGTGCCAACATGGATGAGCATCATCGGTTAATAGTTAGTAGGCTTGATGAGTCTCCTCAAACTCTCCGTAACATCTCGGATTTTGGCACCTGGCAGACAGCACACCTCTCTAGACATGAAATCTGTTTGTCAGATGGACACCTCAGTACCCTTCAAAAGAGAGTCATGATCACCCTGATATCATTTCTTCCAGAATGATCCTCTAAAAATGCATAATTAAACATGATATTTTTACATTTTAAACTTTGCTTTTTATATGTATACGTAATGGGGATAATTTTCTAAGATGAGACAGATAAAGGTGAGCCAGTTCATATAGTGTATCTGGATTTTCAGAAAGCCAATTATATGACGCAAGGTTCCACATTAGGAATTGCCACCCAGGAAAAAGATCTAGTTATCATTTGTTAATAATACATTGAAACCTTCTGGTTAGTGTGCAGCGGCAGTCAAGAAAGCAAATAGAATGCTAGGAATCATAAGGAAAGGGATGGAAAATAAAACAAATATGTATTATAATGTCTCTGTATTGCTCCATGTTGTGACTGTACCTTGAATATTGTGTGCATATCTGGTCGCCATATCTAAAAAAAGGATATAGCAAAACTCTAAAAGATACAGAGAAGAGCGAGCAAAATGATAAAAGGGATGGAAGGATACCCTATGAGGAAAGGCTTAAAAGGTTAGGGCTCTTCAGCTTGGAAAAGAAATGGCTGAAAAAGAGAGGTTTATAAAATAATGGGTGGAACAGGTAAAGTTGAATCGGTTTTCTACTTCTTCAGAAAGCAGAAAGACCTGGGGTCATGCTACAACTTTTATTTATTTATTATCTCCAGGAACAAGCAGGAATGTAGTCTTCACATATGGGTATTGTCAGTACCGACAGAGCCCACGCAAGAACACTCCCCATCGTCCAATAGGAAAGCTTTTGGGAGCATCCCACTGTGCCTGCTCCGCTGCCTTCCCGCCTTTCCAACTCTCCCTCTTCAGTTCTTCGTTTTCTGCGGAGCTGACAGGCAGCAAACCCTGTTACCACAGAAAATTTTCTTTTTTGTGGTCGCGTCTGCCTTCCCGTCGACACCCATACCGGTACCACCGGTGTTTTCTTTATTTTCTTTATCTTTTCAAAAAAAAACCCCCAGAAAGTTTCTTTCCTTTATTTTCGAGGGTCTTTCCCCTCTGGGTGCTTAGGCGCCATTTTGGGCACTAGGCCCTATTTTCTTTCAGAATGGAGAAACCAAATAGTGGTTTCAAAAAATGTTGAAAATGTAGCAGTACTATTTCTGCTACCGACACCCGTGATTGGTGTCTTAAATGTTTAGGTCCTAATCATTTGCCATCGGAGTGTCTCCTTTGTAGAAAGATGACCAAGAGAGGCCTGCAGAACAGAGCTGCAAAACTCGGCAATTACCACACCATTCTATGGTAGTGGAATCGGCAATGCGCCGAATCAAGAGTGCTAAGACGCATTCTTCCAACCCTCCAGGTCGTGAAGCGAGGACACTTGAAGCCTTCAGGCGTCAGTGCTTTCAATCCTCGATGCTATCGGCCAGAATAAGTTCTTACATACTTAATATGGGTATGTTTCTTCGGGAAGTTACAAGAAATTTGGAACTCATGGCTCCACTTCTTCCCGATGACAAGAGGGCCGACTTCCTCACTCTGGTCAAACATGCCCAGAATGTGTCTAAGTTCATAGACCGTGCAACCTTTGATTGCTTTGAGTGCATTAGCAGAACTTTGCTATTTCCATCAGTGCACGTTGTATTGCTTGGTTACAAGTATCAGACTTGGAACAGTGGGTGCAAGACAAGCTGGGGAATATTCTTTGCACAGGGGAAAACCTCTTTGGCAAGGATTGGCAGGACAAAGCTGCTCAGCTTGAGTCCGAAAACACTACCCTGAACAGGCTATCAAGGGCCACTGCCAACCCAGCTAAGAAAAAGATAACTAAGAAACCCTTTTTCAACAAGAAAAAGAAATTCTATCCATCTTACACCCAGACTGTCCACTGCCAAGTCCAGGTTCCTCAAAAAGGGCAGCAGCAACCCAAACAGAGGAAGGCCTAAGTTCCCAGAGCCCAACCAGCTCAGCAGACACAGCCTCCTCAGGGGCTTTGACTCCTTCCTAGAGAACCTAGTCATCCTACCTCTAAAGGGTCCAGAGCCTCTCACCATCCCAGGCAGACTCTGTCATTTTGCCGAAAGATGGCAACAGATAACATCAGAGAGGTGGACTCTCTCTATTGTAACAGAGGGGTACAAACTCCATTTCCACAGTATGCCTGCCCCCTCACACCATCACAAGAGAGTTCAGTTCTCGGGCCCCCTTCACCACTCTCTTGTGTCAAGAGGTCACCTCACTACTTGCTCAAGGGGCAGTAGAGGACGTACCTGTGTTCCAACAGGACATGGGTTTCTACTCCTCCTACTTCCTCATCCCAAAGAAGACAGGGGGGTACAGGCCCATTCTGGACCTCAGGGAGTATCTGTTCCGAGAAAAATTCAAGATCTCCCTCGGAACACTTCTTCCTTACATTCAGAGTCAGGATTGGCTATGTTCTCTAGATCTAAAGGATGCATATGCACATATCTTTATCCATGAAGATCATAGGAGGTTTTTTCAATTCCCCTTTCAGGGAAGACATTACCAAACAGGGTTCTATCCTATGGACTGGCTTCCGCCCCAAGAGATTTCACAAAATGCACGGCAGTAGTAGCAGCATTCTTGAGAACTCTGGGGATATTCGTCTTCCCCTACTTAGACGACTGACTCATCCGAGCACCGACAGCTCCAGAAGCCAGCTCCGCTCTCTCCTGTACAATGCAAATCCTGCATTACTTGGGACTGGTCATCAACCTCCCAAAATCTCATCTCACCCCTTCTCAGTCCCTAGAGTTCATAGGGGCTCTTCTAGACACAAGGCAATCAAGGGCTTTCCTCCCACAACCACGGTGTGTCCTAATAATCCAGCTGGCCTCTCGAGCAGCTCTGAAAACTTCTCTAACTGCTCAAGAGATGCTTCAGCTGTTGGAGCATATGGCATCCACTGTTCATGTGGTCCCCTATGCTTGCCTACACATGCGGGCAGCCCAGTGGACCCTAACCTCTCAGTGGACACAGGCCATCTGGGGGACAAAATCAGGAACTCTACATGCCTCATTTTGTCCTTACAGTGGTGGCAATCACTGGAAAACCTTCTCGTAGGGTCTCCTTTTCAGCAATCACTGCACCAAGCTTCCTTGACAACGGATGCATCCAAGTTAGGTTGGGGAGCTCATATGGACAGTTGCTCCACTCAGGGTCTCTGGACCGAGCAAGAGGCTTGTCTTCACATAAACCTCCTGGAACTCAGAGCCATCTTCTGTGCTCTTCAAGTATTTCAGGACAGCCTGAGCTACAAGATGGTTCTTGTCCAGACCAACAATCAGGTAGCCATGTTCTGTGTGAACAAGCAAGGTGGAACAGGCTCTCAGGTGTTGTGCAACAAAGCTCTATGCCTCTGGGTTTTCGCCAGAGGCCTTCAGCTCCACCTACTAGTGGTGTATCTTCCAGACCGACAAAATCTCTTGGCAAACTCAGTCGAGTATTGCTGCCAACGAGTGGTCCCTTCATCTAGAGCAAATTGTTCGAATCTTTCGGATCTGGGGAACTCCAGATTTAGACCTCTTTGCAAGTCCTCAGAATGCCAAACTTCCCTGGTTCTGTTCCAGAATTCCAGCTCAGAACTGTCAGGCAAGGGATGCTTTCCATCTCCATTGGAGTTGGGACTTCCTCTATGCCTACCTACCCATTTCCCTTATTCCCAAAACCCTATTCAAGCTTCAGAGAGACAGGGACCATATGATCCTCATAGCCCCACGCTGGCCATGACAGACGTGGTATCCACTTCTTCTAGGTCTCTCTCAAACCAAGCCTCTGGAGTTGGGATATGCTCCAGATTTTCTTTCCCAGGAGAGCGGGACGCTATTGCACCCGAATCCTCAGTCGTTACACCTGATGGTGTGCTGCTGAAAGCCTAGTGTTCAGGGATATTAACCTTTCTCAACAGGTTAAAGATATCCTTTTGGCTTCAAGAAAACCTTCCACAAGGCGGGCCTATGCCTTTAAATGGAGAAGGTTCTCTATTTGGTGTTCAAAAAAGGAACTTAATCCCTTTTCAGTTCCAGTGAAGGCGTTACTGGAGTATCTTCTCATCTATCTACCTCTGGTCTTAAGACCAATTCAGTGAGGGTCCACCTCAGTGCCATTGTGGCTTTCCACAAGCCTTTTGATGGACAATCTATCTCCTCTCAACAGCTTGTAGTGCGGTTTATGAGAGGCCTACTCTTAACTAAGCCTCCCATGAAGCCATCACCCGTGGCATGGGATTTAAACCTTGTCCTTGGGCAGCTTATGAAACCGCCCTTCAAACCCTTAGCCACTACATCTCTAAAGTTTCTTTCTTGGAAGGTAATCTTCCTAATTGCCCTCACTTCTGCAAGGCGCATCAGTGAACTACAGGCTTTAGTGGCTAATCCTCCTTATACAAGGTTCCACAATGATAAAGTAGTTCTCAGGACTCACCCTCACTTTATGCCAGAGGTGGTTTCGCCTTTTCATTTAAACCAGTCGGTTTACCTTCCTGTCTTCTTCCCTAGGCCTCATGCCTCTAGTGCCAGAAAGGAATCTTCACACTATGGATTGTAAAAGAGCTCTAGCCCTTTACCTTCAGAGAACTAATCAACACAGAAAGGCTTCACAGCTTTTTGTTGCCTTTGACTCCAGTCATCTTGGATTACCAGTTTCCAAGAGAACTCTCTCTAAGTGGATTGCAGATTGCATATCCTTTACTTATGAGAGTAAGGGACTTTCTCTTAAAGGTCATGTCACAGCTCTCAATGTGAGAGCAATGGCGGCCTCTATGGCCAACCTTCGCTCAGTGTCCATTGACGACATTTGCAGAGCAGCCACTTGGTCTTCGGTCCACACCTTTACAGCCCATTACTGCTTGGACAAGGACTCCCGTCGGGATGCCTTGTTTGGCCAGGCTGTTCTCCAGCATCTCTTTCAGACTTAGAACTCCTACCCACCATTCCTGGTTTCAATGCCAGAGATACTTGGGAGGAAACATGACCTACCTAAACCTGGGTTTAGCAGCTTCTGGGGTCATCTCCCTGGTATCTCTCAGCTTGGGAGTCTCCATATGTGAAGACTACATTCCTGCTTGTTCCTGGAGATAGCGTAGTTACCTGTAACAGGTGATCTCCGGGAATAGCAGGAATTGAGTCTTCACAACCCACCTTCCTACCCTAGGAGTTGTATCTCTATCTCTCTCTTTTTCTATCCTTCTCTCCTTTTGTCTCAGCTACAAACTCAACTAAAGAGGGAGAGTTGGAAAGGCGGGAAGGCAGCGGTGCAGGCGCAGTGGGATGCTCCCAAAAGCTTTCCTGTTGGACGCTGGGCGCGTTCCCGTGCAGGCTCTGTAGGTACCGACGATACCCATATGTGAAGACTCAATTCCTGCTGTTCCCGGAGATCACCTGTTACAGGTGAGTAACTACGCTTTATTTTATATATCGCTTTATCTAGATAAGGCAGTTTACAGGGAACATTTACAACTACTGCATAAGGCAGCTTACATAGAACAGTTAACAGTTACAAGTAACAAATTAATGATTGTAAACTATTTACAGTTACAGGTAACAAATAACTTAATGTTTGTAAACTATCTACACAGGACATAACCAGTACTGTACTTGGAATGTTACATTAGAACTATGTGAAACATGGTGTTATAACAGTGTTAGGTTATGGGATGAGGTTCAGTGAGAATGTTGACCTTGAGTGTTTGTTTGGTCTATTGGAGGTTGCTCACATTGATAGTAGTCAGCAAAGAGGAAGGTTTTGAGATGTTTTCTGAATTGTGTTATGTCTTTAATTTCTCTTAGAGCATTAGGCAGATTGTTCCATAGGGCTGGGGCTGGGGCATAGAATGAGAATGCCCTGTTTGTTGTGGATTGATTTACTTTTCTGACACTCTGCGGAGTGGTTAGTATGTTTTTCAAGTTCTCTCTTCTTGTTCTTGTGTGTTGCTGCATGTTTATCAGTTCGCTGTGGTAAGTTGGAGCTATGTCGTTTATTATTTTGAAGATGGTCATTAGTGCTTTGAATTTAATCCTCTGAATTACCGGGAGCCGATGGAGGTGGAACAGGATGGGTGTTATATGTTTGGATTGTGCAGCTTTCATTATTGTACGCGTTACCATATTTTGAGCTAGTTGTAAGGGCTTTAGAGTATTCTTGGGTAGTGTACTGTTGTTGTAGTCGAAATGTGGGCATATCAGTGCTTGTGCTACTGAGTGGAAGTTGGTATGAGTGAGGAGTGGTGTCAGATGTATCATTTTAGTCTTGTTATATATTGTGCGAGTTGTCATTTGAATGTGTTTGGTCATGTCAAGGTTTTGGTCCAGGTAGATCCTAGATATTTTATTTCCATTTTTAATTTGAGTGAGGCATTGTTTACATGTAATAAGTGAGGGGTGTCAAATGTTTTGTTCCGAGTAATAATAAGTACTTCTGTTTTCTTTAGGTTGACTGTGAGGTTAACTGAATTGAGCCATTCCGAGACGTCATTGAATCAGTTGATGATTTTCACATAGTTGGGGTTTGTAGAATTGGTTGGAGAGGGTATTGTTGAAGCATACCTGTTGGGTGCGGTTGGACAGGTAGTCTTCGAACCATCATAGTGTGATACCACCTATTCCAAGGTTCTTTAGGCAGTTAAGTAGTATATTGTGATTTACAGTATCGAAGGCTGAAGATATGTCTAGAAATAAGATGAAGGCCTGTTTCATGTTGTCTATTCCTTGTATGATCGAGTCAAGGAGGGATGTTAGAAGTGTTTTGACTCTGTGATATGCTCTAAATCCATATTGGTGTGGGTCGAGTGGAGCATTTGTGTCAATGACATCCTGAAGTTGCAATTGTACTGATTTTTCAATGATTTTGGATATGAAGCACATTTAAGACTAATTGTAGAAAATATTTTTTCACTTAACGCATAATCCGACTGAAATTTGTTACCGGAAGATGTAGTAAAAGCTTTTATTGTAACTGGATTAAAGAGGTTTGGACAAATTCCTGAAGGAAAAGTCCATAAGTCATTATTAAAGTGAACTGGGGAAATCTATTGTTTACCCCTGGAATAAGCAGCTTGGAATCTGTCTACCTTTTGGGAACCTGACAGATACCTATGACCTGGATTGGCCACTATTGGAAATGAGCTTGATGGACCTTTGGTCTGACTTAGTATAGTATAAAAAGAATGTGTGGGGAATATTAAGCGGTGGTAGCTAGCGCTTGTAAATCCAGATAATCCAACGCAAAAGCACTCCAACGACTTGCAGGCACACCAGCAACCAATAAGAATGAGACGGAAACACTATAGTTCAGGAACTTTATTCAGAGGTATTGTGGCTCTTGCCTTCTTCAGGGGTGTATTGGCGCTATTACACATATAATCAGACCATACAAACGTAAATAAAATTAAAAAATCACAATTTAAAACATGACATATTAAAAATGATTAGACTAAAAATATAAGAATCCAATAGAGGCCATTCTGAACTAACGTAAAAACATATATATAAGTTACTTCACAGTGCTGAGTAAAACATATATATTCAAAATAAAATAAACCTACAGTTGATCAATCTATTAGTCAAGGAAAAGAGCAGAATAAAGGTGCTGAGATGAGGAATCAAGTCCAACCAACTAAGGTACATGCAGGTACCCAAGAATGTGAGAAGGACAGAATGGAACGTTACCCGATACTGCAACTCTCAGCATTCCTGAATTGTTAAAGAGATCCTTTTACATACAGTCTGTACAAAAAAATATTGTATTAAAGAAACAAGACAGTTTGCACAGGGGATAAATGGATCAGCCCAATATTCCCTGATATAACACCAAAATATTCTATTTATCATCCCTAAAAACAATGTCCTTGGCAGCTCCTCCGAGAAGACCTTGGACTCCGAGAGAAAGAAGAAATAATCCTCAGTCTGCCAAGGTTGCATCAAAGAAACCTGGTAAAACCGCCCGGAGAGACTCTGGCGACTCCAAGAAGCGCCCTAGCAAGGTCTTCAAGAAGGATTCCTTGGCTGGCGGAGACCATGTGAGGATCCTCGAGGCGGTAATCCTCGTCGAGTATGCACTCGCAAGTGTGCTGGTGCCGGCCCGAGGTCCTCAGTGTCTGCGCCAAAAGCTGCGGAGCCTTCTGGCTTGGAAACCAGAATAGCGGCCTTGGAGCAGAACATCACTGCTATCCTAGCTCTACAGCAGGCAATGATGGCTGGTTCGTCTGTATCAGGGGTCTGCAACCTTTAAGACATAAAGAGCCACTTGGACCCGTTTCCGAAGGGAAAAAAAAAACTGGGAGCCGCAAAACCATTGCGACATTTAAAACAAATCTAACACTGCATATATTGTTTCTTACCTTAATGCTATATACGACCCCCTACTTTTCCTGTTAAAATATAGGTGTTTGGCCTATACTCGCCGTATAAGACTACCCCTCTTCCTTCGCACACCAAAAAAAATACGCCAGAAAATATAACAACAAGAAGTAACAATATTTGATTTCAAAATTATGATGATTTTGTAGTCAAATCACTAATATGAAATAAAATTATTTTTTCTACCTTTGTTGTCTGACCAATTTATTCTTTGATCATGCTGGTCCCGATCTGAGGCTTCTGCTTTCCTGTCTTCTCTTAGCTCTCTTTCTGTGGTCTATGGTCCATCTGCCAGTTCTTATCTCTTCTTTCGTTTTCTTCACTTCTTTCCATCAGCCTATTTCCAGTCCCAGTAACCCTCCCCAATATCAGCCCCTTTCCAGTCCTCACTCCCAGTACCTTCCAATGTCAACTTGCATTCCCATGATTGCCACTGGTGTCCATTTCCTTCCAGTCCCCCTCCTTCCCCACTGACCAGTCCCTTCTAGTACAAATACCATGGCAGCCCCTCTCAGATCCAGTTCCATTCTCCCATCCCCTCATATCAGCCCATTTGTAGCCTTAGCCCCCAGTTATCTTCCAGGGCCAGCAGCTCTATCCTCCCCTCCCCACAATCAGCCCATGCCCAGTCAAAGCCCCCCAATCAGCTCGCTTCCAGTGCTAATCCCCCCTCAACCCCATTACCAGTGCTAGCCTCCCCTAATCAGCCCAATACCAGTCCTACCCCCCATCAGCTCATTACCAGTCCTAGCCTCCCCTAATCAGCTCATTTCCAGTGCTCGTCCCCTCAACCCCATTACCAGTGCTCCATCCCTCCATGTCAGCCCCCTCCCTCCCTCCCTCCATCCATATCAGCTCCCTCCCTCCATGTCAGCCCGCCTCCCCAATCCCTACATGTCAGCCCCCCTCCCTCCATGTCAGCCCCCTCCATCCCTCCATGTCAGCCCCCCTCCCTCCATCCATATCAGCTCCCTCCCTCCATGTCAGCCCCCCTCCCTCCATCCATCCATCCATATCAGCTCCCTCCCTCCATGTCAGCCCCCCTCCCTCCATCCCTCCATGTCAGCCCCCCTCGCTCCCTCCCTCCATCCATTCATATCAGCTCCCTCCCTCCATGTCAGCCCCCCTCCCTCCATCCATTCATATCTGCTCCCTCCCTCCATGTCAGCCCCCTCCATCCCTCCATGTCAGCCCCCCTCGATCCATCCCTCCATGTCAGCCCCCCTCCCTCCATGTCAGCCCCCCTCGATCCATCCCTCCATGTCAGCCCCCCTCCCTCCATTCATTCATATCTGCTCCCTCCCTCCATGTCAGCCCCCTCCATCCCTCCATGTCAGCCCCCCTCGATCCATCCCTCCATGTCAGCCCCCCTCCCTCCATCCATTCATATCTGCTCCCTCCCTCCATGTCAGCCCCCCTCCCTCCATGTCAGCCCCCTCCATCCCTCCATGTCAGCCCCCCTCCCTCCATCCCTCCATGTCAGCCCCCCTCCCTCCATGTCAGCCCCCCTCCCTCCCTCCCTCCATCCATTCATATCAGCTCCCTCCCTCCATGTCAGCCCCCTCCCTCCATCCATCCATATCAGCTCCCTCCATCCATGTCAGCCCCCTCCATCCCTCCATGTCAGCTCCCCTCGATCCATCCCTCCATGTCAGCCCCCCTCCCTCCATTCATTCATATCTGCTCCCTCCCTCCATGTCAGCCCCCTCGATCCATCCCTCCATGTCAGCCCCCCTCGATCCATCCCTCCATGTCAGCCCCCCTCCCTCCATGTCAGCCCCCCTCCTCCATCCATTCATATCTGCTCCCTCCCTCCATGTCAGCCCCCCTCCCTCCATGTCAGCCCCCTCCATCCCTCCATGTCAGCCCCCCTCCCTCCATCCATTCATATCTGCTCCCTCCCTCCATGTCAGCCCCCTCCATCCCTCCATGTCAGCCCCCCTCGATCCATCCCTCCATGTCAGCCCCCTCCATCCCTCCATGTCAGCACTCCTCCCTCCATTCATTCATATCTGCTCCCTCCCTCCATGTCAGCCTCCTCCATCCCTCCATGTCAGCCCCCTCCATCCCTCCATGTCAGCCCCCCTCCCTCCATCCATTCATATCTGCTCCCTCCCTCCATGTCAGCCCCCTCCATCCCTCCATGTCAGCCCCCCTCCCTCCATCCATTCATATCAGCCCCCCTCCCTCCATGTCAGCCCCCTCCATCCCTCCATGTCAGCCCCCCTCCCTCCATCCATTCATATCTGCTCCCTCCCTCCATGTCAGCCCCCCCCTCCCCTCCATCCATCCATCCATTCATATCTGCTCCCTCCCTCCATGTCAGCTCCCTCCCTTCTTCTGCAGCCGCGGCTCCCTGCCTCTTACGGAACCGCGGCTGTGCTTTTAAAATCATCTCGGAGCCCTTCCTGTCTTGACGGGCTCCGTGCAGCATTGTCCCGCCTCCAAAACTTCCTTTAGAGGCGGGACAATGCTGCACGGAGCCCGTCAAGACAGGAAGGGCTCCGAGATGATTTTAAAAGCACAGCCGCGGTTCCCTAAGAGACAGGGAACCGCGGCTGCAGAAGAAGGGAGGGAGCTGACAGGGAGCCCATAACGCGACGTTTAAAGCCGGCAGTGTGCTCCGGAGCCGCGGCAAAGGTGAGAAAGAGCCGCATGCGGCTCCGGAGCCGCGGGTTGCCGACCCCTGGTCTGTATTATCTGCCCCGATGACCAGGCCCCTGACTGCAGTGGAGTCCCTGGTTGTTGAGCTGAGCGCCATCAGCCTCGGGTAAGCCCTTGGCGCTGGTCAAGGTCTCTGTCCCGTTCCTTGGGCATCCGATCCTCCCCGGCTAGTTTCTGCAACTCAGACCCCAGGTCCTCCGGAGGTCGCCAGCCACTTGGCCCTGCCCTCAACGTTATGAGTCGCAGGGCCCCAGACTCATCGTCACCACTCGACTCCGAGTGGGAGACCGACGACGAGGTGTCTCCAAAATCCAAGCAGCACCAAGATATTCCTTCGGATATGTTGCCCCTGGCGCCGCGGCGCTGTTCTTCTCCAGAAGATGTGGCCTTCCATCACTTTATCAAGGATATGGCCAGAGCCCTCTCTGTGCAAACCGAGATGGAGGAAGATCTGCACACTGAAGTACTTGAGATTCCCCAGTATGAGACTCCACCCAAGGAGATTCTCATGGTGCCCGTGCAGCTGATCCTCGAGCAGCTGCTACTCAGAATGTGGGAGACGCCATCCTCGGTGTCAGTGGTGAGCCAGTGCCTCGACACCATCTACCATGTCTAGAAGGGCCATGGGTTCCACAAGTCCCAACTCCCACATAACTCCATGGCTGTCGTGTCGACCATGCAGAAAGTAAAGAGCCTGAAGACCCACTCTTCGGTCCCTCCTGGAATGGACGCAAGAGCGCTCAATGCCCTTGGATGCAATTGTTACCAGGACTCCATGCTGGGTTGCAGAATTCAAGCCTATGACTTGTACATAAGCATGTACCTAAAGGCCCTAACCCAGGAGCTATCTAGGTTGTCAGTGGAGCTTACTGGGGAACCCCTCCCACAGTTCCAATCCCTGACCTCCAGGATCAAGGACCGTTCTAAGTTCTTTTCCCGTGGGCCTATGACGGCTTTGAATCAGCAGCTCAAGTAGTAGCGGCATGCATTGTGCCCGACATCAAGCGTGGCTGCAGTTTTCTGACCTCGAGCAATGAGTCCAAGACTAACTGCTCGACGTCCCCTGCACTGGGGAGAACCTGTTCGTCAAACCTATGGCTGACAAGGCGACCATAAGAAACCATCAGGGAAAAGACCCCCATTCCCGAGGAAAAAGGGGCCCTTTCAGCAGAGTCACCACTACCAGCCCTTCTCGCGCCAACAACAGGGTTCTCACCCTAAAAGACAAAGCCATGGGGCTCAGAAGCCAAAGGCACAGAAACCCCAGGCTACAGCTCCCGCCCAGCCAGGGGGGAGCTTTTGACTCCTGGGGCAGGGCTTCCCCTCTCCCGGGAGACCTTCACCACCCACAGGGGGCCGCCTGGCACTCTTCTCCCACAGGTGGGCCAGTGTCACCTCGGACCAGTGGGTACTGCAAGTGGTAAGGGAAGAATACCTCTTCCACCTTCAGCATGTACCACCCAGGTTCTTTCCAGGAGAGCCAGTGCAACCTCTCCTTCACCAGACCCTTCTGCTCTCAGAACTTGCAAATCTGCTCAGGGACAATGCAATGGAGTCTGTACCCAAACACCTATGGGGAAAAGGCTTCTATTCCAGATACTTCCTTGTCCCAAAGAGAACTGGGGGCCTCAGGCCCATACTAGACCTGAGAAACAAGTTTCTGGTGAGGGAGAAGTTCAAGATGCTCTCCCTTGGATCACTGCTGTCTTACCTCCACCAGGAAGATTGGCTGTTCTCTCTTGGACCTAAAGGATGATCCACCCCTCCTACAGGCAATACCTACGGTTCATGGTGGGAGGGGGGCTCTACCAGTACAGGGTGTTGTCCTTTGACCTGGCCTCCTCGACAAGGGTCTTTATCAACTTCCTGGCGGTGGTAGCCGCCTACCTGTGACTACAAAGGGTTTTTGTCTTCCCCTACCTGGACGACTGGCTCATTAGAGGCAGTATGCCCTCAGAGGTCAGTCAGGCCACAGAGCGTGTGACCCTCCTTCTGCAGCACCTGGGGTTCATCATCAACTACCCCAAAACCCATCTCTTTCCAGCCCAAAGCTTGAAATTCATAGGTGCTCAGTTGGATACGTTACAGGTCAAGGCCATCCTCCCAAGAGAGAGGACAGAATGCCTCAGGCAACTGGCAGGAGAGATATAGCGCCGCCGGTCAGTGCCGTCTCATTTCCTCCTCCGCCTACTAGGCCATATGGCTTCATCAGTCCATGTCATGCGTTCATTCAGCTTACACATGTGTACAGCCCATTGGTGCCTATGCTCACAGTGGACTCAGGCCACTGGCAGGCTACGGGACAGGGTCAGGGTTACCTACCAGCTGGTGGAGTCCCTCAACTGGTAGCAAAGCTTGCATCACCTTCAGGCGGGAATGCCTAACAGGCACCCTCACTGCAGAGGATCCTGACCACAGATCCCTCCCTCCTAGGATGGGGGCACGTTGTGGAGACCACCACACACAGGGCAGGTGGTATCAAGAGGAGTCACTCCTACAGATCAATTTCCTGGAGCTCAAGGCAATCTTCTGTACCCTACGAGCGTTCCACCACTACCTGCGACACCGATCTGTGCTGATCCAGATGGACAACCAGGTTGTCATGTTTTATATCAAGAAGCAGGGGAGCACGGCTCATACTCCTTCTGCCAGGAGGCAGTGGCTCTCCTTTCCTTTGCAGGATGCAACAGCATGCTTCTGCGAGCGCTGTACCTCCCAGGCCTGGACAACTGCCTAGCAGACAGGCTGAGCAGAGCCATTCGTCCACACGAGTGGCGCTTAAACCCACAGAGTAATAAAGCAGCTCTTCTACCTCTGGGGCAGGCCCATGTTAGACCTATTCGCCTCTCCTGACAATATGCAGGTACCCCGCTTCTGCTCCCATCAGCCACACCCGAAAAGAATGGCGGCAGATGCCTTCCTGATTTTGTGGTCCAAGGGATACTGTATGCATTCACATCAATCCCCCTAGTTACCAAGACCACCTTCAAGGTCCAGAGCGAAGGGGCTTCAGTTATACTCTTTGCCCCCAAGTTCCCCAGGTAACCTTGGTTTCTTCTGCTGCTTTCCCTGTCGGTGGCACTCCCAGTACCTCTGGACCGAGCCCCAGACCTCCTGTTCCAGGAGGAGGGCTCCCTTCTGCACCACAATTTGGGGGTGCTAATGCGTGGCTGCTGAAGTTGAGGAGATCCTACTGGCCTCTCGAAAACCCTCCACCAGATGCCTTAAAATGGAGAAGGTTCTCCGTCTGGTGTGCGGAAAGGGAAGAGAATCCCTTCTCCTACCAAGTGTAACTAGTACTGCAGAGTGGGACCTCAGTGTAGTGCTCTCCCGCTCACAAAACCACTTGCCATCTGCAGTACCTGTCTTGGAAAGTGGCCTTTCTGGTGGCTGTTACGTCCGCTCGAAGAGTGAGTGAACTCCAGGGTCTGGTGGCAGATCCACCATATGCAAGCTTCTACAAGAACAACACACATCCCAAATTCCTCCTGAAGGTGGTATCTCCTTTTCACCTCAACCAAGAGGTGGTCCTTCCCACCTTCTTCCGCAGCCTCACACTGGATTGCAAACAGGCTCTGTCCTTCTACTTACAGCGGACCCAGGGCCATTGCAAAGCTCCTCAACTTTTCGTATCTTTTGACTCCAGCAGACTGGGGCTCCCAATGACTTAGCAAACTCTGTCCACTTGGGTAGTAAACTGTATTGCTCTCGTCTGTGAGTGAGCTGGCCTCTCCCTTGAGCACCAGAAAGTGGCCAACCTCTGCTCAATGCTAGTGACGGAGAACTGCAAGGCTGCCACATGGTCTTCAATTCATACATTCACAGCTCTCTACTGCCTGGAGAGTGAGTCCTGCAGGGACAGTGCCTTTGGCCAGGCAGTACTCCACAATATTCTTGGGGGGGGGGGAACCCTTGCCCTCCGACCCTTCTGTGTTCAGGCTACCGGAGTGTTAGTGTTACTGGACACTAGGGTCTGCAGACTCTCTGTGGGGACTCATCTTCTGCAACTCACAGCTACCCAATTGGTCGCCATTGGTGCTGTCATGGTTCGGTCCTCAGCAGCCTGGAGCTAGGGAGTACCATATGTAAGGACCGACTTCCTGCTTGTTCCTGGAGAAAGCATAGTTACTCACCTGTAACAGATGTTCTCCAGGGACAGCAGGAATCAGTCCTCACAACCCTCCCTCCTCCCCTGGGAGTTGCCTCCCTACCTTGTTTTAGTTTTACTGCCATCCTAGTTATGTCATCTGATTGAGCGAAATGGCACCCTTGGGCGGGAAGGAGACCTTGCATGCGTGGTAGCATGTCCCAAAGGCTTTCTTTGAAAGCTGGGGAAATGCTCCTCATGGACTCCATCAGTGCCGATCTCACCCATATGTGAGGACTGATTCCTGCTGTCCCTGGAGAACACCTGTTACAGGTGAGTAACTACACACCCTGATGGGTGCCCCTAAACAGTTGGAATTTTTCAGACTACAAACTTTTAACCAAAACATGGGCAGTCAGCACTGTGTATAACACCCGCACTCATCCAATAAAACGCTCCCCAAAACCAAACCGGGCCATCATCGCAAATAGATACTCCCACTCAATGTGGTCAAAAGTCTTTTCAGCATCCAACAATAGCAGGCGGGCCTATCCATCTGATGAACATTCAGCATTATATTCAGAAAGTTATCATAGATCTGTCTCCCTTGGATAAACCTAGTCTGATCTGGGTGTATTAATGTAGACTTCACACTATCCAGCCGGTTGGCAAGAACTCTGGTGAAGATCTTAACATCATTGTTTAGCAGAGAAATTGGCTTGTAGTTATCACACTCCACTGGCATCTGGCCGCCTTTCAGAATTGGGGAGATCTCCACCTCATACATTATAGGTGGTGAGATACCATTATTTAATGCATCATTAAACATTTTCTGAAGGAGCAGTGCTATCACCTCTTTCATCTCTTTATACCATTTCATGGGAAACCCATCTGTACCCATGGCCTTACTAGATGCCAGAGATCCAATGGCAGTCTTAATCACTTGGGAGATCTCCCTGTTAAGCAATACCCTCTGCTGCTTGGACACTGAGAGCAGGGAAATTCCATCCAAGTAGGCGGAGAGCATCTCGAACTAAGCAGACCCCTCAGAAGAATATATTTCAGAGTAAAAATCCCAAAACACATAAGTAATCCCCGCACTCTTTACCGCCCGTGTGTTATAAGGTAAAGGAGACTCGAGAACTGACCAGTATAGCCACCTCACACTTTTTTGAGGTGTAGGCCAAATCAAAAATGTGCCCCTATCGCCCAGCCCCCATCTTCTCCATCTCAAGGAGGATTGGTTTCACCTCTTGTAGCAAAGCTATATCCATCTTCTCTCGCTGCAGATAGGAAAGCACCCTTTTGCGCTTAATTGGATTGTTAAGTCCCCCTACCTTCAACATAGCAACCTTAAGAGTCATACTGACTATGTGTAAAAAAGCAGTCTGCTGAAAGAGGGATAAGCAAGGAATGACCCTCTCCCACCTCCTCCTTCGCCCACTGCACCCACGTCCCACTCCCATCCACAGTCATCCATGCACTCTGGGCCAACTCAACACAGCAAACATCCCCCAACTTAACCAAACAAACATTTATTTAACATTTCTTATATACCGCCTTTCATGATATCAAGGCGGTTTACATTGAACAAACTGAAATTACATTGAACAGGGCATTATAACTTGGAGATAACTATTTTACAGGGAACATGGGCTATGGAGGGTTAAGTGGCTTGCCCAAGACCACAAGGAGCACCTGTGGGACTAGAAACCCCAGTCCTTCCGGCCCAAGGTTGCTGTCCTCTAGTGGGATTTGAACCCCCGACCCTCCGGCCTGAAGTACCTTGCCCCAACCACTAGGCCACTCCTCCACTGTATAAAAACCAAGCGATCCTCTTTTTTGTATTGCATGTATCTCATCTTAAGCTTCCAAACATAGACAAAAGAGACCTCCAGGCTACTCAACCAATTATGACCCATTGCATTGGACAGTAACGGCAAGGGAGCACCCCACCTGCATAACAAAAGCCATACATAATAATCAGACTGTAACCCCAAGAAAGATATCCTCCCGCCCAATCCCCACCACCTGGAATGGAGCTCTCATCCGGTACACACGCACTTGGATCTCACATCACATCTACCAGCCAATACTTAGATTGTCATTCATTGCAAAAGTCATTGAAAAATCCATACAAATACAACTACAGGATCACATTGACCTTAATGCACCATTGGACACACACCAACACGGGTTTAAGCCACAGCACAACATCGAAACCCTACTAACCTCCCTATTTGATAACCTCATAAGGGGCATTGATAATGCCAAAAAAGGATTCCTGTCAATCTTCATGGACATCTCTGCTGCCTTTGATACAATATCCCACTCCATAATGATACAATGACTACAAGAAATTGGCCTATGCAGCAACACTATAAAATGGTTAAAATCATACCTCAACAAATAAACCCAGCAATTCAAATGTGGTGAAAACAAATCCACAAATTTCGAGGTCACACCAAAGACTTATCCAGAGGCACTATCACCTCCTTTTTCTGCTGGCCATTCCTCTCCCTATGCACCAAAGCACCCTTCTAGCTTTCGCCGTCGCCTTTACTACCTGTTTAGCTACTTTGAGATCATTAAACACAATCACGCCTAGATCCCGTTCTTCTTTCGTGGGCAGGAGTATGTCACCCCCTATACTGTAATGCTCCCTTGGGTTTTTGCAGCCAAAATGCATGACCCTACATTTTTTAGTATTAAATCTCAGCTGCCAAATTCTAGACCATTCTTCAAGCTTAGCTAGATCCTTCCTCATGTTATCTACACCTTCTGGGGTATCTACTCTGTTGCAGATTTTTGTATCATTCGCAAAGAGGCAAAACTTACCTGACAGCTTTTCCGCAATATCACTAACAAAGATGTTAGAAAGAATTGGACCAAGGACACTCCATGGTAACCTCCTTCTCCTTAGCGTGAACTCCATTTACCTGTACCCTTTGTCGCCTCCCACTTTACCAATTTCTAACTTAGTCCGTAACTTTAGGTTCCATCCCAAGGGTGCTTAGTTTGTTTATAAGTCGCCTGTGCTGAGCAGTGTCAAATGCTTTACTTAAATCTAAATACACCACACCTAGGGCTCTCCCTCAGTCCAACTCCTTGGTCATCCAGTCAAAGAAATCTATCAGATTTGTTTGACATGACCTGCCTCTGGTGAATCCATGCTGCCTCAGATCCTGCAATTCGTTGGACTCCAGAAACCTCACTATTTTCTCTTTCAGCAGCGTTTCCAATAATTTACTCACCATCGAGGTTAAACTAACCGGCCTATAGTTTTCAATCACATCCTTACTCCTGCTTTTCTGTGAAGGGACCACATGTGCCTCTCTCCAGTCCTCTGGCACCATTACTGACTCCAAAGAGGCATCGAAAAGATCAGTCTGTAGAGCTGCTAGAATGTCCCCAAGTTCCTTCAGTATTCTTGGATGTATCTCATCCGGTCCCATTGCTTTGCCCACTTTTAGTTTTGTTAGTTCTTCATGAACACAGTCTTCTGAAAATCATTTGAGATGCCCCTCGCTTTTGTTCCTGTTTGTGGGTGTTGTCTGAGGTCCTGTTCCTGGCCCTTCATCTGTAAACACCGAACAGAAATATTTATTTATTTATTTAGTGTACATTTGTATCCCGCTGCTTCCAGCGATCAGCAGCGGTTGCTATACATGGTAAGGGTGGCTGTACCGGCCAGGAATTAGAAGGATATACATTGTGATTGGGAGAGAGAGATAGTACACAATTGCTTAACCAAACAAACATTTATTTAACATTTCTTATATACCACCTTTCATGATATCAAGGCGGTTTACCTTGTTAAGCAATTGTGCTTTATCCTCATCAGCTTCTACACATTCCTCCGCTTCACCCTTGAGTCTGACAATACCACTTTTGCCCTTCCTTCTGTCACTAACATATCTGAAAAATGTCTTATTCCCCCATTTTATTACATTGGCTATTTCTTCTTCTTTTTATACCTTTGCTTTCCTGACTATTTTGCTAGCTTCTCTAAGTTTTTTCTACATTCCCCAGCTGTTCCCATCCCGCTAACAACTCCTTGACCCATCTTGGCAAAGTTAGTTTTCCTAAAGTCTAAGACCTTCTCTTCTGAATAGATTTTATCAGCCCTAGTCCTAATACTGAACCACATCATCTGGTGATCATTGGATGCGAGATGATCTCCCACTATAACATCAGAAACACTTTCCCCATTGGAAAGTCACAAGTTCAGTATGGTCCCTTCACGTGTGGGTTCTGTTACTAGTTACCTAAATACTTCTTCCTGTAAAGAATCCAGCATGGAGAGCAGCCTTCACCAAGGCATTGTGGTAGCTGACCAGGACCTTCCTTTTATGCCCAGTCTCTGCACTAAGGTCAGAGATAACCAATATTTTTGATTTATTGTATATCACTGCCTTTGTTTTCCTTGCTTCCAGGATAATGTGTTCTTTCTCCTAGTACCGTAACAGTCAGGTATAATAGCACGAAGCCATTTTCCGTGCCCGGCTTGGGTCAGGTTTCCCGGTGTGCATGCTCAATGCCATAAGACTGTAAAGCTAACTGCGCGGGAAAATGTGTCAAGTATTTTCTTTGCAAAAGCACACACATCGGGCAATTCTGTTCCCTCCAGGACTCCGAAGATGCAGATGTTCTGCTGCCTATCGCAATTTTCTTAGTCCTTGGCTTTGTTCTCTAGCCACCTGACTGCTTTCTTGAGTCATTATACTTCCAATGCTGAATGCCACTCCCTTGTCCTCCATCGCTCTCATTCGATCCTCAACCACGGTGATACGGGTCACCAGACCATCAACTCTTTCAGTAAACTGCACAGTTATTGTCTCTATAATTTCCGTTTTAGATGCCCATATTGAAGGAGAATGGCCATATTGTCCCCCGAGACTGGTGCCTCTTCAGTCTACACTGGCAATTCTCCGCTTTTTGCCACCTCAGGCAGGCCCAGGCCCCTTATTGGCTGGTGGAGTTTTCCTTGCCTTTTTGCATAAAGATCACATATTTAACAGGATATTTATTTAACTGTTTTTCTATACTTCTTAATTAGGGAATCAAAGCGGTTTACATAGATCTGAGAACTTTAACTTTACATAGAACAGAGCTTAGTATAACATATCGTAATTATAACGTCATTTTACATTTTAAAACTTATATACGACTGTGTGGGAGGCATTTCATTACTGTTAGGGGGGTATAGTGCTAGTCCTTATAGTGTTCTTTGAATAGATGAATTTTTAGCCTCTTGTGGAAATCTGAGAGTTCTGTTATTATTCTTAGCTCTGTTGGGAGCAGGTTCCAGAGGTCTAGGGCATACAGTGAGAATGCTCTTTTTCGCATTTCTTGATATATAGACTTCTTTGTCTACATCTGCAGTGCCTTGGGCATTGCCCCAATCACTTCCATGGAGCAAACACTCAAAAAGATTTCCAAAAGTAAAGGTATTATAATGCAGCAGCCCGGAGCAACTCAGAATGCCGCCTACTCACAACTGTGCCAGAACCGGAAGCCCCCCTTGTTTGACACACTTCAAGGCAGATTTTAGATAGGATGTGAAGTTGGGAATTTAGGTTGTTCAGGCTGGGACATGGAAAATTCCCATTGTATTTTACAAGAGGCTCTGCCAAATGCTGAGCTTCCTTTAAAATACCTATAAGGAGGTGCGTGCAGGTTTGCATGCTGATGTCGTCTCATTTCCAGTGGGATTAACTCTTTAAAAAAGCTGCATGTGAGAGAGAAAAGCCATGCAACTGGAGCTCCCATGTTCATGGAAGCAATTTTTTTAATTGCTGCTCCCGATCTCCACCCCAATCTAGCACCACAAGTGTCCCACCTTATCATTCCCCAATAGTGATTCCCCCCCTGACATCTGATCCCAATCTGATCTCCCTTAAGGCATGCAGTCCCCCCCTCCCCAGACCTCTCAAGGCATCTGATGCCGCCCCACCCATTGGGTTCCAGCCAGACCCCCACCCACCCATTTCCCTTCCCCGGCTCTTAACAGGATTTCAAGCCCTCTGACATTCTTTGGAGCAGGAGGACTCTCTAGTTTGATTGATGATAGCATTTTATTTCTGAAGATTGTATGGATGCATAGCACTGAAAATCTGCATTTCAAACACTGCGTAGGTCAGGGGGGTCTTTAGTTATTCCCATACCGCACATCACACTGTAACTGCCCAATGTCAGAAGTTGCTGTATGTTTGTTTATTCGTTTACTTGATATACTGCCCCCCATAACATCGGGGCGGTTACAATATTCCAAAAACAAAGGAAAATGAGGCTAAAGCCCCAGAGGTGAAGGAGGAACTACAGTTTTCAATAGGAAAGAGGGAGGGAGGGAAGATGCATTCATTCATACAGAAACATTCAAAACCAGTAGAATGGGAAAAAAGAGAGATTAGGGGGACTGGAAATAAAACTAACCCATTTTATTGAGTTGTTTGATTTGCCTTTTGCTTTTGTGATAGGTAGTGTGCAGGGAAGTGTACCAGCTAAAAGGAGGCATCCACAAGTATCTGGAACAGTTTCCCCATGGCTTCTACAAGGGGAAGTTGTTTGTTTTTGATGACCGCTATGCCATCTCTTCAAATACTGAAGTGATCTCAGGTATGTACATTGGATCTTAGTGCTAGTTTTTTTCTGTCTTTGGATTCGTATTTTAATTGGAACCAGCACCTGCTGGGCTCTGCATCTATTTTTTATTGACCTCCACCCGTCTTGTTCATGTATTGCTACTTGATCACCAGGTCAGTCCACACCTTATTTTTGTTGGTGTTTATTTATTCAAATCAGTGATTTCAAATTTTACAGGTGAGCTTGTGCTTTTCTTTTTTTTAATTTATTTTATATTTATGCAATTTTGCATATTTAACCAAGAAAGTTAACAAAAAATATCCTTGTAAAGAATGGGGCAGAACAGTAAAGTAAAACATAACAAGCAAAGAATAAGCACAAGCTGAAAAAACCCTGTCCGCCCTCCCAGCCCACAACAATGAAGCGAAAGGGGGGGGGGGGGTAAATTTAGCACAGGTAAATCATCAAAAGATTGCATGAAATGGAGCTAGATAAATCTCTAGCATACATTAAATCATGGTACAACAGGCATGGTGTCAATAGAGGCTTCTATACGCCTCGCGTTCACAAAAGCTAGCAGCTGGGAGGACTCATAGAAAATGTAAAAAACAGCTTGGTATTTCACCAAGCATTTACACGGTTGCTTGAGGAAATAAAGCCCTCCCAGCTACAATACCCCAGGGCGTGTAGCAAGAGAAAATCTGTGATGACGTTGAGTAGCTTTAGCCAGGTCAGGAAAAATATTAATTCTAAACCCAAAAATAAAGGAGATTCCTTTTACGGAAAAAGAGTCTTAAAAGCTACTCTTTATCCAATAAAAAGGCAAACGTCGCCAACAATTTATCTGGAACCGCAGGTTCATTAGAACATAAGATATGCTATACTGGGTTAAACCAAGGCCCATCAAGCCCAGTATCCTGTTTCCAACAGTGACCAATCTAGGTCACAAGTACCGAGCAGGTTCCCCAAATGACACAGGGTCTGCAATGCTTGTATTGGGGCAAGCAGTGGATGTCCCAGGTCCCCTTTAATAATGGTTTATGGATCTTTCCTCCAGAAACTTGTCCAAACCCTTTTTAAACCCGGCTACACTAACAGATTTTACTACATCCTCTATTAACGAATTCCAGAATTTGATTACGCGTTGAGTGAAAAAATATTTTCTCTTATTAGTCTTCAATAGGTTACACTGTAGCTTCATTGCATGTCGCCTAGTCTTTCTATATTTTGATGGCATAAACAATCGATCTATGCTTACTCGTTCCAATCTATTCATTAATTTATAGACCTCTATCATAACTCCCCTCATCTGTCCCTTTTCCAGGTTGAAGAGCCCTAACCTTTTTAGTCTCTCCTCATAGGGGTATCCTTCCATCCCCTTTACCATTTTGGTGTCTCTTCTCTATACCTTTTCTAATAACACAATATCCTTTTTTAAGATGCAGTGACCGGAATTACCAACAATATTCAAGGTGTGGTCGCACTATGGAATGATACAGAGGCATTATAATATCTTTTGTTTTATTCTGCATTCCTTTCCTTATGATACCTAGCATTCTATTTGCTTTCTTGGCAGCCGCTGCATACTAGGCGGAGGGTTTCAACATGTTATCCATGATGACGCCTAAATGTTCCTAATATGAAGCATTGCATCATGTAACCATAGATTGAGTTGTTCTTTCCTAGGTGCATAACTTTGCATTTGTCCACATTAAATTTCATCTGCCATTTGAACATCCAGTCTTCCAGTTTATCAAGGTCCTCTTGCAATTTTTTACAATCCTCTTGGGTTTTAACAACTTTGAATAATATTGTGTCATCTGCAAATTTGATTACCTCACTCATTTTCCCATTTCCAGGTCATTTATGAGTATGTTAAAAAGCAGCAGACCCAGCACAAATCCCTGGGGTACACCACATTCACCTTTCTCCATTGGGAAAATTGGCCATTTAGCCCTACCCTCTGCTTTCCATCTTTTAACCAGTTCCTGATCCACAATAGTACACTGCCTCCTATCCCATGACTCTTTAGTTTTGCCAAAAGTCTCTGAGAGACCTTGTGAAAGGCTTTCTGAAAGTCCGGATACACTATATCAACTGACTCCCCTTTGTCTACCTGTTTATTCACACCTTCAAAAAAAACATAACAGATTAGTAAGACAAGACCTTCCTTAGCTAAAGCCATGTCTCCCATCAAGCCAAGAGACTATCTACATGTTCAGTAATTTTGTTCTTTATAATGGTTTCTACCATTTTTCCCAGTACTGACATTGAGCTCACCAGTCTGTAGTTTCCCGGATCACTCCTGGAACCCTTCTTAAAAATTGGCGTTACATTGGCGATCCTCCAATCTTCAGGTATTACAGATGATTTTAATGATAGTTTACAGATTACATATAGTAGGTCTGCAGTCTCATATTTCAGTTCTTTCAACACCCTCAGATGTATACCATCCGGTCCAGGTGATTTGCTACTCTTCAGTTTTTCAAATAGTTGTAATATATCTTCCTGGTGTATCGTTATTTCTTTTAATTCTTCTGCGGCATCACCTTTGAATACCATTTCAGTCATGGATAACATCCATACATCTTTCTCAGTAAAGACTGAAGCAAAGAATTCATTCAGTCTCTCTGCTATCAGTAGGCAGGGGTAATTTGGAATCTTTAAGCTCTGTCTGCTCTGTACTCAATAGCATTAGGGCTACTTTTGTCTTTATTGGAACCTCTGTTCTGATATGCCCTAACTTCAACCTTTTGCTAGTATCCTTCAAGGATACATCGTTCCGAACCATGCGCTCATTGGGTGACTGTTGGTTTTCCCCTAATATCTAGTTTAAAAGCTGCTCTATCTCCTTTTTAAAGGTTAATGCCAGCAGCCTGGTTCCATCCCGGTTAAGGTGGAACCCATCCTTTTAGAAAAGCCCCTCCTTTCCCCAGAATGTACCCCAGTTCCTAACAAATCCAAAACCCTCCTCCTTTCACCGTTGTCTTGTTCACACATTGAGACTACGGAGCTCTGCCTTCCTTTTGGGTCCTGCGCGTGAAACAGGAAGCATTTTGGAGAATGCTACCCTGGAAGTTCTGGATTTCAACTTCCTACCTAAAAGCCTAAATTAAGCCTCCAGAACCTCCCTACCACACTTTCCTTTGTCATTGGTACCAACATGTACCAAGACAGCAGACTTCTCCCTAGCACTATCTAAGATGTTGTCTAGGTGGCGCGTGAGGTCCACTACATTCGTATCAGGCAGGCATGTTACCAGATGATCCTCATGTCCACCAGCCACCCAGCTATCTACCTGCCTAATGATCGAATTATCAACAATAATGGTTGTCCTAACCCTTCTCTCATGGTCACATGACCCTGGAGAAACCTTCTTGGTGCAAGAGGTTTTACATCACCTGGAGGACAGGTCCTAATTATAGGATCACTTCCTGCCACACCAGAGGGATGCTCTCCTGCCATGTGACCTCTCTCCTCCATGGCAACAGGGATGCTGCCAGACTGGAGGTGTGACTTCAGTACTATATCCCTGTAGATCTCATCTATGTACCTCTCTGTTTTCTTTATGTCCTTCAAGTCTGCTACTCTAGGCTCCAGAGATTGGACGCGTTCCCTGCGAGCAAAGAGCTTCTTGCACCTAGTGCACACATAAGACCCCTCACTAACTGGGAAAAAATCATACATGTGACACTCAGTGCAAAAGACTGGAAAGCCCCATCTTGCTGTTGGACTGCTATCTGCATATTAGTTTTAAGGTTGTGTTTAGATATTTAAGTTTTTTACTTACTTAAGTTCTGCTGGGGATACTTATACTAATAAAGCTATACCTATGGACTTTGTTGATATCAAAATTAATTAATCTGAGGTCCTTAATGTATACCTGATAAGGATAAAACAGCTGCACCTGAGTGTGAATATGGGCACCTCCTTACCTTTAAGAGGTTTAAGCACCTCTAAAGTAAAATTATACCAGGGATGGGTGGGAGTTGGGGAGGGAGGGAAAGAAGACCTATTAAACGCTGGCTGCTACAGAGTGCTCTGTTGTATGCTCTTAAGGTAAAGGCTTACCAATTTGCTTTCTAGGTTAAGCTAAACTCTGATTTGATTTAAATGAAAAGCTCTGTAGAAACAAATTAATTTCAAAGTCTATTTACTCTTATTTTATATTCTGTGCTAAGCTATACTCTATGCTATCCTTCCGCAAAGATTCTAACATGTCTGTTACGTTCAGTATATCAGAATGTTGACCCTCCATACCCACTGGAGGAGCTACTCTCCTTACCCTAGGTAAATAAAACATCTCCACAACAGGGGGAAGTGATTCCCATGGGACTGTCAGAACATTCACCAAATATTCTCTCGCCAATACATTAGTAACATGAGGGAAACTGATTAGCTGAATATTGTTTGCTCTGGACATATTCTGCAAGTGCTCCAACTTAGAGTCCACCAAAGTAAAATTTTTAACAAATAATTCTGATTGGGCCTCAAAGCATAATAACTTTGGTCGAGCTTCTAATACTTCAGATTTAACCTACTCTACAGTATTTGTTCAAAATTGGCTGTGTTTTCATTGACTTTAAGTGCAAGAGAAGATACTTGCAGCAATAAATCTTCCCCAAGCAACACAATGGCTGACCCTATAGATTCCAAGGTCACGTTTACTGGCCTCTCAGTCTTAAAGACAAAACTTCACTAGCCATGCCTGCTTGCATACTGTTTCCTCGCAACACCATGACCTGACCCTCTGACTGGCTTCCGTCTGATTGCGCCACAACCTGAGCATGTTGGAGTTGTTCCGGGGCGACTACCCTCATCACTTGCTCCTGTGCCTGGCCTTCGCTACTCTAATCACCCCATGATTTCCGGCAAGAGTTGTGGCAGCAGGCAATCTCCAGGAACAAGCAGGAATGAGTCTTCACATATGGGTATCGTCGGTACCGACGGAGCCTGCACGGGAACGCTCCCCAGCGTCCAATAAGAAAGCTTATGGGAGCATCCCACAGCACCTGGGTGCTGCCTTCCCGCCTTTCCCAACCGCCTCTCTCCAGTTCTTTTTTTCCGCGGAGCCAGCAGGTCGTGTTCCTGTCACCGCAGAAGAAGTTCTTTATTTTTTATTTATTCTTTTGTGTTGCGTCTGCCTTCTTCGACGTCAGACCAGTACCACCGGTCTTTCTTTTCTTTCTTTCAAAAAAAAAAAAAAAAAAAGCTTTATCTTTACTGTGCATTTTCAGTTTTTGGGCCTTAGGCCTAAAAATATTTTCCTCATGGAGAAGCCTGCTTCTGGGTTTAAAAAATGCACAAAATGTGGCGGTACTATTTTTGTCACCGACATCCATGACTGGTGTCTAAAGTGTTTGGGACCTGACCATTCCATCACGGATTGTATGTCCTGTACCATGATGTCTAAGAGAGGTCGGCAGAACCGAGCAGCCAAGCTCAGTACCCTGTTTCCCTCTGATGCAGCTTCGGTAGCATCGATGTCTTCCAGGGCCTCTTCTTCCTCCCATGGATCTCAGGTAACCAAGCATAAATCTGGCCGGTCCTTGAAGGGTAGATCTCCCTCCAAGCATCGAGATGCCTCCGGGCTTGCCCTCGAGGTTTCCGCACTGGCAAAATTACCCTGGAGGGAAGCTCCGGCTTCCAGAGCATTATCTATGGGGTCACAGGTTGACATCGATGGCTCGGCCTCGACAGATCACCTGTTGCCGTGTTCTGGGGTACCGGTGGCTCCCACTGGTACCGACATTCAGACTCTGGTGGCGTCGATGGATCAGAAGATTCTGACCATGCAGCGCACCTTAACGGCTTTCATACAGGCTGCGACGCCTCCGGTACCGCAACAATCCCCGTTGCTGGTACCGGCTCCGGTACCGGCATCGCTCCTGGTACCGGTACCGATTGCATCGACATCGGCTTCGGTGTCGACTGCAACGGTACCCTGTCCTGTGATGCCCATCGGTACCGAACCGGTACTGATTACTCCCGATGTCGATCCCACTCGATACGGTTATCGGGCTTTACAGGAGCATCCGGACAGGCGATACTTCGATTCCTCTGACGACTCCGATGAGTCTGAGGGTTCTGTAGAAGCATCGATACTTCTTCCTCAGGAGTCTTCTTCACCTAAACGAAGAATGTCTCCTCCAGAAGACTTGTCTTTTCAAGACTTTGTTAGGGAAGTGGCTAGGGGCCTCTCTATCACAGTGGCCCCTGAGTCAGAACCCAGAGCCAAGGAGTTGGATATTTTACAATATCCTAAAGCTCCTAAGGAGGCAGCTACTTTACCTGTTCATGAGATTCTTTATGATCTCATGTTGAGGATGTGCGAGACACCTCTCACCACCTCTCCTCATTCTCGCAGGTTAGACACCATGTATCGTGTCCCTCCTTGTCCTGGCTTCCACAAGACTCAGCTTCCTCACCACTCTATTGTGGTAGAGTCTGCCATGAAGAAGATAAAGAGTGCAAAAAGACACTCATCTAATCCTCCAGGGCGTGAATGCAGGACCCTGGATGCTTTTGGCCGAAGGGTTTTCCAAGCTGCTATGCTAGCTGCTAGGATCAATTCCTATAGTCTCTATATAGGAATGTTTCTAAAAGAAGTCACAGATCATCTGCAGACTTTAACCCCTTTCATTTCAGAGGATAAAAGAGAGGAGTTTCTCACTTGGCTCAAACATGCCCAAGATGTCTCCAAATTTTCTAACCGTGCAGCCTTTGACTCTTTTGAGTGTGTAAGCAGAGCTTCGGCTATTGCCATAGGGGCACGCAGAATTGCTTGGCTACAAGCTTCTGATTTGGAGCTCTGGGTCCAAGATCAATTGGGAAATCTCCCTTGTACAGGTGAAAACCTTTTTGGTAAGGATTGGCAAGCAAAGGCCACTCAGATGGATGCTGAAAACTCTGCTTTGGATCGACTTTCAAAGTCTACCTCTGCTCCTGTTAAGAAAAGATTGTTTAAAAAGACATCTTTTTCCAAAAAGGGAAGATACTATCCTGCTTATGGTCAGCAGGCATCTTCTACAGGTCGTTTTGCTGCAAAGCGTCAGCAACCACCTAAACAGGCCAAGTCAAAGGCAGCTAGACCTTCCACGGCCCAGCAGCCTCATCCTCCTCAGGGCCTTTGACTTGCAACTAGAGAACTTAGCCTTTCTAGCTCTGGAAGGACCAGAGCCCCTTACCATCCCAGGAAGGTTGACTTACTTTGCTCCCAGATGGGAGCAAATCACAGCAGAGCAATGTACACTCTCCATCATAAGGGAGGGGTACAAGCTTCATTTCTTAAGCCTTCCCCCTCACACCATTGTGAAACAGTTCAATTCTCCAACATCTCTCCTCAACCTTCTAGGTCAGGAGATTGCCATCCGTCTTGTCCAAGGGGTAATAGAAGAAGTACCTCTTCTTCAACAAGGCACAGGGTTTTACTCCCCTTATTTTCTTATTCCAAAGAAAACAGGGGGCTACAGACCCATCTTAGATCTCAGAGAATTGAACAAATTTCTATTCAAGGAGAAATTCAAGATGATTTCTCTCGGTGCTCTGCTTCCATACCTTCAGAGTCAGGACTGGCTTTAGTCTCTAGATCTCAAGGATGCGTACACTCATGTCCTCATCCATCCAACTCACAGAAGGTTACTTCGGTTCCTTTTTCAAGGAAAGCACTACCAGTACAGGGTGCTTCCTTTTGGTCTGGCCTCTGCACCAAGGGTGTTCACGAAATGCATGGCAGTAGTAGCTGCATTTCTACGCACTCTAGGAATATTCGTCTTCCCATATCTGGACGACTGGCTCATTCAAGCTCCATCTCAAGCAGAGGCCAAGACTTGTCTAACCTGCACAATGCGTGTCCTTCAGTATTTGGGACTAGTAATTAACATCCCAAAATCCAGTCTCACCCCTACTCAGTCCCTCGAGTTTATAGGGGCTTTGTTGGATACCACGACTGCAAGGGCCTATTTTCCTCAGGCCCGTTGCCTACGCTTGGTGCAGTTAGCCTCCCAAATACAGTTAAAACCCCTTTTAACTGCTCGAGTAATGCTACAACTCTTAGGCCACATGGCATCCACTGTGCATGTGGTTCCATATGCTCGCCTTCACATGAGGGCAGCTCAATGGACTTTGTCCACCCAATGGACTTAGGCATCAGGTTGCCTGTCAGACAAAATAGCAAACTCCAGTCGCCTTTTTTGGTCTCTCCAGTGGTGGAAGTCCTCTCAAAACCTGTTGCTGGGGTCCCCTTTTCAACAGTCACTTCCCCAAGCAACCCTTACAAAGATGCCTCTCCAATGGGTTGGGGAGTTCATCTGCAAGATCTCTCCACCCAGGGCATCTGGTCTCCACAGGAGACTTCACTACACATAAATCTCTTGGAACTCAGAGCAATTTTCTTAGCTCTCAGAGTGTTCCACTCCCTGCTCAGCTACAGGACAGTCCTCATCCACACGGACAATCAAGTAACCATATTCTATGTAAACAAGCAGGGAGGGAGTGGCTCTCTGTCGCTTTGCAACGAAGCTTTGTGACTGTGGGCCTTCGCCAGAGAGCATCACATTCATCTTATGGCAGTATATCTTCCAGGCGTTCAAAACTCTTGGGCAGACAGACTCAGTTGATTTCTGCTTCCACACGAATGGTCCCTCCACAGGGACCAGGTAGCCAGGATTTTTCGAATTTGGGGAACCCCGGACATAGACCTAATTGCAAGTCCGTGGAATGCCAAACTTCCCCGGTTCTGTTCCAGGATTCCGTGTCAGGGAGTTCAGGCCAAGGATGCCTTCCTCCTTCACTGGGGTCAAGAATTCCTTTATGCCTTTCCACCCATTCCCCTAATTCCCAAAACACTATTCAAGCTTCAGAGAGACCGAGGTTCTGTGATCCTCATAGCACCACATTGGCCACGCCAAGTGTGGTACCCTCTACTTCTGCATTTCTCTCAAGCTCCGTCCCTGGAGTTGGGCTCTGCTCCAGATCTTCTCTCCCAGGAAGACGGATCGTTGTGGCACCCAAACCCCCAGTCTCTCCATCTCAGGGCCTGGTTGCTGAAGGCCTAGACCTTCAAGTTTTCCATCTCTCTCAGCAAGTCAAAGATATTATTTATGCTTCTAGAAAGCCTTCTACTAGACGTTCCTATGCTTTCAAATGGAAAAGATTTACCATTTGGTGTTCAGAGAAGGGTCTTAACCCTCTTGCAATACCTTTGAATTCTTTACTAGAGTATCTTCTGCATCTTTCCCATGCAGGCCTCAAAACGAATTTGGTAAGAGTCCATTTGAGTGCTATTGCAGCGTCCCTCAAGCCTCTCAATGGACAGCCTGTTTCCTCTCATCCTCTTATAGCAAGATTCATGAGAGGCCTTCTTTTAACTAAACCTCCCATTAGACCACCTCCAGTGGCATGGGACTTAAATCTGGTTCTTGGCCAGATTATGAAGCCACCCTTTGAACCTTTAGCCACCACCTCCTTGAAATTTCTTTCTTGTAAGGTCATCTTTCTCATTGCAGTCACCTCAGCACGTCGCATCAGTGAGTTGCAAGCCTTGGTGGCTAATCCTCCTTATACAAGGTTCCATCATGATAAGGTAGTCCTCAGAGCCAATCCACACTTTATGCCCAAAGTGGTCTCGCCTTTTCATCTGAACCAAGAGGTATACTTACCTGTCTTTTTTCCAGGACCTCATGCATCAAGTGCAGAGAGGAATCTTCATACTTTGGATTGTAAAAGAGCTCTCGCTTTTTACTTACAAAGAACACAGCAACATAGAAAGTCTTCTCAACTCTTTGTTGCTTTTGATCCTTCTCATTTAGGACTTCCAGTTTCTAAGAGAACACTGTCCAACTGGATTGCTCAGTGTATTTCTTTCGCCTACCAAAGTAGGAACCTTTCTCTGGAAGGCCATGTCACAGCTCACAATGTGAGAGCCATGGCAGCCTCAATGGCTCCTCTAAACTTTGTGTCCATCGACCAAATCTGTCGAGCGGCCACCTGGGCCTCGGTTCATACCTTCACAGCCCATTACTGTTTGGACAAGGACTCCTGCCTGGATGCCTCGTTTGGTCAGGCTGTTCTCAAACACCTGTCCATTCCTAATCAACTCCTACCCACCTACCCTGGTTGGATGCCAGAGATCCATGGGGGGAGGAGGAGCCCTTTTCAAGGACACACAACTCTGGGTTCTCTCCCTGGCATCTGCAGCTAGGGAGTCCCCATATGTGAAGACTCATTCCTGCTTGTTCCTGGAGATAGCACAGTTACTTACCTGTAACAGGTGATCTCTGGGAACAGCAGGAATAAGTCTTCACAACCCACCCACCTCCCCTAGGAGTTGTATCTCTCTATCTATCTTTCCTTCCCTCTCTCTCTGTTTGTCTCAGCTTTAAAACTCGAACTGGAGAGAGGCGGTTGGGAAAGGCGGGAAGGCAGCACGCAGGCGCTGTGGGATGCTCCCAAAAGCTTTCTTATTGGACGCTGGGGAGCGTTCCCGCGCAGGCTCTGTCGGTACCGACGATACCCATATGTGAAGACTTATTCCTGCTGTTCCCAGAGATCACCTGTTACAGGTAAGTAACTGTGCTTTCACCAGGAGACTGTTGATGACATGCTGCTGTCGACAAAGAGCCTTTATCTGCTCTTATCAGTGTTTCCTATCTCATTAAGTTCAATTGTTATCAAGAATCAATATTCTCTGAAAACCATTGGGTGACCTATGATAATTAATTGGTAGTCTCCTTAAGGGATTTTTATCTAGTTATTTGGATTTAGTTTACACCTTTTTATTGGTAACTCAAGGAGAGTTACATTTCAGGTAATGCGTAGTTCCCTGTCCCCAGAGAGTATATAATCTTAAAGGAGGAAAAGTCTTCAGAAATGTAGTTGTGAGCAGACTCACTCTTAACATTGCTGCTTTCAATTTAGGATCTAAAAAAACCCCCTCCAACTTCTCTCCATCATTCTGTGATAATGCTTATAAATAATGTAGATGTAAATAATTGATATTTTACTAATAAGCTGGAACATCTATAAGCAATGAGGGTCATTCTAAAAGGTTTAGTCTTGGTTTGGATGTCTGCAGACATGCAGTGCTATTCGCAGGTGTCTCCAGACGTTCAAGTAGACACAGGGGTGTGGTGAGGAGTGTCTGGGAAGGGGCAATAGACTTACACTTCCCCGTTTGATCCCAGAAGCAGTGGAGCTGTCTGCAGATATGTGCATGTTTATTCCTGCTCCATGTACGAATAGGCATCAGGAAAGTGTTTGTTTTTACCTTAAAACATACAGAGAGTGTAGAGAAGATGGAGAATTAAGTGACTAGGTTTAGATTACAAAGTCCCACACTGGGATTTGAACAGCTCTTAAGCCCCTACTATAACCATTATTTTATTAGATGTTTTGGTTCTGAAATACTCTTCTGGGGACATTTATTTAGCCATTTGATACATGTGCATATCGGGCACATCCACATTTCTGGAATTGTGCCTGAACTTGCATGTGCCTGCCTTTCTTTTCAGACATTCTGGCTTTGACATCCCAGATTGCCCTTGGAAGTCTCATTTGGAATGTGCCTCAATATGAATAACAGAGAAAGCTTTAAACAAGTTGAAAAGAGCACACTTAATAGTGTGACAAAAGGGCATGTTGCCCTTTCCAGTATATCAATGAAAAGGAAAAAGAGACAGTACCCACCACACAGAAAATAACAAATCATACTAAGTGGCAGTAAACCCAAACCAATAAAGACAAGTTTATTTAGCGATTACAACACACATAGAAGAGAACCCATAAAACATAAAGCAATAAAATACAATACACATGGAATCATGAAAAATCCAACATGTTTCAGCATTTAAAAGACAAAAAAATATATGTACAGCTAATGATGCGTGTATAAACATACTGTGTGGAAAAGGAAGAGGACAGAAAATACCAAAAACATAATATAAATCATTTTAAAAAAGACAAAATCACATTTAAATAATATAAAAAATCATAATACTGTAAAAAAAAGATTATTTAAAAACCCTCCATAAAATATAAAACCAAGTCTCTATCCCACTGCTGAGGTTGCAAAGCTTCAAAGGACGAAAATCTATATGAAAATAAAACATATCATAATACTAAGAATGGCAAAAGCCTATAATTAAAATAATTTCAAAGTCCTATGATTAAGCCAATGCACTTACTCATATAGGTGGGCTACCTGAAGTACCAGAGTTTGCTACCCTTCTGAAACAGGGCACTCTTCCCAAGCTCACATAGTTACTGCCATGTGAAAAGGACTGTAAAATAATGTGACAATAAAAAAACTTATATAGCACTGCTCAGTTTAGATAGGGCACTAAATTTCTAGCACAAAGTATAAAGGTGTATGTTTACCTGCTCTCAAAGAACAGCTGCCTTGAATGTTACTACAATGCTACACCTCCAAACATATGTAATACCCTGTTATCTATTAAAAAGGTGGGGAATGCAAATACCTGTACAGCATTGCAAGGCACTGTTTTTAACTGAAACTGCTCTCCAGCTACTACTAAACAAAATAGACTGCTATATCTGACTGTCCAACTAACAAAAATATGCACACTGTCCAAAAGCCTTTATGGTACCCTGCAGTTGCTGATCTCTTCTAACAAACTACTATTAAATCGCTATAAAAAGCATCAAAATCTTTGTGAAAATCCTGTGAAATTGCACAAAATAAAGACTGCAAAGCCCCAGGCTGAGTTTAAATGGTATTTCCCTGCCATGCACAATGACTGGCAGTGAGAACATAGCATGATGACAATCAAGCTTGACTTCCCAGGTTATTGAAAATGGCTAAAAGTGAAAGTAAAAATAAAAATAAAATCATATTTATTTAAAAAAGGCTTTTAAAGGTTTTTAGTCCACCTGTACTATTAAGTGCATTGGTTTAATCATAGGACTTTGAAATTGTTTTTATAGTATGCTTTTATTTTCATATAGAATTCATCTTTTGCTTGGCATACAGGGACATGTTTACTAAAGCCTGCACCGGTAACACACATGTGCACTGCGTTTCCAGTGCAGGGGGCCCATGCTAAAGCTAGCGGCATATCTGTCCATAGTTAGCAGAGTGCAAAGACACAGCACTGCACAAGCTGACACGTGGGTACAGTTATTGCCGCCCATTGAGATGGCATTAAGTGCACCAACGCTAAGGACAGCAAGTGCATATAGTGCAAGCTACTAATGACCACACTAACTACAAATTGCTGTCAGTGCCTCCATTTCGACCCATCCAGTCTCCACCCCATCACATGCTACCCGGTTAGCAGTCCAGGGGCCAGTGCTACTTTTTAACATGGCATTCTTACCATATACTAAATCCCACACTACCAGGTAGCATACTTTAGTAAGCATGCCCCACAGAGTTTATATTAGCATCCTCAGCAGTCGAGTAGATGTCTTTGGTTTGTGTTTGTTTTTAATAATTTTTATGTAATTGTTTGCAGTATATTTTTACAATGTTATGATTTAATATCTTTTTAATATGTTTTTGACTTTTTAAAATATGATTTTGATTATGATTTTGGTATTTTGTCCTTTTCCTTTTTCCAACAGGTGTGTTTATACATATGTTTCCTTAAATACATATCATTGACTGTACATGTCAATTTTTGTCTTTAAAATGTTATAAGTATGAGGGATCACGTGATGCACTGAGCAGAGAGGACATACTTTTTCTCTGCTCTGGGGCTTCCCGCTTTCTGTGTCCGATAATATTATTCCAGTTCATACTGCTAGACCAGTCCAGACAAACGGGTTATGCACCCCTGCCAGCAGATCTTGGAGACAGAGAATTCTACCAGAGCTCTGATAGGCTGGAGCCTGGTGATATAATCCTACCCCTAGGGGTCTCCCTCAGTTTTTCTCTGTCTCCAGCAGATCTGGATGCTTTTTTTTTTTGCTCCTTCAAACAAAATTTAAAATGCTTTATTTCTTTGTGATTTCTCTTGGAGAGATTATGCCCTGAGTTGCCAGTGTACTTATCTGAGCACCAGGATGATTCCAGCTGAAGCTCCTGTGTCCTCTGTCACAGTAGAGATCGCTGATGTGCAGACTCCCCAGCACTAGTCATGAGGGCTATTTAGCTGGATGGTAAGCCTCCTAGAATCCAGTCCCTGGGGCTGATTTTAGTGGTGAGGCAGCTGCAGTGGTTTGAGCAGTGGTCCGTGGCTTCTCTGCACTTTCGGTACTGTAAGTACAGAAACTGTCTTTCTCCCACTGCTGTCTGCAACTCTGTGGTAACTCGATTTACAGTCAAACCTCGGTTTTCGTTGGCCCCGGTTTTCGTACGTTTCGGTTTTCGACGTCTTTTCTGACTGAGATGTTGTCTCGGTTATCGGATATCGCCTCGGTTTTCGTTGTGCTGCCAGATCTGAAAACTGTACAACTCCCAACTCCTGAAGAAGTGTCAACCTCGCGCTGGTCTGTATACACTGCCCGCCCAGTCCCGGCAGCACTACCCCCCGGACTCACCGATCGCGTGTTGAAGCGAAAGTCAGCTGAGCAAGAGTCAGAGTCAAGAGCCAAGGATTGCACAGAGAGGAAGGCCCCGATCTCTCCACCGCCTGCCTGTTCTCTGGAGCGCCCCCTCAGGCTCGGAGGTAGCAGGGTAGCTGTCAAGAGCCAAGGATTGCACAGAGAGGAAGGCCCCGATCTCTCCACTGCCTGCCTGTTCTCTGGAGCGCCCCCTCAGGCTCGGAGGTAGCAGGGTAGCTGTCAATGTAAGCAGGAGATGTTGAATGAATGTGGGAGGCAGTTCTTTCTCTTGCAGGGTACGCTTGCAAATTGCTGTTGAGACGGAGTCAGCGATCAGATTACAGTGCCGTACAGTACACTATCTGTGTTTTTGCTGTCCTGTGGACGATCGGGCAGGTGAGAGAAGTGACAGGAGCTGGGTGTCTGGAACGGATTAATTGAATTTACATTATTTCCTATGGGAAATATTGCTTCGGTTTTCGTACGTTTCGGTTTTAGTCAGACTTCTTAGAACGGATTAATAATGAAAACCGAGGTTTGACTGTATTTTTCTTGATTTTTCAGCGATTTTAGGCATTTCTCTCATGCCTGCAACCCTCCCACCTTCTCCTTTGACTTTTTAAGTTAATTCCTTAGCTTTTGGGGGTTTTAATTCACTCTTTTTGTGTTTTATTTTTGCCGGCGGCCATTTTGAATAGCTAATGAGCCTCGGTTTTTGGCGGGAAGCCAGATTACTTCTCTGCTGGCTTCTAACAGCTATATTGCTGTTTAAGTTTTTTTCCACAACACTTGCTAGCTGTGAGTTGTGAAGGGATTCCTTTTTCTCTGCCTATGTATTAGCATAATGAATAAAAAGTACGGAAGGCATGGATAGAGAACAGGATGCAATTCAGAGCCACAGTACAATGCTAAGTCACTGACGAATGGTGCAGGGCTCATGGGTTCCATCCCCCACTGTGCCCAACAAAGAAGGCTGGCTGAGGCATTACCTATTATGGGGAATATTGTTAAATGCCTGTTCCTGCGGGACGCAGTTATTTGTTTTTAGTTCTCACTGTGCCTTATTCAGGTTTACGCTGCATAGGCTGTCAGAAGAAACACAGGGACCTCATGAATCAGCTCTGCTCTTCCCCCAGCATCTTGCTTCCCCAGATGAACTTGGGAACTCCTGAGCTTGGCTTCAGTGGAGCTCTCCATTGGCTTTACGCTGCGCTGAGTCTTTGCCACGAGAGTTTGGATACCTCCAGGAAGTTCAGGTATCATTTTCTGAAAGAAAACTGTGAGTAGCCTGTTTTTTTTTTTTCTTACTTGCCCCAGCTGCTCTGGGATGATTTCAACTGCATCCGGACCGGCTGCCTCTGAGTTTTGAAGTTCCTACTTTAAATTTTTAATCCACAAACTGCAGCCGGGTTACTTTGTACGTCCTACTGAATATCGTACCTGTCTTATTCAATATACCATTTGATTGGAATTTTAAGTCAGTGTTTTGGATCCTGACTGTTTTGGGCTCAGCCTAATTAAGCATGCTCACTGTAATCTTCCTACAGCTGGATATGAGCTTCTACATCCCTCCCCAGAAACACCTTTCAGCCCCTACCATGGAGGTCTGAATGGCTGCGGAGGGATCACACTCTAATTTCCCTACTTTCAGTCACTGTAATTGCCTTACCCTGACTTTGAAAGTTTCTCTGTGCCAGCACAGTGAATGACTGACAGTTCCCTTCTCAGCTCAGTGAATACCTGACAGTTTTTCTGTGCCAGCGGCCGTTTTGTTTTTCTCTTCAGTGTTTCTTTTTGGAGGAAACAGCTCTAAACAGCAGTTTCCACACATTTAAACATGCTGTGGAGGCATGTGGAGTTTCAAAATCCTTTTCTTGAAGAGTCTTGGGTTTCCCTGAGCCTACCTTGCTTTTTGTTTTAAATGCAAAAAAAAGAAAACCCACACAAGAAGAGGAAAGGTGGTTTAAGTCTCTACAATGCTTCTTTCTCTGGCTGTATTATATGTGATATGTAATCAGCCGAAGGGGACATTAATAGATTGCTTGTGTTCCACCTGCACACTGCATCCCGGAGACTTTCCCCATTCCCACTGCGTTGCTAGCTGGGTTCATCAGCACCTTATCTCCCCCCTCCTCAGAGTCCCTGCTGCAGGATCTTCCTGCAGGAGAAGATTCAGTCAGCTCCCATGTCGCTTCCACAGCCGCTGGAGACCACAGCAGCCTTGACTGACAGTGCCTTCCTCACACTCTTCCATCTGGCATGACGCCTGTGACTTTTGGAGTCTTTTGGATTATCTCCTACACCTGCCCAGTAGCAGGTGAGCATATGGCGTGGTCTCGCAAGTGGTCCCATAAGTCCTCAGACCTTAGAGCAGTACGTCCTCCTTGGGGCGTAGCATGTGCCTTGCGGGGTACTATGGATATTCAAGAAGACTTTAAATCTTCGGAGGTCAGCCCTGACTCATTGGAGTACGGAGATGGGGAATATTCTCCATCTGTTTTCTTCGCTGACGGTTCTCCTCCTTTTTCGGTAAGAGGAGTTGCCGGCTCTAATCACACAGGTGATGGAGTCGCTCCCCCTAGCCGACACGCCTGCTCCTCCGGATTCTCAAATCCGGTTGCAGCCACATCCCATTTTCCAGTGCATTCGTACGGCACGCGGTATTGGTCGGTTATACCCTTGGTCTCCCTTTCACTTGGACCGTTGGCTGCAATACCCGACGGTTGATGCATTCTGACCAGGGTCATCAGGCATACCACACTTCCGGTTGAGGGCGGAGAGGCGCTCCGCGACCAGCCAGACCTGAAGAGTTGGGAGACTGCTACAGTCCGGTTTTCCTTCGCCCGCTATTTCCTTCTTGCAGGTGTGCGGAGGTCTGGCAGCTCGGGCCTCCCTTCAATGGATTCCGCAGCTTCCAGGTGTTCCCGAGTTGGTTCATTTCAAATCCATTGCTGCATTCCGGGCAGAGGCATTCTGTGATCTCTTGCAGCTGTCAGCTTGCTTCCTAGCACCGGTGTCGGTAGCTCGGAGATGGCTCAGCCTGCGTCAATGGGCAGCGGATGTTGCTTCATTTAAAGGCTCCAGCGTTTAGATGCCATTCGTCCTGGTCCACCGTTGGAAGGAGGACTGGGCCGTTACTCTGTCTATTTTGGAATGCTTCAGGTCCTGGATTCTCTCGGGGCTGGGTGCGACACTCGTAGGGGACGGGTGTTTCTACCTCAGGAAACATTTTCAGAAGATCTCTCTTCAGCTCCGCCGCTGCTTGGATCAAGCGGCGCCTCGGCCTTGGGGCTACCTTCAACTCTTGAGGTCCATGGCAGCAACGATAGCCCTCGTTCCGTGGGCAAGAGCGCTCTTGCGCTGCTTGCCGACGACGCTTCTATCTCGTTGGTCGCCGGTATCGGAGAGTTATCGAATCCGGTTGCCTTTGCTTCTGCCGGTGCGCCGCAGCCTCCGCTGGTGGCTTCAGGCACACAATCTTCTACGGGCGGTCCCTCTGGAGTCTCTGCGCTGGATCTTGGTGACGCCAATCGCCGACCTCTCTGGTTGGGGAGCGCCTTGCGGCTTAGCCTCGGCGCAGGGGTGTTGGTCACCTCGCGCAGCCCAAGGGTCTATCAATCCTCTCGAGACGCGGAAAGTGTGCTTCGCCCTTCTTCAGTTTCAGCCTCTAATGCGGCGGTGTGCGGTTCGGATCCTGTCCGACGCCACGACGGTTGCTTACCTAAGCCACCTAGGCGGCATGCAATGTCCGGATGTCTCACAGGAGAGGCGTTTGCTCCTCCCGTGGGCGGGGGAACATCTTCATGCTGTCGGCACAGCACATCGCAGGCGTGAACAATGTGTAGGCCGATTTTCTCACCCGGCACTCTCTGGAGCCCGGGGGCTGGGCTCTGCAGCCGGATGTGTTCCGGTCCATTGTTCACCTGTGGGGCCTACTGACCATGGATCTAATGGCTACGGCACAGACTGCCACGGCTTCGTTGTACTTCGGCCATTGGAGGGACGAGGGAACGCACGGCATAGATGCTCTCTCTCAACCGTGGCCGATTCATCTTCTCCGGTGTGTTTTCCCTCCCTGATCCGTGATATGCATGGTTCTCCAGCGGCTCCGAGACCGTCGCGACCCTGTACTCCTGCTGGCTCCGAATTGGGCTCGCGGACCATGGTATGCGGATCTATTCCGTCTGTCTGGGGCATCGATGCTCCGCCTCGAGGCGTTTCTCGGCCTTCTGATTCAGGGACCGGTGGAGATGGAAGACCCGGCTCCTTACTCGCTTATGGCCTGGCAATTCCACGCCGCCGGTTTGCTCGCTATGGCTATTCGCCTAGCGTGGTCGTGACGCTTCTCACGGCGCGGCGGTCTACCACGACGCTGACTTACGCTCGGGTTTGGCGTCTCTTGATGGTTGGTGTTCGCGAAATAACCTCTCACCCTGGCGTTGCGGTGTTCCGGATATCCTGTCCTTTTTACAGGCCGGAGTGGATAAGGGATTAGCGTTCGATTCCTTGCGAGTATAAATGGTCGCCTCAACTTGTTTTCGGAGTCCTATAGCGGGGCGATTGATAGCTTCGCATTTGGACATGTCTCGGTTCCTCCGCGGAGTTAGGCCTTCCGGCCTCCTCTGTGTTCGCCTGTGCAGGCGTGAGCTCTCGTGCTTGTCCTCTGTGCCCTCGTTGCTCCTCCCTTTGAGACTCTGAGGGCATGTTCTCTTCTAGATTTGACTCTGAAGGCAGTCTTCTTGGTGGCCATAACTTCGGCACGCCGTCTTTCTGAGCTCCAGGCTCTCTCGTGTCGACATCCCTATCTCTCGTTTTCCTCCGAAGGCGTTTCTCTGAGAACTGTCCCTTCCTTTGTTGCCCAAAGTGCTGACGCCGTTCGCTGTTGACCAGCCTCTTTTCTTTCCGTCTTTAACAAAGGCGCAGTGTGACAGTGGTCGGTCTCCGTTGTGGGCGGTGGACCTTAAGAAGGTTCTTTTTCCGTATCTGGGGGTCGCGGGACCCTTCCATATGACTGTTGCTCTTTTGTCTTGTTCGCGGGTTCTCGTCGGGGATCCGCAGCCTCCGAATCTACCATTTTTAGATGGGTTACGGAAGCCATTGAGGTGGCGTACCTTCTTCTGGGAGAGCCAGCTCCACCGGGACTCCGTGCTCACTCCTCTCGGGCGCAAGCAACTTTGTAGGCCGGGAGGTCTCATGTAGTTCCTCTCGATATTTGCCGGGCGGCGACTTGGTCGTCGCTGTCCACCTTTGTCGGTCATTATAGGTTGGACGTTCATGCCCGTCAGGAGGTCCGTTTTGGAGTTGCTGAGCTGTCGGCGGCCTTGCCCCCCTTGAACGCAGGTAGCTTGGGTACTGCCCGTTTGTCTGGACTGGTCTAGCAGTATGAACTGGAAGGAGAAATTTCACTTACCGTTAATTTCCTTTCCTGGAATACTGCTAGACCAGTCCAGGACCCGCCCTGCTGTTGGTTGGAGTGCCGCTGGTGCAGTGCAGCCGCCGACCGCGGTTCTTCTCTTTGCCGGTATGCCTCGCCATGAGCAGTCCATGGGTTCGTAAGTGGATACGGTTTTCAGCTCTAGGGAGTTCTTCGGCTCCCTTGTATATAGTTCACTTGAGACCCTCTGGGGTGATGTTACAGTTCATGTTGCATTAGCTTGTGGACGTAACTGAGGGAGACCCCTAGGGGTAGGATTATATCACCAGGCTCCAGCCTATCAGAGCTCTGGTAGAATTCTCTGTCTCCAAGATCTGCTGGCAGGGGTGCATAACCCGTTTGTCTGGACTGGTCTAGCAGTATTCCAGGAAAGGAAATTAACGGTAAGTGAAATTTCTCCTTACTTGGCAGCAGAAACTCCTCAACTCACTCCTGTGGGACCGTGAACACCCCCCCAAACTTTTTGCCACGTTGCAGATCTAATTGTGGATGGTGACAAAGACAGACTTGAGGCCCCGAACACAAGATGGTGACTGGAGCCCCAGCCAGCCCATGCACGGAGGCCTCCAGTATGGTCGAGGAGGTGTCTCAAGCCTTGGTGTTTAGAAAGCTTACAAATAGGAATTCATTGCTTCATTTCACAAGTTTTCATAACAGATTGCTAAAATATGACCTTCTGGTTAGTCAGTTCCTAAGGATCCACAGAATCTGTGCCACTAATGAGGATTTCAAACAACAAGCCAAGATGATGTACCAGTGTTTTGAGGAATGGGGGTACCCATGACACAGTATACTCAGGGTGTACCATAGAGCCAAGGCAGAGGATCGGTCGTCCCTCTTCAAAACAGTGAAACGGGATTTACCTAATAGAATAGTATGTGCCCTAACGTTTTCCAATCTGTCTGATGAAAGGGAGTGCAGAAACTATATAATAATGAGACGCCGACGTACACAAACACTCCCCCACCCCCACCCCCGCCTTTTAAACTAAATTGTTAAGAGCACAACTAGCATTTTTATTCATGGTTCTTCTCCTTATTCACAACAGCAAGTGTCCTCCTCATCCCTCATGCACGTTTGCTGTGTGTTTCTTGTTCATGGGACATTTTTGATTGATTATTTTACCTCACCTTTCTCTTTCTTGACCCACAGCCTTTCCATCATTTATTTATTGGTCTTTTAATGTTTTAACACAGGGTTTTAAGATTAGGTACCCTTTGGTGTCATTTTTTTCTGTTTTTTATTGTATTCATTCACCTCTGAGATATTGTTTTATGTGGTTCAATTGGCATTTCACTTGTGCCTGTGTTTTATTTATTTATTCTTTGGTTTTATATTTTGACTTTATATTTTATGTGAACTATATATTGTATTGTTTTTATGATGTTTTATTTATTTTTGTATTGTGTTTTTGAGGCTAACTCCTCCTGATGAAGGTGTGCAGCCAAAACACGTTGGAGTTAATAAAAACTTTCCATACCAGCACAGTGTGGTACACCTGTTTCTTTTGGTTTTTCTTCACCTATGGGTGGTTGCGCTCTGCTTTGGGCTGGATATGGAGGACTCGCATAATACGCAGGCCACCACCATCAAACACCTTGAGGAATGCCTCCGCCAACAAGAAGACAAGATCAACGATCCTGAGAATGTGGATGTAGGAAAAACCTCCGGTTTGTTGGCATACAGGAGTCAGTGATGGATGCCGAACTGAGAGGTTTTCTTGAGCAGTGGCTGCCCCTTAACTTACCCGTGGATAGTCAACTTGACCGAATCCGGTTGGAACGGGTACACCGCTTGGGGCCCTGTCGAGAGAATAAATGAGACCTCGGGTTGTTTTAGCGCGGTTCCATGACTTTGCTCAAAAGGAAACGGTTCTTCGTGCAGCCCGTGCTCACCACAATGCCGGCTCAGAATCTCCTAAGATCCTGGTGTTCCAGGACTATTCAGTGCTTCTCAGCAGCCAGCAGCGTGAATACTCTATGGTATGTACTCAGTTGGTGAACCAGGGTATCCAGTTTGACCTCTTATACCCAGCCTGGCTTAGGCTTGAGCACCAAGGTCAAAACCACTATTTCTCCAGCCCTACTGAAGTCGGGCAATTCTTGGAGAGCTTGCCAGCCAGACAGAAATAGTGTCTCCTGAGGACATTGTTAAAGTGGCTTGGACTATGAGCATTCCCGCAGGAGGAACAGTTTTTGAAGGAGCTGACTGCTGCCAACAGGGGACTTGACACCACGGCAATTTTCCTGCCCTACCTCGGGGTCCACTATTGGACTTTAATTTTGATTTTACATGTCGCCCCCCTCCCACTATTGCCCTGCCTTTAATGTCCCATGTTGGAAAAATCAGTACAATGTAGCACTATTTGCTCTTCATTTACGAGGCTTTCCCCTCCCTTTTTCCCTCTGTGTATGCGAGGAGTTCTCCCTCCTCTCATCTTTTCTTTGTCTTAGTCACCTGGATTGGGCCGGAGGACAGGAGATGCCTGAGATAGGAAGAGTATGCTGTGTAAATAATTGGAGCGCTGCTGTGATGGGTGCTTAGCGGAGAAAAGGCAAGGCCGATTTGTGGGTTGTAGCCAGGTTTCTTAGCAGGGCGGGAGGGGGAGGGGATCGGGGAGGATGACTGATCAGGTAACTGATTGAGCACCATATTTAAGGGAGAGATGGCCTAGTATCAGTGCATAACAGTGTGGTGTGTGAGCCGGGATAGCGAGTATGATAGAGTGAGCAGGCAGAGGGCTGGGGAGTTCCATAATGAATGGTGGGCTGAGCTGGAGTAGTGTACGCCAGGCATTATATGTCAGGGAGGGGACACGAGCCATTGGGGGTCAGGTTGCTACGATGATATTTGACTCTTGGGATATCGGGTATTCTCCAGGAACAAGCAGGAAGTCAGTCCTCACTTATGGGTGACGTCGGCACTGCGGAGCCCGCGCGGAACAATTCCCCAGCTTTCAAAGAAAGCCTTTGGGATTGCTGCCACACATGCATGGTCCTCTTCCCACCCAAGGGTGCCATCTTGCTCAGTCTCCCTTTTTCTGTGGGGCCCTTTGGATGCACGTCCTCGTCCCTCGGAAAAAGTGTTGCCTGTCTTTTTTCCGGTAGCACCGGTCCTCTCCCGTCCTTCCTCTGCTCTCCTTTACTTTTGAGCGAGTGGATGCCCTTTCGCTAAAAATATTTTTCTTTTTCAGGCTTCCCGCCCTTTTCTTCAACCACTGTCCTCGCGGGTCCTCATCCTAGCGGGGGCCCTTTTTGTCCCAATGGCCACAGGTTTTAAAAAATGTGACAAATGCTTCAAAAATATGTTGCTCATGACTGCTGTCTTCAGTGTCTGGGGGTTGACCATAACCCGGAACTCTGCTCTCTTTGCAAGAAAATGTCCTCCAATCTCCTGCTAAGTCGTAAGCAGATGTCCGATGATATTTTCCGTAAAGTGGCCTCAGAATCCCCAGTGCCACACTTGGTCCTTCCTCCGCTTGTGGGATCCCCCGCTTCCGCCCCGTGTTCAAGGCGGCACTCCGATCAGGCGTCCCCTGAGGTGGAGAGGCACAAGACGTTTGTGACTCTCCCTCGGAAGAAATAGCAAACTAAGAAACCGTTCTTCCAAAGGAAGGGGCTCCCCAACCGAGGATATCCGTCCTACCCTCCCACCCCTGTGCCGGCCTCCGGCACGCAGGGGAAGGGTGGAGCGCATGGCCACCGCAATCCTAAAGGGCCCAAGGCCCAACCCCCAGCACCACCCCTACCCGCTCAAGGTTTTTGACGCTGACAGCATAGCCACTCACCCCCTGGCAGTACTTCCACAGTGAGGGGACGTCTGTCTCTTTTTGCCTCCCAATGGGCATTGATCACATTGGACACCTGGATCCTCCGGGTGGTCCAGGACGGGTATCATCGTCACCTGGACAGGCTTCCTCCTCCCTTCTCCCCAGCGGAGCCTTCTTGGCTCCGTTCGCACCAGACTTGCTTGCAACAGGAACTGACCAACCTCCTTGCCCAGCAGGCGGTCAAGAAAATACTGCTGCACCTCCGAGGTCATGGGTTCTACCTCCGTTACTTCCTCGTTCCAAAGAAGATGGGGGGCCTACCCCCCATTCTCGACTTCAGGAACCTAAACAAGTTTCTGGTGCGGGAGAAGTTCGAAATGTTATCGCTTGGCTCCTGCTGCCCTTCCTCCAGCAGGGTGATCGGCTATGCTCCCTAGACCTAAGGGACGCTTACGTCCATATTCTAGTCCACCCCCAGCACAAGCAATTCCTGTGCTTCAGGGTGCAGGGAGAGCATTACCAATACTGGGTGCTCCCCTTCGGGCTCGCGTCCGCTCCGCGGATCTTCACAAAGTGTCTCTCCGCGGCCGCTGCCATCCTCCAGCGATGGGGCCTACCTGTCTTCCCTTACCTAGACGACTGGCTCATCACGGGGACTTCGGCCGAAGGAGCCTGTCTGGTGGTGTTGCACACAATCCTCCTCCTCGAGCACCTTGGCTTCCTGGTCAACTACTCCATCCCACCTCGAACCAGTGCAGACTTTGGAGTTCATCGGCACACTCCTTGACACAGAGTGGGCAACCGCCTTCCTACCCATGGACCATGCAGACCACTTATTGCTCTGGAAACCCAGATCCAGAGCAGAGCACGCGTCTCAGCACAGGCCATGCTGCGCCTCCTGGGACAAATGGCCTCCACCGTCTATGTTGTTTCCCATGCCCGAATGCACATGCGAACGGCTCGGTGTTGTCTCAGGACGCAGTGGAGCCAGGCCTCTGGTTGCCTCAGGGACCCCATTCAGGTCTCCCGAAGTCTCCACAGCGCCTTGGATTGGTGGCAGGATCCCAAAGTCTCCATCAGGGAATGCCCTTCCAGGCCCCGCAGCACAAGCTCATCCTGATGACGGATGCTTTCCTGCTGGGTTGGGGAGCCCACTGCGGCGACTTGTGCACCCAGGGGCAGTGGTCGCCTGAGGAATCTCAGCAGCAGATCAACCTGCTCGAGCTTCGGGCGGTCTGGTGGGCCCTGCGGGCCTTCGAGGGCCGCCTGAGAGGGAAGTCGGTGCTCATGCAGACCGACAACAGGATAGCCATGTTCTACATAAATAAGGAGGGGGGAACAGGCTCCTGCCTCCTCTGCCGGGAGGCGATCCTCCTTTGCTCATTTGCCTTTTACCGGGGGATGTCCCTCCGAGCGGTCTATTTCTTGGGCTAAGAGAATGTCCTCACGGACAAACTCAGCAGAATCTTCCGCCCACACGATCCAGAGTTCGCCAGCCTCTTGTTCCATCGGTGGGGGATTCCGTCCATGGATCTGTTCACCAGCTCGGTGAACGCGCAGCTTCCCTGCTTCTGCAGACCGGTTCCACACCCGAGCAGGGTGGCCTTGGATGCGTTCCTCTTGCACTGGACCTCTGGGCTTCTTTACTCTTTCCCTCCCACTCCTCTCATTGCAAGGACATTCCACAAGGTTCAGCGGGAACCTTCATTCTTGTAGCCCCCTCGTGCCTTGACAGCCTTGGTTCCTGCTCCTGCTCCGTCTCTTGTCAGAGCCTCCAGTCCCCCTGGGCTGCACCCCGGACTGCTAACACAGGAAGAGGGATAGGTGCTTCATCCGAACCTGGCCTCGCTGTCCCTTACGGCCTGACGGCTGAACGGGTCTCCTTAGCCCCGCTGCACCCCCCCGGGAGAGGTTGAAGAGGTCCTCCTTGCATCGAGGAAGGACTCGACGAAACAGGCCTATGCCTTTAAGTGGCAACGCTTCTTGGTCTGGTGCTCCGAGCTCCAGATCAACCCGTTTTCTTGTTCTACCAGGTGGATCCTCCAGTACCTCCTCCACCTCTCGAAAGAGGGGCTGAAATCCAACGGTCAGAGTCCACCTGAGCACCATCTCGGCGCACCACCTCCCCATCGAGGGTAAACCCCTCTCGGGGCAGCCCCTGGTCTCCCGCTCCATGCAGGGCCTTATGCTTTCCAAGCCCCCCATCTGGCCACCACTGGCGCAGTGGGACCTGAACATCGTGCTGATGCAGCTTACGCGATCACCCTTCGAGCCGATGGTGATGTGCTCGCTTCGACACCTCTCTTGGAAGATAGTCTTCCTGGTGGCCCTGACCTCAGCTCGGCGAGTTAGCAAACTCCAGGCCCTCATGACTGAGGCTCCCTACATCAGGTTCTACAGGAACAGGGTGGTCCTCCGTACCTACCCCAAGTTCCTACTGAAGGTGGTCTCGGATTTTCATCTCAATCAGGAGATAGTCTTGCCGACCTTCTTCCCGAGACTGCATGCTGACCAGGCATCGGTGGTAATCTCCAGGAACAAGCAGGAATGAGTCTTCACATATGGGTACGTCGGTACCGACGGAGCCTGCGCGGGAACGCTCCCCAGCTTTCCAAAAAAGGAAAGCTTTTGGGAACATCCCACAGCGCCTGCGCGCTGCCTTCCCGCCTTTCCAACCGCCTCTCTCCAGTTCTTCTTTTCCGCGGAGCCAGCAGGTCGTGTTCCTGTCACCGCTGAAGAAGTTCTTTGTTTTATTTTATTTCTTTGGTCGCGCGTCTGCCTTCTCCGACGTCGGACCGGTACCGCCGGTCTTTCTTTCTTTTCTAACAAAAAAAAAAAAAAAAAGAACCTATTTTTCCCTCACTTAGTGTGTTTTTCCTTTTTGGGCCTTAGGCCTCACGAAATTTTCCTCATGGAAAAACCAGCCTCCGGGTTTAAAAAATGCACTAAGTGCAGCGGTACTATTTCTGTTACCGACACCCATGAATGGTGTCTCAAATGTTTGGGTCCTGACCACTCCATTTTGGATTGTTCGTCCTGCTCCTTGATGTCCAAACGAGGTTTACAGAACCGAGCAGCCAAGCTCCATGTTCTGTTTCCCTCTGATGCAGCTTCAGTGGCATCGACGTCTTCCAGGGCTTCCTCTTCCTCCCATGGATCTCAGGTAACCAAACATAAAACCAGCCGGTCCTCGAAGGGTAGATCTCCTTCCAAGCATCGAGATGCCTCCGGGCTTGCCCTCGAGGATCCTGCACCGGCAAAACTACCCCGGCGGGAAGCTCAGGCTTCCAAAGCTCCACCTATGGGGTTACAGGTTGACATCGATGGCACGGCCTCGACCGATCACCTGTTAGAATGCTCTGGGGTACCGGCACAACCTTCCGGTACCGAATTTCAGGCATTCATGGCGTCGATGGATCAGAATGTTCTATCCATGCAGCAGGCTATCACGGCCTTTATTCAAGCTGCGACGTCGCTGATACCACAACAAACTCCGTTGTCGGTATCAGCTCCGGTACCGACTGCATCGACATCGGCCATGGTGTCGACTGCAGCGGTTCCCTGTCCAGGGGTGCCCATCGGTACCGAACCGGTACCGATATCGCCCGATGTCGATACCGCTCAGTACGCGTATCGAGCTTTGGAAGAGCACCCGGACAGTCGATACTTTGATTCCTCCGAAGATTCTGATGCATCGGAGGCATCTGCTGAAGTATCCATAGCCCTTCCTGAAGAGCCTTCTTCTCCAAAAAGAAGAATGTCTCCTCCAGAAGACTTGTCCTTTCAAGACTTCATAAGAGAAGTGGCTAAAGGGCTTTCTATTTCAGTAACCTCTGAATCAGAGCCTAAAGCTAAAAAATTGGATATTTTAGGTTATCCCAAGGCTCCTAAGGAGGCAGTCACCTTGCCAATTCATGAGATTCTTTATGATCACATGATTGACTTATGGGAGACTCCTCTCACTATTTCTCCTCATTCTCGTAGGTTGGACACCATGTACCGTGTCCCTCCTTGTCCTGGTTTTCATGAAACACAGCTTCCTCACCATTCTATTGTGGTGGAGTCAGCTATGAAAAAGATAAAGAGTGCAAAAAGACACTCCTCTGCTCTTCCAGGAAGAGAATGCAGGACCTTGGATGCTTTAGGTAGGAAAATCTTCCAAGCCAGTATGCTCATTGCCAGAATCAACTCCTATAGTCTATATATAGGGATGTTTCTGAAAGAAGTTGCAAATAAGCTACACACTTTCCTCCGTTTTCTTCCAGAGGATAAAAGGGAAGAATTTCTTATTTGGCTTAAGCATACTCAAGATATTTCAAAGTTTTCCAACCGTGCAGCTTTTGACTCCTTTGAGGGTGCCATCAGAGCTTCGGCCATTGCCATAGCTGCTCGCAGAATTGCTTGGCTCCAAGCTTCTGATCTAGAATCTTGGGTCCAGGATGGCTTGGGAAATCTTCCTTGTACAGGGAAAACCTATTTGGTAAAGATTGGCAAATAAAAGCCACTCAAATGGATGCAGAAAATTCTGCTTTGGATAGACTTTCAAAGTCAACCTCCATTCCTGCCAAGAAAAAACCTTTCAAGAAGTCTTTTTTCCTCAAGAAAGGCAGATTCCATCCTGCTTCTGGTCAGCAATCTTCTACAGGTCATTTTGCTGCTAAGCGTCAGCAACCTAAGCAAGCCAGGCCTAAGCCTACAGGGGCTGCTGCAACTCAGCAGACCCAGCCTCCTCAGGGCTTTTGACTTCATGCTAGAGAACTTAGCCTTTCTGGTTCTGAAACAGCCAGAGCCTCTCACTATTCCAGGAAGGTTAGCTCATTTTGCTCCCAGATGGGAGCAAATTACAACAGAGCAGTGTACCCTCTCCATCATAAGGGAGGGGTACAAACTTCATTTCTCAAACCTTCCTCCTCACACCATGGTGAGACATTTCAATTCTCCAACATCTCTCCTCGACCTTCTAGGTCAGTAGGTGACTGCCCTTCTTGCCCAAGGGGCAATAGAAGAAGTACCTCTTCTTCAACAAGGGTCAGGGTTTTACTCCCCCTACTTTCTGATCCCAAAGAAAACAGGGGGCCACAGACCCATATTAGATCTCAGAGAATTGAACAAATTTCTATGTAAGGAGAAATTCAAGATGCTTTCTCTGGGCATTCTCCTTCCATACCTTCAGAGTCAGGATTGGCTTTGTTCTCTAGATCTCAAGGATGCGTACACACATGTCCTCATCCATCCATCTCACAGAAGGTTCCTCCGTTTCCTTTTCCAAGGAAAGCATTACCAATACAGGGTACTTCCTTTCGGTCTGGCCTCTGCTCCAAGAGTGTTCACCAAATGCATGGCAGTAGTAGCTGCATTTCTACGCACTCTGGGGATATTTGTATTCCCATACCTGGACGACTGTCTCATCTGAGCTCCATCTCAGTCAGAGGCCCAGACTGCCCTGGACTGCACAAGGCACATTCTGCAGTATCTGGGACTTGTGGTAAATCTCCCAAAGTCCGAGCTCACCCCTACTCAGTCCCTAGAGTTCATAGGGGCCTGGCTAGATACTACCACTGCAAGAGCCTATCTTCCTCAGACTCGTTGCCTACGCCTAGTGCAGTTAGCCTCCCAGATTCAGTCAAAGAGCCTTCTAACTGCCCGGGAGATGCTACAACTGCTAGGCCACATGGCATCCACAGTGCATGTGGTCCCCTTTGCTCGCCTTCACATGAGAGCAGCTCAATGGACTTTGTCCACCCAGTGGACTCAAGCTTCAGGGGCTCTGACAGACAAAATAGCAACCTCCAGGCGCCTCTTTTGGTCTCTACAGTGGTGGAAGTCCACCCAAAATCTGTTGCTAGGGTCCCCCTTCCAACAGTTGTTGCCCCAAGCAACCCTCACAACAGATGCCTCCCCAACAGGTTGGGGAGCTCATCTACAAGACCTCTCCACTCAGGGCACTTGGTCTCCACAGGAGACCTCTCTACATATCAACCACCTGGAGCTCCGAGCAGTTTTTCTAGCTCTCAAGGCCTTCCATACCCTGCTCAGCTACAAGACAGTCCTCATTCATACGGACAAGGGAAGAGTGGCCTAGTGGTTGGGGCAAAGTACTACAGGCCGGAAGGTCGGTGGTTCAAATCCCACTAGAGGACAGCAACCTTGGGCTGGAAGGACTGGGGTTTCTAGTCCTACAGGTGCTCCTTGTGGTCTTGGGCAAGCCACTTAACCCTCCATTGCCCATGTTCCCTGTAAGTATTAGTGTGTGTGTCTCATATCCCCTCGTGTTAAATGTATCCCCCAACCGCTTTGACCCGGTGAAAAGCGGGATATAAATGCAGCTAAATAAATAAATAAATAAATAAACAATCAGGTAGCCATGTTTTACATAAACAAGCAAGGAGGAACTGGCTCTCTGTCGCTTTGCAACGAAGCTTTAAGATTGTGGGCCTTCGCCAGAGAGCATCAAATCCATCTCCTGGCCGTATACCTTCCAGGAGTCCAAAACTCTTGGGCAGACAGACTCAGTCGAGTTCTGCTTCCACACAAATGGTCTCTGCACATGGACGAGGTACTCAGAATCTTTCAAGAGTGGGGAACCCCGGACATAGACCTCTTTGCAAGTCCGTGGAATGCCAAACCTCCCCGGTTCTGTTTCAGAATTCCGTGTCAGGGAGTTCAGGCCAAGGATGCCTTCCTCCTTCACTGGGGTCAAGACTTCCTGTATGCCTTTCCACCCATTCCCTTAATTCCCAAGACTCTTTTCAAGCTCCAGAGGGATCAAGGATCTATGATCCTCATAGCTCCATGCTGGCCACGCCAAGTGTGGTACCCTCTACTTCTGCATCTCTCTCAAGCTCCCTCCCTAGACTTGGGAGCTGCTCAAGACCTCCTGTCCCAGGAGGAGGGGACTTTGTGGCACCCAAACCCCAAGTCCCTTCACCTCAGGGCTTGGTTGCTGAAGGCTTAGACCTTCAAGGTTTAAATCTTTCTCAGCAGGTGAAGGATATCCTCCATGCTTCCAGAAAACCTTCTACTAGACATTCCTATGCTTTTAAATGGAAAAGGTTTTCCATTTGGTGTGCTGAGAAGGGTCTTGACCCTCTAGCACTACCTTTGAATTCTCTATTGGAATATCTCCTGCATCTCTCCAATGCAGGCCTTAAGACGAATTCAGTAAGAGTCCATTTGAGTGCTATTGCAGCATCCCTTAAGCCTCTCAATGGACAGCCTATTTTCTCTCATCCTCTTATTGCAAGATTCATGAGAGGCCTAACTTTAACTAAACCTCCCATTAGGCCTCCTCCGGTGGCATGGGACTTAAATCTGGTTCTTGGTCAGCTTATGAAGCCACCTTTTGAACCCTTAGCCACCACCTCCTTGAAATTTCTTTCCTGGAAGGTCATTTTCCTCATTGCAGTCACATCAGCTCGCCGCATCAGTGAGCTACAGGCCTTGGTGGCTAATCCTCCTTATACAAGGTTTCATCATGATAAGGTAGGACCAATCCACACTTTATGCCTAAAGTGGTCTCACCTTTTCATCTGAACCAAGAGGTATATTTACCTGTCTTTTTTCCGGGTCCTCATGCATCAAGTGCAGAAAGGAATCTTCATACCCTGGATTGTAAAAGGGCTCTTGCCTTTTACTTACAAAGGACTCAGCAACATAGAAGGTCTTCCCAACTCTTTGTTGCTTTTGATCCTTATCATTTAGGACTTCCAGTCTCTAAAAGGACACTGTCCACTTGGATTGCTCAGTGTATTTGTTTCGCCTACCAGAGTAAGAACCTTTCTCTGGAAGGCCATGTCACAGCTCACAATGTGAGGGCCATGGCAACTTCTATGGCTCATCTAAATTCTGTGTCCATCGACCAGATCTGTCGAGCAGCCACATGGGCCTCAGTTCATACCTTCACGGCCCATTATTGTTTGGACAAGGACTCCCGCCGGGATGCCTTGTTTGGTCAGGCTGTCCTAAAACACCTGTTCCATACTTGAACAACTCCTACCCTCCATCCCTGTTTAGATGCCTGAGATCCAAGGGGGAGGTAGGGCCCTTCTCAGGGTCTACAACCCTGGGGATCTCCCCGGCATCTCTAGCTGGGGTGTCCCCATATGTGAAGACTCATTCCTGCTTGTTCCTGGAGATAGCACAGTTACTTACCTGTAACAGGTGATCTCTGGGAAAAGCAGGAATTAGTCTTCACAACCCACCCACCTCCCCAAGGAGTTGTATCTTCTATCTCTCTTTCCTTTCCTCTCTCTCTCTCTTTGTCTCAGCTCTGAAACTCAAACTGGAGAGAGGTGGGAGGAGTGGCCTAGTGGTTAGGACAAGGTACTTCAGGCCGGAGGGCCGGGGGTTCAAGTCCCACCTGGGGACAGCAATCTCAGGCCGGAGGGACTGGGATTTCTAGTCCTATAGGTACTCCTTGTGGTCTTGGGCAAGCCACTTAACCCACCATTGCCCATGTTGCAGAGCTTGGCAGCCAAGGGGGAATACGAGATAATCCTTGGAGGCGATTACAACTGTGTCCTTGACCCCTTGGTGGACCGCTCTCAAAGTGGGAAGTGGCAATGCTGGGTTGTTGGGCTATGCGATAGTGATCTGCTTGATGGTTGGCGCATGCTTTATCCAGGTGAGCGAGACTACATTCACCTATCCCGGGCCCACGGTACATGGTCCAGAATACATTACTTTTTGATGTTTCAAGGGCTACTGAATCAGGTCGATGATGCCTAGATCGGCAATATCCAGATTTCAGACCATGCGATAATATTTATTTATTTATTTACAGTTCTTATATACCGCACGTTTTAGTATCAGTGCGGTTTACAAGTAACAAAAATTTGCATCAGAACAAACGGTCTTTTGCTTACATTGTAACAGGAATTGTAACTTGGGACTGTAACAAGGGTAACTATATACAAATCAACAACAGTGGTTGTTGTAAAACTATTTACAATATGGGTAGATATTCAGTTGTTCCCTCTGCAGCAACGTGGGGTGGGGGTTGGGCGGTTCCCCTTCCACCTCAAAGGCAATGCAGACTTTGCACAGTTCCTTCATGAGCAGTGGGACTTCTTTGAGGAAACTAATACAGTTCATAAAGACAACCCCTGCCTCTTTTGGGAAATGGCTAAGGTCTGCCTATGTGGGGCACTGATTGGATATGCAAGCCGGTGGAAGAAGGTGTCGAGCCGCAGGCTCGTATATGGGGTTCTCAACTCCGTATGTTACATAAGAGATTGACACGCCAAGATACTGAAGAGAACCAGACGGCATACCTGACGCGCCAGAGTCAGCTGAACATGCGTATTCATGCACAAGCATTCTGTATTGCACTACCGGTGCACACTATATCACTTTGGTAACCACTCGAGCAGACTTATGTCTTCGCTTGTTAAAAATGAGAGTGACCCTAGGTCAGTAGCCATGGTTAGGATGCCAGAAGGAAGGGTGCAGACATCAGAGACAGTGGTGGAGGCAGCATTTTAAACAGCATCGGCAGGCATGGAACATAGTTAGCTGCCTGATTGTCAGTGAAGGGGAGGAGTGCTGATCGCTGACACGATCCATCAGTGGTGCTGATTCACGTTCCCTGCACTTTTAAACAGCTTTGGCAGGCACGGAACACAGTTAACTGCATGATAGTGAAGGGGAGGAGTGCCGTGCCGATTGCTGACACGATCCATCAGCTGTGCCTATTCAAGTTTCCTGCACTTTTAAACAGTGTCGGCAGTTGTGGAACACATTTAACTGCCTGATTGTCAGTGAAGGGGAGGAGTGCCATGCTGATCGCTGACACGATCCATCAGCTATGCCTATTCAAGTTCCCTGCACTTTTAAACAACGTCAGCAGGCGCACCCATGCCTGAGGACCTCGCCAGAGGGTCCTTCAGCGTGGTCCTTAGGCGGGCACCTAAATACACAATCAGGAGAATTTGCCTCACAGCATTAGAATTATAAGCATGCAGCTGGTTTGTGCCATATAGTTTGTGCTGTTTTCTTGTGTCACTTTACCCTGCTGCTATTAATGTACTTCTTGTGTGTCTGACTGAGTTTTGTGTTTCCCGAAGATCTGACGACTGCTGCTTTTCCGGTCAAGACGCAGTTTTGCCCCTTCTGTACAGGGTGTTCTGGCTTCTTTTCACTACTGTCCTCACATCGTTGCTGGATCCAACTCTATATACTCTTTTTTGGATTCTTATGGTGCCGATTCCAGTCTATTGGTACCACTGACCTGAAAGCATAGAAACATAGAAAAATGATGACAGAAAAGACCACATAGCCTATCTAGTCTGTCCTTCCATATCAACAACTACTTCTCCAGGACCAAGCAGGAAGTCAGTCCTCACATATGGGTGTCATTGGCGCCGATGAAGCCCCAGCGGAGCATTTCCCCAGCTTTCTATGAAAGCCTTTGGGAATGCAGGCACGCATGCGCGGTTCCCTTCCCGCCTAAAGGTGCCATCTTACCTCAGTCTCTTTTTTTCCGTGAAGCCCACCGGACGTGTGTCATGTTTTTCCTGGATAAAAGTAGATTTTTCAGCAATTTTGCTCTTTTTTCTTCCGGTTCGATGCTGGTTCCCCTCCCGCCGGATTCGGTACACCGGTATCGAGCCCGATTCCTCTTTTTCGGTTTTCGCCCTTCGTGGCTGGCGTTCGCGCCCTTTTTCTCTTTTTCCCTGGAGGGCCGGTCTTTTGACCTCGCGGGGACTCTTTTTTCCCCGATGGCTTCCAGTGGTTTTAAGAAGTGTGATCGGTGTAAGAAACTTATGTCTCTCACCGACACGCACGACTGCTGCCTTCGGTGCCTCGGCCCCGACCACGATCCTAAGTTGTGCGGGACCTGTGGAAAAATGTCTTCCAAGGCACTATGAAGTCGCCAGCAGCAAAAGGAAAGGCTTTTCTCAGACTCAGCCTCCGGCCGGGCCCGGGCCTCGTCTGAGGCCTCGACATCTCGGGATTCCGATCCCGAGCGCCATTGCAGCTCCTCGGACAGGGGGTCCCCCGACCGGGAACGCAAGATGAAGAAACGGCTCGCGAGGGCGTCGTCAGAAGAGGTCCCTGGCTCCTCGAGGGCCAGGTCTAAGACCCCCGACCATCGCCCCGGGCCTTTGGAACCGGAGAAGCCTGCCAAAGTTCCTTGTGTGGAGCCAGAGTCTGCTGGACACGTAAGCCCCATAGTCCTCGTGGACTCTCCTCCCAGGGAGCCGCCGCCGGGGCCCGAGTCAGTGGCTGCTGCGTCTCCCGAGCTGAGTCTCAGGATGACAGCCTTGGAGAGCAGAATGTCTGCCTTCATGGAGCAGCAGCGGGCACTGATGGCCAGCCTGTCTGGCGCATCTGCCCCGACCACCGGGACATCGACGTCCAAGTCGACTCCGGAGACCGAGCCGATACTCGAGTCCATCGTGGCTCGGAGTCAACCTCGGTCGCGGTCCCCCTCGACCTCCTGTTCGGGACCAAGGGCGTCGATGCCGGTGCTTCCGGCGTTGGGGCAGGTGCTCCAGGGCCCCGCGGGGTCGGACCCCGACTCTTCCTCAGATGAGTTGGCTTGGGAGACGGAGGACGAGGAGTCTCCTGACACTTTTAAGACTCGGTGCGTCCCTTCGGACTCGCCGCAGTCTGAGCCCTGGAGTAGGTCCCCCCCCGGGGGACACCGGATTCTCGGAGTTCATCCGGGATATGGCCACTGCCTTGGCCATTCCGGCTGATCCCGAGGAAGAGCCTCGAGCTGAAGAGCTCGAGGCGCTGCAGTATGACTCTCCTCCGAAGGAGGCCTTTACTGTCCCGGTTCCTCCGATGCTGGAACGGCTCCTCTTCCGTATGTGGGAGGCACCGGCCTCGGTGCCGGTTCTTAGCAAGCGAGTTGATTCCATCTAACGGCTCCGTAAGAGCCCTGGTTTTCAGAAGGCACAGCTACCACACCATTCCATGGTTGTGGAATCGGCCATGCATCGTCTGAAGAGTCAGAAGATGCACTCCGCGGTGCCTCCTGGCAGGGAGGCCCAAAACCTCGATGGTGTCGGTAGAAAGTGTTTTCAGGGCTCGATGCTTGCTTGCCGTGTCCAGTCTTACCAGCTGTACATGGCCATGTACTTGCGGGATCTGGCCAAGGAGTTGGCTGGATTCTCTGCTGGTCTCTCCGGGGAACCCTTGCAGAGATTTAAGTCCTTGTCCTCGGGGATTCGGGACTGCTCGAAGTTCATGTCCCGCACCGCCTACGATGGCTTCGAGGCTTTGGCCCGAGTTGCGGCAGCCGGCATTACGGCTCGACGCCAGGCATGGCTGCAGTCATCGGACCTCGAACCATGGGTTCAGGACAAGTTGGTCGATGTCCCTTGCCGAGGGGAAAACCTTTTTGGCAAGCCCATGACCGAGAAGGCCGCTCAGCTCGAGACCGAGCACCTCACCCGGACAAGGCTGTCGAGGAAGACCTCTGCCCCTTCTCATAAAAAGAAGGGCTCGGGTAAAAAGCCCTTTTACCCGAGGAAGGGCACTGCCTACAAACAGTACCCACAATATCAGGCTGCCCAAGCTGCCCCCCAGGGTCAGCAAGCCAAGGGCCAGGGTAATGGGCCCCGTAGGCAGAGGACCCTCAAGCCTCAGGCCCCTGCTACCACTCAGCAGAGTGGGGGCTTTTGACTCCTTTAGCGTAGCCTCTCCTCCACTGCTCTCCCAACCCTGCACAGGAGGTCGCCTCGCCCTCTTTGCCCACCAGTGGCCCCTTATCACCAGGGACAGTTGGGTGCTGGAGATAATCCAAAAGGGATATGCCCTGCATTTCCACCAACTGCCACCCCCATATTTTCCAGGGGAGCCTCCAAGGCCTCCTCTGCACACAGACCTTCTCCATCAGGAGCTTCAGGGTCTGTTGGTGGACAGGGCGGTGGAGCCTGTGCCTCCCCACTTGCAAGGTCACGGATTCTACTCCAGGTATTTCCTGGTGCCCAAAAGGACCGGTGGCCTTCGTCCCATTCTGGACCTCAGGAACCCCAACAAGTTCCTAGTGAAAGAAAAGTTCAAGATGCTTACTCTTGGAACCCTTCTGCCCTACCTCCAGCAGGGAGATTGGCTATGTTCCTTAGATCTCAAGGATGCATACACTCACATCCTCATTCATCCAGACCACAGAAAGTACCTAAGGTTCATCGTGGGAGGAAACCATTATCAGTACAGAGTGCTGCCTTTCGGCCTCACCTCCGCCCCCAGAGTCTTTACAAAGTGCTTAGCAGTGGTGGCTGCCTATCTCAGAAATCAGGGCATCTTTGTCTTCCCCTATCTGGACGACTGGCTCATTAGGGGTCAGACAGGTCAGGAAGCTAATCAAGCCACCCTCAGGACCATTGCTCTTCTACAACGCCTGGGGTTTGTCATAAACTTCGCAAAGTCCACTTTGCTCCCTTCCCAGAACTTGGAGTTCATAGGGGCAAGGTTGGATTCTCTCCTGGCAAAGGCATTCTTGCCAGAAAACAGAGCCCGAAGGTTAATGGCCTTGGCATGTCAGTTTCTCAGCAGGTCCCTGGTCTCCGCCAGACTCTGCCTGCGGCTTCTAGGCCACATGGCTTCGACAGTACATGTGACCCCCAATGCCAGGCTCCATATGAGGCCTGCACAGTGGTGCCTTCGGTCTCAGTGGTCACAGACCACAGGCAGCCTCAGAGACAGGATAAGGGTGTCCAGACCATTTCTGCACTCCCTCAACTGGTGGCTACACCCACCCAATCTGCTGAAAGGGTGCCCTTTCAGATTCCAGGTTACACAGTGATGCTAACGACAGATGCCTCCCTGCAGGGCTGGGGAGCACATTGTCTGGGCAAGTGCACCCAGGGCCTCTGTTCTCCCTGGGAAGCTGCACAGCAGATCAATCTCCTCGAACTCAGAGCTATTCGATTAGCACTCAAAGCTTTCACTCCTACCCTGGCTCACCAGTCTGTCCTGATTCAGACAGACAACCAAGTGTTTTATGTGAACAAACAGGGCGGAACTGGGTCCAGGATCCTTTGTCGAGAAGCTCAGGACCTTTGTTCTTTTGCCCTGAAGCACAGCATGCTCCTCAGGACTGTGTACCTTCCGGGCCAGGACAACTACCTGGCAGACAGATTGAGCAGGATACTGCAGCCCCACGAGTGGCAGCTGCATCCTTCAGTAGTTCAGAAGATCTTCCTGAAATGGGGTCTCCCTTTGATGGATCTCTTTGCCAGCCCCATCAACAAGCAACTACCAAAGTTCTGCCCCAGACAACCATTTCCTCTGCGGACAGCAGCGGATGCTTTTCTGATATCTTGGTCTCAGGACCTCCTCTTTGCATTTCCTCCCAAGCCCTTGGTGGCCCGAACCCTATTCAAGATTCTCCAGGACAAGGCCTTGGTCCTGCTGATAGCTCCCAGGTGGCCGAGACAGCCTTGGTTTCCTCTTCTGCTTCAACTGGCGGTAGATCCTCCACTGCCTCTGGGGTTGCAACCTGACCTTCTCACACAGGACCAGGGTTCCCTTCTGCACCCCAATCTCAAATCTCTCAATTTGATGGCCTGGAGACTGCAAGGGTAGTTTTAGCTCCCTGGGGCCTACCTCAGGAAGTTGAGGAGGTTGTGCTAGCCTCTAGGAAACAGTCTACTAGTAAAACCTATGCTCTCAAGTGGAAGAGGTTTTCTGTGTGGTGTCACCTACGTACAGAGGATCCTTTCTCCTGTACTGTGCCAGTAGTTCTTCAGTACTTACTGCACTTATCCAATCAGGGACTTAAGTCCAATTCTGTTCGGGTCCACCTCTCAACTCTAGCAGCTCACCACTCATTGGTAGAGGGGCAGTCTCTATCTGGTCACCCCTTGGTGTCCCATTTTCTCAGGGGCTTGCTTTTACTCAAGCCTCCCATCCGTCCTCCTGCCCCTGAGTGGGAGCTGAATGTGGTCTTGCAGCAACTGACTCGCCCAACTTTTGAGCCGATGGCTACTTGTCCACTACGCTTCCTCTCCTGGAAGACACTCTTCCTGATAGCCCTTACCTCGGCTAGGCGAGTAAGTGAGCTTCAGGCCCTGGTCTGTGACAGGCCTTACACCAGGATTTATAGGAACAGGGTAGTCCTCAGCACTCATCCAAAGTTCGTCCCTAAGGTTGTCTCCTCTATCCACCTCAATCAGGAGGTGGTTCTTCCAACATTCTTCCCTAGGCCTCATACTAGCCAGGCTGAAGCAGTCCTGCATACCCTGGACTGTAGGAGGGCCTTATCCTTCTACCTTGACCGTATGCAGGAGCATAGAAGGGCTACTCAGCTCTTCATATCCTTTGACCCCAATAAGTTGGGGTTGGCTGTGTCCAAGCGTACCTTGTCCATCTGGGTGGCTGACTGTATCACTTGGGCTTACAAGGCGGCTGACCTTCCTTTGCAGGGTAGGGTCACGGCCCATCGTGTCAGGGCAATGGCTGCCTTAGTGGCTCATCTCTGCTCTGTGCCCTTGGTAGACATCTGCAGGGCTGCAACTTGGTCTTCAAGCCAGACTTTTGCGGCCCATTACTGCCTGGAGAGGGAGTCCCGTAGGGACAGTGCTTTTGGCCAGGCAGTACTCCGGAATCTCTTTGAGGTTTAGGCAACTCCTGCCCTCCTGCCCTCTGTTGGGCTACCGGTGGAGGTTGTGTCCTTGGAAAGCCTTTCTTTGCTGCTGAGACTAGAGGGAGTTCTCTTGTTCAGCCTGGGTTCCTCGGTAGCCCAGAGCTTGGGAGTCACCCATATGTGAGGACTGACTTCCTGCTTGGTCCTGGAGAAAGAGTAGTTACTCACCTGTAACAGGTGTTCTCCAGGAGCAGCAGGAATCAGTCCTCACAACCCTCCCTCCTCCCCTTGGAGTTGCAGTTGTACATAGTTTATTTTTCATTTTTGTGTGCTGTTCTTAGCTATGTCATTTGACTGAGGTAAGATGGCACCTTTAGGCGGTAAGGGAACCGCGCATGCGTGCCTGCATTCCCAAAGGCTTTCATAGAAAGCTGGGGAAATGCTCCGCTGGGGCTTCATCGGCGCCGATGACACCCATATGTGAGGACTGATTCCTGCTGCTCCTGGAGAACACTTGTTACAGGTGAGTAACTACTCTATCAGTCCCCTTTTTTCCTTTAGAGATCCTCTGTGTTTGTCCCATGCTTTTTTGAATTCAGATACTGTCCTCATCTCTACCACCTCCACTGGGAGACTATTCCACGGATCCACCACTCTTTCCATAAAGAAATATTCTCCAGGAACAAGCAGGAAGTCAGTCCTCACTTATGGGTGATGTCGGCACCGACGGAGCCCGCACGGAGCAATTCCCCAGCTTTCAAAGAAAGCCTTTGGAATTGTTACCACGCATGTGTGGTCCTCTTCCCGCCCAATGGTGCCATCTTGTTCAGTCTCCCTTTTTCCACGGAGCCCTTCGGACGCATATCCTCGTCCCTCGGAAAAAGTTTTCGTTTTCCTCGCCTTAACAGGCTATTTCTCTTTTTTTCCGGTTGCACCGGTCTTCTACCCGTCCTCGTCTTGCTCTCTTTTGGAGCTTGCAGGGATACTCTTTCTAAATTTTTTCTTCCTGGGCTTCGCACCCTTTTTTCTCTCCAACCGCTGGCCACTTGGGTCTTCGACCTCGCAGGGGCCGTTTTTGCCCCCATGGCCTCCGGGTTTAAAAAATGTGATAGATGCTCTAGGAACATGTTGCTTACGGATACTCATGACTGCTGTCTAAGGTGACTGGGAGCCGACCATGACCCAGAGCTCTGTTCGCTCTGCAAGAAAATGTCCTCTAAGGCCCTGCTCAGCCGTAAGCAGAAGTCTGGAGACATGTTTCGAAAGGCTGCCTCGGAGTCCCTGGTGGCACCCTCGGTCGTCTCCCCTCCGGTGGGTTCTCCCCCTGTGGCACCGCGTTCTAGACGGCATTCGGACCAGGGGTCTCCCGAGGTGGAATGGCACAAAAAGAAGGTGGCCTCGAAGTCGCTGTCTGGGGCCCCCGACAAGCGTGAGCGCTCCCGTGCCCGGTCGCTTAGCCCCATTCGGCGTTCCCGAGAATTGGACAAGGAGTAGCACCACAAGGTACCTCGCAGAGAAACGGAGGCCTCTGGCGAAGGTACCCAGTCTCCTGAGGGCCGTCCTGGTGAGGACCCCCTCTCTTCCTCGATGCCCAGTCGTTGTCCCAGGGCCCCATACCCATGTGGGAGTTCCGTATGCTGGCGCTAGAAAGCAGTGTTTCTGCGTTCATTGCTTCCCAGCCAGGTGCTCATGGCCAGCTTCGCTGACTTGTGCCTGGAGACTGCAGATCCCTTGCGTGGGACACCCAAATCTGTCCAGGAAACTCCCGAGAGCCACGGGCCTCTTGAGGGTCCTTGACGTCAGTCTCGCTCACTCTCCCGTTCTTCGGGGGCGAGATCGTCCAGGGCTTCTGGCTCCAGTCTATTGGTCCCACTGACCTGAAAGCATAGAAACATAGAAAAATGAAATATTCTTCAGTACAAGGCCCTGCCCAGGGGATCCTCTCCCGGCTGTTGCTCTGCATGTGGGAGGCCCCGGCTTCGGTCCCCATCGTGATCAAGCACCTTGACACAATGTACAAGGTGCAGCAAGGGCCCGGCTTCCGTAAGACTCAACTTCCACACACCTCGATGGTAGTGGAATCAGCCTTGAGGAAGCAGAAAAGCCCGAAGTCCCCCTCCTCAGTTCCGCCGGGCTGGGAGTTCCATGCTTTCCTGTCGCATCCAGGCATACCAGTTATATATGGGTATGTTCCTCCGTGACTTGGCAAAAGAGCTTGGAGGCTTCTCCGCGGGTCTTGAGGGCAAGCCCCTCAACAGGTTCCGCACCCTGTTGAAATCAGTGGCGGATTGTTCCAAGTATATTTCTCGAGCCTCCTATGACGACTTTGAGACATCGGCTCAGGTGGTGGCCGCGGGCATCGGGGCCCACCGCCAGGCTTGGCTTCAATCTTCAGATCTGGAGCAGTGGGTGCAGGAGAAGCTCCTGGACGTACCCTGCCTCGGCGAACAACTTTTTGGTAAGCCGATGGAGGAGAAGGCTGTGGAGATTGAGACAGAGTACGTCATTAAGATCCGTCTCTCCCGCAAGACCTCGACACTGCCTCGGAAGAAGCAGCCTTCCAAGAAGCCCTTTTTTCCCAGGAAAGGCCTCCAGTACTGCGGCTACCCACCGTATCCGGCTACCCCCACGCCAACCACTCCAGCGCAGAGAAAATCTGGCCAGGGTCACCGTAAACCAAAGGGCCCGAAGGCCCAGACGCTGGCTCCCCCACAACCCCTTCAGGGGTTTTGACGCCAGTGGCATGGCCTCTCGCCCTCCGGTGGCACAGCAGCCAGTGGGGGGAAGCTTGTCCCACTTCACCCCGGCGTGGGTGCTTATCACCTCAGACGCCTGGGTCCTCCAGGTCATCTGGGAGGGCTTACGCCTTCACTTCGACAGGTTCCCACCCACTTTCTCTCCGACGGAGCCTCCTCGACTCTCCACACACCAGCTTTTCTGCAGTGGGAATTACACTTCCTCCTCACCCAACGGGCAGTCGAGAAGGTCCATTCCCACCTTCGAGGTTGGGGCTTTTATTCCTGGTACTTCCTCATCCAGAAAAAGACGGGGGTTCTGCGGCCCATCCTCGACCTCCGCAAGCTGAACAAGTTTCTGGTGCGGGAGAAATTCAAGATGTTATCTCTTGGCGTGCTGCTGCCCTTCCTCTGGCAGGGCGACTGGCTATGCTCCTTGGATCTAAAAGACGCTTATGCCCATATCCTGATCCATCCCCAACACAGGCAGTACCTGTGTTTCAGGGTGTAGGGAGAGCACGTCCAGTACAGGGTGCTCCCCTTCGGCCTTGCATCTGCCCCACAGGTCTTCATGAAGTGCCTCGTCGTGGCTGCCGCTCACCTTTGGCACAGGGGCGGGTCGGTGTTTCCCTACCTCAACGACTGGCTTGTTACGGGCTCTTCCGTCGAGAAGGCCCGGAAAGCGATGTCGCGCACTGTCCTCCTTTTGGAGAGTTTGGGGTTCCTGGTCAACTACCCAAAATCTCACCTCGAGCTGGCACAGGCTCTAAAATTCATCGGGGTGCACCTCGATACTCGGCAGGCCATGGTCTTCTTGCCGGTGGATTGCCCCACCCGCTTCTGGGCTCTGGCGGCATGCGTCCAGAGCACCCACCAGGTCACCGCTCAGTCCATGCTACATCTCGTGGGCCACATTGCCTCAACCGTGCATGTGGTTCCTCACTCCCACCTGCACATGCGGATGGCCCAGTGGTGCCTCAGCTCCCAATGGAGCCAATCCCTCTGGCACCTCAGGGACCCCGTCAGGGTTCTTCCTGACCTTCGCTTGTCCCTGAACTGGTGGCAAAACCCCCGCAACCTCCTGCAGGGATCGCCCTTCCAGGCCACACAGCACGATGTGGTACTGACCATGGATGCTTCCCTGTTAGGGTGGGGAGCCCATTGCGGGTCCCTCTGCACACAGGGGCAGTGGTCACCGATAGAGGCTCAAAGCAGATAAATCTGCTCGAGCTCTAGGCCATCCAGTGGGCCCTGAAGGCCTTCGAGAATGTCCTCAGTGGGAAGTCGGTTCTGGTGCAGACCGACAACCGGGTAGCGATGTTCTATATCAACAAAGAGGGGAGCACAGGGTCACACTCCCTCTGCAGGGAAGCAGTCCTCATCTGCTCTTTTGCCCCTGGAGGAGGATGTCCCTCAAGGCGACTACCTCCCGGGTCAGGAGATTGGCTTGGCGGACAGGCTCAGCAGAATCGATCGTCCCCACAAGTGGCGCCTCAATCCCAGAGTGGCAGGCTGGCTGTTTCTATGCTGGGGCACTCCAGCGATGGACCTCTTCGCCAGCCCTCAGAACGCTCAACTCCCTCAATTCTGCGGCCCAGTGCCACACCCAAGCAGGGAGGGCCCCGATGCATTTCTCCTGGATTGGTCCTCCAATCTTCTCTATGCATTCCCTCCTTTCCCCCTCATTGCGAGGACTCTGTTCAAGGCTCAACGGGACGGGGAATCGCTGATTCTCGTGGCCCCCTTGTGGCTCGGCAGTCTTGGTTTCCATTCCTGCTCCGACTGTTGTCGGAGTCTCCAATCCCCTTGGGCTCTGCCAAGAACCTGCTGACGCAGGAGGAGGGTCGGGTACTACACCCGAATCTACCATCGCTATCCCTCACGGCCTGGCGGCTGAACGGGTCTCTCTGGCCCTCCCAGAGAAGGTCAAGGAAACCCTCCATGCCTCGAGGAAGGACTCCACTAGGCGAGCTTATGCCTTTAAGTGGAAATGTTTCTCCATCTGGTGCTCAGAACACCAGATTGACCCCTTCTCGTGCCTGGTTAGGTGGGTTCTCCAGTACCTTCTCCACTTCTCTGTTAGAGTTCATCTGAGCACCATATTGGCTAATCACTTCCCTATCAAGGGAAAGCCTCTTTTGGGTCAACCACTAGTCTCCCGCTTCATGCGGGGCCTTCTGTTGTCCAAGCCACCCATCCGTCCCCCTCTGGCAGAATGGGACTTTAATGTGGTGCTCACGCAGCTCACTCATCCGCCTTTCAAGCCAATGGCGACGTGTTCGCTCCGGTATTTGTCCTGGAAGGTGGCCTTCCTGGTGGCACTGATGTCGGCTCGCCGAGTCAGTGAGCTTCAGGCGCTCATGGCTGGCGCCCCTTACACCAGGTTTTATTGGAACAGGGTGGTCCTCCAGACCCATCCTAAATTCTTACACAAGGTCATGTCGGCCTTTCATCTTAACCAAGCGATAGTGCTCCTGACCTCTTCCTGAGGCCCCACGCCAATCAGGCGTCGGTGACTCTCCACACCCTCGACTGCAAGCGGGCTCTCGCCTTCTACTTACAGCGTACCCAGACTCATCACAAGTCTGACCGGCTCTTCGTGACCTATGATCCCAATAGACAGGAACAAGCGGTCACAAAGCGCACCCTCTCTGTTTGGGTGGCGGACTGCATCGTGTTCGCCCATGCGAGGGCGGGCGTCCCTCTGGATCGTGGAGTCACCGCACATGGGGTCCGAGCCAAAGCGGCCTCAGTGGCCTCGCTGCGCTCCATGCACATGATGGACAGCTGCCGTGCGGCAACCTGGTCTTCTACGAATACCTTCGCCGTCCAGTACTGCCTGGAGAGGGAGTCCCGCCGGGACAGCGCATTCAGCCAGGCTGTACTCCATAACCTGTTCGGGGTATAAGCAACTCCTGCCCTCCGACCCTTCTTCACGGCTACTGAGGGCTTCGCCCCGAGGACTTGGGCTCCTTCGGGCTTCGGCTTCTGCTTACGGCCTCACGGAAGCATTTTTTGGTTACAGGTTCGGTAGCCTGTAGCTAGGGAGTCCCATAAGTGAGGACTGACTTCCTGCTTGTTCCTGGAGAAAGTGTAGTTAATCATCTGTAACAGGTGTTCTCCAGATACAGCAGGAATCAGTCCTCACTACCCTCCCTCCTCCCCTGATGAGTTGCTGAATTTTTGTCCTTCCCTTGCCATCTGCTTGATAGGGCTTAAGCTAAGGGACCTGACTGAGCAAGATGGCACCCTTGGGTGGGAAGAGGACCACGCATGCGTGGTAGAAATCCCAAAGGCTTTCTTTGAAAGCTGGGGACTTGCTCTGCGCAGGCTTTGTCGGTGCCGACGTCACCCATAAGTGAGGACTGATTCCTGCTGTCCCTGGAGAACACCTGTTACACATGAGTAACTACGCTTTTCCGCATATCACTCCTGAATCTATCCCCTTTCACCCTCATCCCATGTCCCCTTGTAGCAGAACTTACTTTCAATTGAAAGAGACTCTCCCCCTCTGCATTTATGCCATGGAGGTATTTAAACGTCTCAATCATATCATCTCTATCCCGCCTTTCCTCTAAGTTGTACATATTAAGATCCTTAAGTCTGTCCTCATATGCTTTATAATGAAGACCACTGACCATTTTAGTAGCCACCCTCTGTACTGACTCCATCCCGTTTATATCCTTTTGAAGGTGCGGTCTCCATAGTTGCACACAATACTCCAAATGAGGTCGTACCAAAGACTTATACAGAGGCACTATCACCTCCTTTTTTCTGCTAGCCATTCCTCTCCGTATGTACCCAAGCATCCTTCTAACTTTTGCTATTGCCTTTTCTACCTGTTTTAAGATCATCAGACACAACCACGCCTAGGTCCTGCTCTTCTTTAGTGGACAAAAATTCTTCACCTCCTATACTATATTGCTCTCTTGGATTGCTGCTGCCCAAATGCATGACCTTACATTTTTTAACATTAAATCCCAGCTGCCAAATTCTAGACCAGTCTTCAAGCTTAGCTAGATCCCTCCTCATGTTATCTACACCTTCCTGGGTGTCTACTCTATTGCAGATTTTGGTATCCGCAAGGAGGCAAACCTTACCCGACAGCCCTTCTGCTTTATCACTAACAAAGATGTTAAAAAGAATCGGACCAAGGACAGATCTCTGGGGCACACCACTGGTAACCTCCTCCTCAGAGTGAGCTCCATTTCTCTGTACTCTTTGTCGCCTCCCACACAACCAATTTCTAACCCAAGCAGTAACTTTAGGGTCCATCCCTAGGGTGCTCAGTTTGTTTATAAGTTGCCTGTGAGGATCGGTGTCAAAGACTTTACTGAAATCGAAATACACCACATTTAGGGCTCTCCATCGATCCAACTCCCTGTCACCCAGTCAAAGAAATCAATCAGATTTGTCTGACAAGATCTGCCTCTGGTGAATCCATGCTGCCTCGGATCCTGTAATCCACCAGACTCCAGAAACCTCTCTATTTTCTCTTTCAGCAGTATTTTCAATAATTTACTCACCACCAAAGTTAAACTAACTGGTCTGTAGTTTTCAACCATATTCTTACTTCCACTTTTGTGTAAAGGCACCACATGAGCCTTTCTCCAGGCCTTTGGCACCACTCCCGACTCCAACGAGGCTTGGAAAAGGTCAGTCAGTGGAGCTGCTAGAACTTCTCCAAGTTCCCTCAGCATTCTAGGGTGTATACCATCCGGTCCCATCGCTTTGTCTACTTTAGGTTTAGCTAGTTTCTCAGAAACACAGTCTTCTGAAAATTGTTCAAGATGCCCCTCGCTTCTGTTCCTGTTTGTGGGTGTTTTCTGAGGTCCTGTTCCTGATTCTTCATCTGTGAACATAGAACAGAATATCTGTTAAGCAATTCCGCTTTATCCTCATCAGCTTCTACATATTCCTCTCCTTCACGCTTGAGTCTGACAATACCACTTTTGCCCTTCCTCTTTTCACTAACATATCTGAAAAATGTCTTATCCCCCATTTTATTGCATTGGCTATTTCCTCCTCTTTTTGAATCTTTGCTGTCCTGACTACTTTGCTAGCTTCTCTAAGTTTTTCTAAAAATAGATACCTGTCTTCCTCTTTCTGTGATCTCTTGTATTTCATGAAGGCCTCCCTCTTTTTCTTCACCTTTTCGGCTATTTTTTTCAAAAGCCTTAGTGGTCTCCTTTTCCTTTTATCTTTATTTACCATTTTAACAAAAAGGTTGGTTGCCCTTAAAATATCCCCTTTCAGTTTTGCCCACTGTTTTTCTACATCCCCCAGCTGTTCCCATCCCGCTAATGACTCCCTGAGGTATTGGCCCATCTTGGCAAAGTTAGTTTTCCTAAAGTCTAAGACCCTCGCTTTTGAATGGATTCTAACAGCTCTAGTGCTAATAACTGAACCACACCATCTGGATTCAAAATTATCTCCCACTAGAACATCAGAAACACTTTCACCATTGATAAGCACCAAGTCCAGTATGGCCCCTTCATGTGTGGTGTTTGTTACCAATTGCCTGAATAGTTCTCCCTGTAGAGCATCCAGGATCTCCTTACTTCTAGATGATACTGCAGCAGGAATGTGCCAGTCAACATCTGGCATATTGAAATCCCCATTCCTAGCAATCCTGCGTATGTCTTCAATTAACTCTCTGTCCACCTCTTCCTCTTGTAAGGGAGGTCTGTATATCACACCAATGCAAATAGGTTTCTCTTTCCCTCTTTCTAGTTTAACCCACAGTGCCTCCTCTCTCCCTTTTAAGCTCTGTAATTCCAAAGCTTTAATATTATTTTTTACATATAGTACCACTCCTCCTCCTCTTCTTCCTACCCTGTCCTTTCTGAATAAAGTATAGCCTGGTATAGTTACATCCCAGTCATGTTTTTTTGTGAACCATGTTTCTGTAACTGCCACTAAATCCAAGTCGGCCACTCCCACCAAAGCTTCAATATCAGGGATCTTATTTCCCATGCTATGGGCATTTATACATACTGCTTTCTATATGTTACCCCCTTTACCCATTTCCATAAAGGTATTTAATGTTTCACTCCCAGGTATGTCGACAATTCTCATTCTTTCCAGCACCTTATTACCTGTGAATTGCATATAGTTCTTTCAGGCCTCCAATCAGGCAGTAATATCTCTTGCATCTCGCAGAGGCAGATGCAACCGCTCCGTATCGCTCTCTTGAATTGCCGGTCGCTTAAAACAAAATCCCCACTTATAACAGATAAATTCTGTCCCACTCATTGGACATTCTTTGCCTCACGGAAACGTGGCTTTGGGAGGGGGAGGAGACATATTTGTTCCACTGTCTCTTACCTGGCTACATGGCGGCTTCCGCCCCTCGATTCTTCCTTAAGGGAGGAGGAGTGGCCATAATTTACAAATCCACCTTGACATTGTTTGAACTGCCTACACCATTACCTCTGACAGCTGAGCCTTTATTGGTGAAATTGGCTCCACTGTAGAAGTTTCCGCCCGCCTTCCCAATTGCAAACTGATTGGGAGGACATTCAACAGTTAATACTTGATTTGTTTGTGTCTTGCCCAGATCTTATTATATTAAGAGATTTTAATATCCATTATGATGACCCACTGTGATCATGGGATAAAGTCTTTCATACATTTCTTTCTGACCATGATATTCTACAACATGTCCATCTGCCAACCCACTCTGCGGGGCATACGCTTGATCTTATATATCTTTCAAATGCACTTATCAGTCACTAATCTTAATACAAACCCTGTGCCCTGTCTGATCATACCTTATTGCTCTTTGATTTGATTTACCTGAAACCGTCTCTATCCACTGGTTCGACCATCTCTCCTATGATTTTTTTCCTATAGACTCATCACCCTGGCTACTCTTGCAGCTTTTCCAGCTGCCGACACCTTATTTCCTGCAAATTTCTCTGATCTGTCTGTAGCTGGGCAGGCTTATATGTGGCACGCCACACTCTCCACAGAATTAAATAAGCTAACGCCACTGCAGACTAAGACTCGTGCTCCCAGAGTATCACACAAATGGTATCATGCAGGTCTCCAGTTGCTCAAACGACAAACCCGAGCTGTAGAAGGATCTTGAAGGAAGGCTAAATCAACTCAAACCCTACAGAGATTTAAGATCGGCCAGCGTTTCTATCGTCGTAAAATATTTGAGGCAACGAATGATTACTTTTCCATTCTCATAAACCAATTCTCCATCTACAATAAAAGCTATATTTTCAGTTGTCTCAACTTTCTATGCAATACTGACTCCAACGGCATCTGCCCTGGTCTGGGCCTACCTCAGAAGCACTCTATGCTATCCTCACTTCTGCCATTCTCTCCACTGGCTGAAGCTGGAGGTGGTATTTCTCTACCACTGCATTCCTGGTCACATTTTACCCCTGTGTCCCTCACCCAATTAGAGAGGGTATCGCAGTCCATTCATAAAACTACTTTCTCCTTAGACCCAGTTCCATCAACATGGCTAAATGAGCCCAGTTTGGGACTCCTCCTAATCTTGCTTTCACTAGTCAACCAAAGTCTGTCTTCAGGAGTGGTACCTGAGACCTTGGAAAAAGCTATACTCCATCCTTTAATAAAGTATCAGCATGGGGATCTGTCTGATCCTCAAACTTACCGCCATGTCTCAAACTTAGCTGTCACTTTGAAGATAGTCAAGAAAATTGTCTTCCGTTAGCTTGCAGATCATGTGGACCAAATTCATTTTCTCAATCCCCATCAATCAGGGTTTCGCCCATGCCACAGTATGGAAACAGTCCTGGTAGCAGTCCTTAATGATATTTATAGGTCACTTGATCGTGGAAATTATACTCTTGCAGTTTCACTGGACTTATCTGTGGCATTTGTTCTGGTGGATCACAACCTACTTTTGGCCTGCCTGTATGGGCAGGGATCCGAGGTATAGTGCTTGACTAGTTTCGTTCCTTTCTAAATCATAGATCTTTTCATGTTCATATTCAAAGAGAGGTCTGTACCCCCCCATTCCCCCACCCCTGAGAACTGAACCCTACTAAGTCGATAGCTATCTGGTTTACCGGTTCAGATTTTCAGCCTATACTTGCCCCTATGATAGATGGTCAGCCTTTAGTATTACATACCTCCCTTCGATATCTTGGAGTTGTGTTAGATTCGGCCCTTACTTTGTCCCCTGAACTGGCTCAGGTAACTAAATCAACTTTCCTGGCCTTACGGTGTTTTTGTAACATTCATTCATTTTTGGATCACCCGGCCCAGATAACTGCACTTTTACACACTGTGATACAAAGACTTGACTATTGCAATATTGTTTATCTAGGCCTTCCACAGGTCCATCTCTGTCACCTCCAGACCATCCAAAATACGACTCTTCGCGTACTAGCTCACGCACGCAAATTCAATCATATTACCCCACTATTTGTCAAATATCATTGGTTACTTATAAATTCTCAGATCATTTTCAGGCTTCTTACCCTGACACACACAATTATTCAGTAGTTCTGGATTATTGTCTACTATTGTCTCCCTATATGCACCAGCAAGATTTCTTCACTTGCCCCTTTATTTTTGTTTACACCTCTCTTCGTGGGAAATAAAGTATAAATCTACAAGAAAATTAGCTTTTTCTGCCGTGGCTCCAGCACATTGGAATGGCTGGCCGAGCCACCTCCACACACAATTAAATTTCAAGTGCTTCAAAAAATCTCTGAAAATCTTCCTTTTCAGAACTGCTTTTAACTTACCTGAGTAGATATTCTGGTACAACAGCACCCTTTGGGCATGATAAGGATAGCCCTATAGCCTAAGGGAATTGTGTGTATTTATCTTTATGTCTTATGCTGTTTGCCTATCTTTTCTATGCTGTTCTTTTCTCTGGGAACAAGCAGGAAGTCAGTCCTCACATATGGGTGACGTTGGCGCTGATGGAGCCCTGCGCGGAAGCATCTCCCCAGCTTTCAAAGCTTCCCAACCAAGTGTGCCATCTTGCTCAGTCTCCTTTATTCTGTGGAGCCCACCGGACATGTGTCTGATTTCTCCGGAAAAAGCAGTTCAATTTCACCCTACAGTGTTTGTTTTTTCTCTGGCTGCAACCAGTGGCTTTCCCGCCTCCAAGTTTGCTTGCCTTGGCATCGTGTCTCGGACCGTCCTTTTTTTCCCTAGTTAAGATCTTTTTTCCTTGGCATGGCTTCACGCCTTTTTTCCTTCAGCTGGCAGTTCCTTGGGTCTTTGACCTCGCTGGTGTACTTTTTCCCCTGATGGCCAGTGGCTTCCCCTGATGGCCAGTGGCTTCAAGAAGTGTGATTGGTGCTTTAAAAACATGTCCCTCACTGACACACATGACTGCTGCCTCCGTTGTCTTGGTCCCGACCATGATCCAGAGGTTTGTGGCTTCTGCAAGCAGATGTCCACTAAAGCCACTAAAGCAATCACACTCCATCAGCAGAAGCATGACCAAATTTTCTCAAGGTCAGATTCTGCCCCAGAGTCCCCGGTGACCCCATGCTCTATCTGAGACCCTGGAGTCTTGTTGTGATCCTGCGGCAACCAACCGGGCATGGGGGTCCTCTGGCAGAGGAAAAAGAAATCCTGGAGGACCTCTTCACGGGACTCTGCAAAAGTGGACAAGCCCTGCACCAGATCCCTCAGCCTCTGAAGAAGGCCCAAGGTGTTTGAGCAGGAGCTGCTGTCCAAGGTCCCCAGGAAGGAATTGTCGGCCCCCAGCGATCGGCCTCGAACCTCTGAGGCTATTCTCATCGAGGACTCCCCTTCTCACCAGTGCAGGACCCGGCTATCTTGGCTTTCACGCCAAAGGCTGCGGTACCATCTCAACTGGAGTCCAGGATGGAGTCCCTGGAGCACAACCTGTCGGCCTTCCTGCAGACGTAGCGGGTGCTGTTTTCTGGCTCGGCTGGTTCATCCGCCAAGACCACCAAGACCTCGACCTGACGGCTTCCCCCGTTGTCAAGCCGATCCTCGACAGCGGTCCCGATCATGGTCCCGTTCCTCAGGCTGTCCATCGTCTTTGACTAGTGTTCATGATGCCATGCAGCCTCAAAGGCCCACAGACCACTGGCCCCAGGCCCATTGCTGGCACAGCCCACCAGAGTACTCCGACTTGGAGTCCAAGGACAAGACATCCCCGGACACTCGCAAGTACTGTAACATGCTGTCGGACCTGTCTCCACCCGAAGGCAGGCGCCAGTCACTGCCCAAGGACACAGCTTTCCTCGAATTTTTGTGGGATGTCGAAAGCATTGGCATTCACCACTTACTCAGAGAAGGACCCTCGCATGGAGGAGCTCGAGATCATCCAATTTGAGTCCCCACCGAAAGAGTCACTCACAGTTCCCGTCCCAGCCATCCTGGAATGGCTGCTCCTCTGAATGTGGGAGTCACTGGCCTCGGTATCCACAGTCAGCCATCAACTCAACTCCATGTACTGAGTTTGCTGAGTCTCTGGCTTTAGGAAGGTTCAGCTCCCGCACAATTCCATGGAGGTGGAGTCCGTGATGTGTCAGCTTAAAAGCCAGAAGATGCATTCGTTGGTGCCCCAGAGAAGGGAGGCCAGGACCTTCGACGCCCTCGACAGAAAATGCTACTAGGACTCTATGCCGGCCTGTCGGATCCAGGCATACCAACTATATATGGATATGTACCTGAGGGACATGGGGAAGGAGCTCGCCAGGTTCTCCACCAGCCTCTCCGAGGAACCACTCCAACGGTCCCGGAACCTTGTCAAGGGCGTTGATGACTCAAGGGCTCTAAGTTTGTCTCGAGCATTATTACTCACCTGTAACAGGTGATCTCTGGGAACAGCAGCAATCAGTCTTCACACCCACCCTCCTCCCCTAGTAGTTGTAGGGTATTCTATTTTTCCTCTATCTCTCAGCTATAAACTCAATTGAGGAGAGGACTTGTAAAAGTGGGCAGGCAGATTCGCAGGCGCAGTGGATTGCTCCCCAAAGCTTTACAATTGGATGCCAGGGAGCATTCCCACACGGGCTCTGTCGGTACCGAAGATACCCATATGTGAATTTCGATTCTTACTTTTCCCGGAGATTACCCATTACAGGTGAGTAACAATGCTTTATACTCTTCTCTCCCCCCTTGGAGCCCCTCTCCTGATGACCCCCCCACTCTTCATTCCCCTTCCTAGACTCTCTCCCTATCACCTCTCTCCTCCATTCCCCCCCCATTCTCCCTTTCACAAGTCCACTACCCCTTTAAATTTCTTCTGCCTTCGGTGCGTTTCCCTCCACCCTGAGTTTAACCTTTTTCCTGGCCTGCAGGTAAGCCCAGTTCTACACTGTGTTCTTTCTTCCTGTGTCCTCAGGAGATGGGGTCCCCCATGGACAGACAGCAGTGGTCTTAATGTTCTTTATCTTTATTGGGAACTTAATATACCGCTCACACAGAAAATACAGAGTGGTTTACAATTGCTAAAATATGTACTGCTTTGAAAAGGAAATAGAATGCCAACAATTCAGATAGGAGAGAGATAGCAAGTTAAAGCAGAGGACAGCAGATAAAGGAGGGAGGGACGTGGACATGACATCAGCGGGGGGAGACAAAGGGGAGACGGACGGTCAAAGGCTGTACAGAAGAGGTGAGTCTTTAATCTGTTAAATACCGATTACCTGCAATGATTTTGAATAGTGCTTAAGAGCTGATTTGCTTGTGTATGAAACATGTATTTTGCTGTTTGAGGCCACCACAGGTGAACAAGTCCTGATAGTCAGCAGTGGCATCCGAATAGTGACTGACACTGAATATCCTGATTCACTGCTGGCTGCCCAGTTTCAGCTTCCTATCCAGACTGCTATTTGTATAGCAATTAGAATAGCTTTTTTGCTGTCCTAAGTTATGTGGTTAGCTATCCAGATAGCAGCGCTAAAAAATGCAGCTATCTAAATAAGTTCCCACTCTGCCCAAACTTTGCCCTGGCACAATCCAGATAGTGCCAAGGTGCTCTGTGTGATATTCCGCGGCACTATCTGGATTGTGCTGCATGAATATCACAGCCAGCAGGGCTTATGCAGTTGACAGGTGCCACAATTGTATAAGATTTAAAGTGCATTAATGAAGTTAACACGCGTTAAGTGCCCCGAGCCCTTTTATTTGTATGGGCACAGTGACAGCACACATTAACTTTTAGTAAACATGCCTCTTAGAGTAAAATGTGACTTTCCAGACCTATCCTAGGGACTCTCCCAGCCAGTTAGGCTTAGGATATGCACGATGAATATGAATGAGATATATTATCATATTTATTTTATTTTTATTTATTTAACTGTATTTATATCCTGCTTTTCACCGGGTCAAAGCAGTGTAACATAAAAGGGGAGGGTGGACAATAATCAACTTCTGGGGTTGGGGCCATCACCAGGTGGCCAACATTAATGATTTTAACAGATATTTGGGACATAGACATAGGCAGTGTGTTACAGTCTCTTAGAACATATGTTTTAGGGTGATGAAATAGGGGGGTTTGGGTAGTCAGTGGTGTGTGCTTGTTTCTGATCCGAGGTATTCCTGGAATAGGCTGGTTTTTAGTTGTTTCCTGAATGATAAGAGGTCTCTGTTGCTTCTGATGTGACTTGGTAGAGAGTTTTAGAGGGTTGGTGCATATAGTTCGAAGGCTCTGTTGCAGGTCCTTTGATTGCATTTGGTTCGTTTATGGGGGATGGTGAGGGAGTTGTTGGTGGTTTGTCTGGTTGTTCTGTTGTGGGCTGGCCGGGGCAGTAGTGTGCGGAGCTGGGAAGTCTGAGTTTGGTAGAGAGCTTTGTGAGTAAGTAGGGCGGCTTTGTATTTGATTCTTGCTTCAAGGGGGAGTATGTGTAGCTCCCTCAGGACTGGGGTGATGCTGTCTCGTTTTTTTGCTTTCTAATCCTTACTGTGGTATTTAAGGCAGTTCGGAGTGGGTTGGTGTGGGTGGCTGGTAGTCCATGGTAGATTATATTGCAGTAGTCCAGGTGGGGGAGTGTCATGGCTTGCATCACTGTTCGGAAGTCCTGTGGTTCTAGGAGAGGTCTGAGGCGCTGTACTGTTTTAGCCTTGTGGAATATTGTTCCGGTGGTTTTTATGATTCGTTGCTGGAGTGTGAGTGCTTGATCTAGGATGATTCCTAGATATCTTATGTGTGGTTGTATTTGTATTTGCGTGGTTCCAATGTTGAAGTGTGAAGGTGTTGTGAAGTCTGGGTCCTTTGTTACTATGAGGGCTTCAGTTTTCTTTATGTTGATGGATAGGTTGTTCTTTTGTAGCCAGCTGGATACTTCTGTGAAGCATTCTGATAAGTGTTTATTTGTTGGGTTCGGGGTTGTGATTGGGGCATAGAGCATTATGTCATCCGCATAGATGTGATAGTTAATGTTGTGGGCACGTATGATTGAGCAGAGTGGTTACAGGTATATGTTGAAGAGCATGGCAGATAGTGTGGATCCTTGGGGTACTCCCTGGTGTTGCTGGAAGGGGGGTGAGGTTGATGTGTTTGTGCGGATCAGTTGCTGTCTATTGGTTAGGTAGGAGTGGAACCATTGAAGTACGGTATCTTTGATGCCAATTGCTTGTAGTCTGTGTATGAGGATGTTGTGGGAGATGGTGTCGAAGGCTGCTGATATGTCTAGGAAGATCATGGCGTATCCAGAGTGTTTGGCTTGAGTTCCTATGATGAGGGTGTTCATTAGTGATGTCATGAGGGTCTCGACCCGGTGGAGTGGACGGAAGCCATGTTGTTGTGGGTCCAGTATGTTGTTGGTATCTAAATGTTCTTGGAGCTGTTGCTGGACTACCTTCTCAATGATTTTGGTGGTAAACGGGAGGCTTGCTATAGGTCTGTAGGAGGCGGGGTCAAGGAGATCCAGGTTGTGTTTTTTTAGGGTTGGTCAGATGATTGAGGTTTTGAGGAGGTCTGGTATGCGTCCTTGGCTGAGGGATTCATTAACGATGCGAGTTAATGGTGTGCTCAGGTCTTCTTTGGTTTTCTTTATCCATTCTGTAGGGCAGGGGTCTAGCGGAGAGGTGGTGGTGTTCAGGCGGGAGATGGTGGATGATATTTCCTCTTTCGTGATTGCTTCGAATGTGCTCCAGTCTCTGTCTATGGTGGTGGGGTGGCTTGTTATTGTTATCTCTGGGTTCAATTGTGGATTTCGTGGTTGTTGAAGCTGCTTGTATTGTCGTGCTAGTAATTCTGGTGGGATGTTTGGTAGCTGATCGGAGTTGTTGGGCGTTTTTGTCAGTTTTTTGACAATCTGCATATGCTGGATTTCCAATGTATTGAGATCTATTTCATGCATATTCATTGTGAATGTCCTCAAAATCCGACTGACTTTATGGTTCCCAGGACATGTCTGCCTGTATGTCTAACCGCTGTCTGAAACTGAATATGGCTAAAACTGAATTTCTCATCTTTCCTTCTAAATCCTCGCTTCTTCCTCCTTTCTCTGTTTCTGTCAGTAATACTCTTCTTCCTGTTTCCCCAGCCTGCAATCTTGGGAACTTCTTTGATTTCCTCTCTCTCCTTTTCCCCTCACATTCATCAGATTGCTAAAACCTGCCGTTTCTTTCTCTATAACATCAGTAAAATTCGCTCTTTACTCTCTGAAAACACTACAAAATCTTTGGTTCATTCTCAAGTTACTTCTCGTCTTGACTACTGTAACCTTCTTCTTGCCGATCTCCCTCAGTGTCATCTTTCTCCTTTTCAATCTATTCAAAACTCTGCTGCACATTTAATCCTGTCAACCTCACTACTCTCATCTAGCCCCTCTTCTGAAGTCACTTCACTGGCTCCCGTTCTGCTTCCGTATCCATTATAAACTTCTTCTTTTAACCTACAAATGTATTCATTCTTCTGCCCCCCACTGCCTCTCTCCTTACACCCCTCTCTCCTTACACCCCCCACTCGTGAACTTTGCTCCTCTGGTCTCCTTCTCTCTTTACCCTTTTCCTCCTCTGCAGTCTTTGCTCGTTTCACCTTGTTGCTCCTTATGCCTGGAACAAACTGCCTTTACCTTTGCGTTGAGCCTCTTCTCTCCCCTCATTCAAATCTGTGCTAAAGTCTTACCTTTTTGTGGCTGCTTTCAACTCCTGATTCCTCCCCTTCTTCTAGCTGTTGCTTGTGCTGTATTGTTTGTTTGTCTGTTAGATTGTAAGCTTTTCAAGCAGGGACGGTCTATTTCTATGTTTGTACAGCGCTGCATGCGCCTAGTAGCGCTTTGTAAGTGTTAAATAATAATAATAAGTCTGGGAATGCCTTGAATAAGGGTGCACCGTGCAGTGCTGCTGAGCCCTGAGGCACACCTAAGCAGTCTGCCTTTCTGGATTACCATAATGAATGTGCATGATGGAAATTGGTATTCATTGGAGATCCACTATATACAATCTGTCTCATGCATATTTGTTACAGATATCCTAAAAACTCGAATTAGGTGTGATTCCAGGAGAGTGTTGAGAACCAGCAGATAGTGTGTGCATGTATGTATATGCATATATATTTATTTAAATTTATTAATAATTTTGTCTTAACTGAAAATAATGTTACAGACACGACCAATGTTTAGAACAGATCAAACTTCACCATATTCATTATTTCATCTATTTGGGTAACTGTTTCTCTTTTTGCTTAGATTGTAAATACTGTGGAGTTGCATGGGACCAGTATAAACTCTGTTCTACCCGGCACTGCTGCCAGCTTGTCCTGACATGCTCCATGTGTCAAGGGAGAGGCTTCACAGCCTGCTGCTCGGTGTGTCAGAAGAAAGGCCAGAGACTGGCCTCATGCCCTTCAACACAGACATTCAAGGAGGAATGTGAGTGCACTGATAAACGGCAGCAAGTACCAATTGAACCCATTTATAATGTTGGTTCATTGTGAGGCCGGAGAAGCCTCACAATAAACCAGCACAATATTTGGATTTTATAAATGTGAAATCTGAATGCAGGGAACTTTCATCATACCAGGTGTGGTTTTAAAGAGAAATCCAATCATATGATCTATGAGGTTGGTGATTCCAGGGGTAGTTTTATTTATTTATATTTCCTTATAATCCTACTGTGTAAAACATTTTTCTCCAGGACCAAGCAGGAAGTCAGTCCTCACATATGGGTGTCATCGGCGCCGATGAAGCTCCAGCGGAGCATTTCCCCAGCTTTCCATGAAAGCCTTTTGGAATGCAGGCACGCATGCGTGGTTCCCTTCCCGCCTAAAGGTGCCATCTTACCTCAGACTTTTTTTTCCCGTGAAGCCCACCGGACGTGTGTCCTGTCCTCCCGGTTAAAAGTAGATTTTTTTCGGCGATTATCGCTATTTTTTCTTCCGGTTCGACGCCGGTTCCCCTCCCGCTGGGTTCGGTACGCCGGTATCGAGCCCGATTCTTCCTTTTCAGTTTTTGCCCTTCGTGACTGGCGTTCGCGCCCTTTTTTCACTTTTTCCATGAAAGGCCGGTCTTTTGACCTCGCAGGGACTCTTTTTTCCCCGATGGCTTCCAGTGGCTTTAAAAAGTGTGATCGGTGTAAGAAATTAATGTCTCTCACCGACACACACGACTGCTGCCTTCGGTGCCTCAGCCCGGATCACGACCCTAAGTCGTGCGGGCCCTGTGGGAAGATGTCTTCCAAGGCACTCCAAAGTCGACAGCAACAAAAAGAAAGGCTTTTCTCGGACTCAGCCTCCGGCTGGGCCCGGACCTCGTCTGAGGCTTCAACATCTCGGGATTCTGATCCCGAGCATCGTCGAAGCTCCTCGGACAGGCGGTCCCCCGACCGGGAATGCAAGAGGAAGAAGCGGCTCGCGAGGGCGTCGTCGGAGGAGGTCCCTGGCTCCTCGAGGGCCAGGTCTAAGACCCCCGACCGTCGCCCCGGGCCCGTGGAACACGAGAAGCCTACAAAAGTTCCTCGCGTGGAACCGGAGTCTGCTGGACACGTAAGCCCCGTAGTCCTCGAGGACTCTCCTCCCAGGGAGCCCCCGCCGGGGCCCGAGTCAGTGGCTGCTGCGTCTCCCGAGCTGAGTCTCAGGATGACAGCCTTGGAGAGCAGACTGTCTGCCTTCATGGAGCAGCAGCAGGCACTGATGGCCAGCCTGTCTGGCGCATCTGCCCTGACCACCGGGACATTGACTTCAAAGTCGACCCCGGAGACCGAGCCGATACTCGAGTCCATCGTGGCTCGGAGTCAACCTCAGTCACGGTCTCCCTTGACCTCCCGTTCGGGACCGAGGGTGTCGACGCCGGTGCCTCCGGCATCGGGGCGGGTGCTCCAGGGCCCCGCGGGGTCGGACCCTGACTCCTCCTTGGACGAGTCGGCTTGGGAGACGGAGGACGAGGAGTCTCCCGATACGTTCAAGACTCGGTGTGTCCCGTCGGACTCACCGCAGTCTGAGCCCCGGAGTAGATCCCCCCCGGAGTTTGTCCGGGATATGGCCACTGCTTTGGCTATTCCGGCGGATCCCGAGGAGGAGCCTCGAGCTGAGGAGCTCGAGGCTCTACAGTATGACTCTCCTCCAAAGGAGGCCTTTACTGTCCCGGTTCCTCCGATGCTGGAACGGCTCCTCTTCCGTATGTGGGAGGCACCGGCCTTGGCGCCGGTTCTCAGCAAGCGAGTCGACTCAATCTATCGACTCAGAAAGAGCTCTGGCTTTCAAAAGGCACAGCTACCACACCATTCTATGGTTGTGGAATTGGCCATGCATCGTCTGAAGAGCCAGAAGATGCACTCCGCGGTGCCCCCTGGCAGGGAGGCCCGAAACCTCGATGGCGTCGGTAGAAAGTGCTTCCAGGGCTCGATGCTTGCTTGCCGTGTCCAGTTGTACCAGCTGTACATGGGCATGTACTTGCGGGATCTGGCCAAGGAGTTGGCGGGTTCTCTGCTGGACTCTCCGGGGAACCCTTGCAGAGATTTAAGTCCTTGTCCTCGGGGATTCGGGACTGCTCGAAGTTCATGTCCCGCGCCGCCTACGATGGCTTCGAGGCTTCGGCCCGAGTTGCAGCAGCCGGCATTGCGGCTGCAGTCATCGGACCTCAAGCCATGGGTTCAGGACAAGTTGGTCGATGTCCCTTGCCGAGGTGAAAACCTTTTTGGCAAGCCCATGACCGAGAAGGCCGCTCAGCTCGAAACTGAGCACTTCACACGGACAAGGCTGTCTAGGAAGACCTCTGCCCCTTCTCATAAAAAGAAGGTCTCGGGTAAAAAGCCCTTTTACCCGAGGAAGGGCACTGCCTACAAACAGTACCCGCAATATCAGGCTGCCCAAGCTGCCCCCCAGGGTCAGCAAGCCAAGGGGCAGGGTAATGGACCCCGTAGGCAGAGGACCCCCAAGCCTCCGGCCCCTGCTACCACTCAGCAGGGTGGGGGTTTTTGACTCCTTGAGCGTAGCCTCTCCTCCACTGCTCTCCCAACCCTGCACAGGAGGTCGCCTCGCCCTCTTTGCCCACCAGTGGCCCCTTATCACCGGGGACAGTTGGGTATTGGACATAGTCCATAAGGGCTATGCCCTGCATTTTCACCAACTGCCTCCACCATATTTTCCAGGGGAGCCTCCAAGGCCTCCCCTGCACACAGACCTTCTCTTGCGAGAGCTTCACGGTCTGTTGGTGGACAGGGCGGTGGAGCTTGTGCCTCCCCACTTACAAGGTCACGGTTTCTACTCCATGTATTTCCTGGTGCCCAAAAGAACCGGTGGCCTTCGACCCATTCTGGAACTCAGGAACCTCAACAAGTTCCTAGTGAAGGAGAAGTTCAAGATGCTTACTCTTGGGACACTTCTGCCCTACCTCCAGCAGGGAGATTGGCTATGCTCTTTAGATCTAAAGGATGCGTACACTCACATCCTCATTCATCCAGACCACAGAAAGTACCTCAGGTTCATTGTGGGAGGAAACCATTATCAATACAGAGTGCTGCCTTTCGGCCTCACCTCCGCCCCCAGAGTCTTCACAAAGTGCCTAGCAGTGGTGGCGGCCTACCTGAGAAATCAGGGTATCTTTGTCTTCCCCTATCTGGACAACTGGCTCATCAGGGGTCAGACGTGCCAGGAGGCCAGACAAGCCACCCTCAGAACCATTGCTCTTCTTCAAAGGCTGGGGTTTGTCATAAACTTCGCAAAGTCCACTTTGCTCCCCTCCCAGAACTTGGAGTTCATAGGAGCAAGGCTGGACTCTCTGCTGGCAAAGGCTTTCTTGCCAACAGACAGGGCCCAAAGGTTGATGGCCTTGGCAAATCAGTTTCTCAGCAGGTCACTGGTCTCCGCCAGACTCTGCCTGAGGCTGCTTGGCCACATGGCTTCGACAGTACATGTGACCCCCAATGCCAGGCTCCATATGAGGCCTGCACAGTGGTGCCTTCGGACTCAGTGGTGACAGGCCACAGGCAGCCTCAGAGACAGGATAAGGGTGTCCAGACAATTTCTGCACTCCCTCAACTGGTGGCTGCACCCACCCAATCTACTGAAGGGGGTGCCTTTTCAGATTCCAGGGTACACGGTAGTAATGACCACAGATGCCTCCCTGCAGGGCTGGGGAGCTCATTGTCTAGGCAAGAGCACCCAGGGCCTGTGGTCTCCTTGGGAAGCTGCACAGCAGATCAATCTCCTAGAACTCAGAGCTATTCGATTAGCACTCAAAGCTTTCCCTCCTACCCTGGCTCATCAATCTGTCCTGGTTCAGACAGACAACCAAGTAGCCATGTTTTATGTGAACAAACAGGGCGGGACTGGGTCCAGAATCCTTTGTCGGGAAGCTCAGGACCTTTGTTCATTTGCCCTCAAGCACAACATGCTCCTCAAGGCTGTGTACCTTCCAGGCCAGGACAACTATCTGGCAGACAGATTAAGCAGAATTCTGCAGCCCCATGAGTGGCAGCTGCATCCTTCAGTAGTTCAAAAGATCTTCCTAAAATGGGGTCTCCCTTTGGTAAATCTCTTTGCCAGCCCAATGAACAAGCAACTGCCAAAGTTCTGCTCCAGGCAACCGCATCCTCTGCGGATAGCAGCGGATGCTTTTCTGATATCCTGGTCTCAGGGCCTCCTGTATGTGTTTCCTCCCACGCCCTTGGTGGCCCGAACTCTCTTCAAAATTCTCCAGGACAAGGCCGCGGTCCTGCTGGTGGCTCCCAGGTGGCCGAGACAGCCTTGGTTTCCTCTTCTGCTTCAACTGGTGGTGGATCCTCCACTGCCTCTGGGGTTGCAACCTGACCTTCTCTCACAGGAGCAGGGTTCCCTTCTGCACCCCAATCTCAAAGCTCTCAATTTGATGGCCTGGAGGCTGCAAGGGTAGTTTTGGCTCCCTGGGGCCTACCTCAGGAAGTTGAGGAGGTTGTCCTAGCCTCTAGGAAACAGTCCACTAGGAAAACCTATGCTCTCAAATGGAAAAGGTTTTCTGTGTGGTGTCAGCTACTTACAGAGGATCCTTTCTCTTGTACTGTGCCAGTAGTGCTTCAGTACTTACTGCACTTATCAAATCAGGGACTTAAGTCCAATTCTGTTCGGGTCCACCTCTCAGCTCTAGCAGCTCACCACTCACTGGTGGAGGGACATTCTCTGTCAAGTCACCCCTTGGTGTCCCGCTTTCTCAGGGGCTTGCTTTTGCTCAAGCCTCCAATCCGTCCTCCTGCCCCTGAGTGGGAGCTGAATGTGGTCTTGCAGCAACTGACTCGCCCAACTTTTGAGCCGATGGCTACTTGTCCACTACGCTTCCTCTCCTGGAAGAGACTCTTCCTGATAGCCCTTACCTCAGCTAGGCGAGTAAGTGAGCTTCAGGCCCTGGTCTGTGATAGGCCTTACACCAGGATTTATAGGAACAGGGTAGTCCTCAGGACTCATCCAAAGTTCCTCCCTAAGGTTGTCTCCTCTTTCCACCTCAACCAGGAGGTGGTTCTTCCAACATTCTTCCCTAGGCCTCATGCAAGCCAGGCTGAAGCAGTCCTGCATACCCTGGACTGTAGGAGGGCCTTATCCTTCTAGCTTGACCATACGCAGGGGCATAGAAGGGCTACTCAGCTCTTCATATCCTTTGACCCCAATAAGTTGGGGTTGGCTGTGTCCAAGCGTACCTTGTCCATCTGGGTGGCTGACTGTATCACCTGGGCTTACAAGGCAGCTGACCTTCCTTTGCAGGGTAGGGTCACGGCCCATCGTGTCAGGGCAATGGCTGCCTCAGTGGCTCATCTCTGCTCTGTGCCCTTGGTAGACATCTGCAGGGCTGCAACTTGGTCTTCAAGCCAGACCTTTGCGGCCCATTACTGTCTGGAGAGGGAGTCCCGTAGGGACAGTGCTTTTGGCCAGGCAGTACTCCGGAATCTCTTTGAGGTTTAGGCAACTCCTGCCCTCCTGCCCTCTGTTGGGCTACCGGTGGAGGTTGTGTCCTTGAAAAGCCTTTCTTTGCTGCTGAGACTAGAGGGAGTTCTCTTGTTCAGCCTGGGTTCCTCGGTAGCCCAGAGCTAGGGAGTCACCCATATGTGAGGACTGACTTCCTGCTTGGTCCTGGAGAAACAGTAGTTACTCACCTGTTACAGGTGTTCTCCAGGAGCAGCAGGAATCAGTCCTCACAACCCTCCCTCCTCCCCTTGGAGTTGCAGTTGTACATAGTTTATTTTTCATTTTTGTGTGCTGTTCTTAGCTATGTCATTTGACTGAGGTAAGATGGCACCTTTAGGCAGGAAGGGAACCGCGCATGCGTGCCTGCATTCCCAAAGGCTTTCATGGAAAGCTGGGGAAATGCTCCACTGGGGCTTCATCGGCGCCGATGACACCCATATGTGCGGACTGATTCCTGCTGCTCCTGGAGAACACTTGTTATAGGTGAGTAACTACTCTTTACTTCTCAACACCTGGCTTTTAGCATATAATTGTAATATGCAATCTTCTGGTTTTAGTTCTTCATCTCCTCTGACATGCTAAGTCCTGCTGGGGTTTCGTCTGAAGGGCAGCTGTAGTTGTAGATTGCCACTGCCTGATCAGAGCTGCCCTTCAGACGATACTCAAGTAGAATGCAGCTCAGCCCTCTTCAAAGTGTTACTTATACCACCTCAGTGGCACTTTGAGCCTCAGCACTAGCTGGAAGCTGGAGTCAGGATTCCTGCTAACTGGTAGAGCACACATCATTAGCCATCAAGTCATTGTAATTTAGGTAATAACATGTGGCATATGATACAGTTCGGGAGAGGCTGAGAAAGAAATGATCACATCTACAAGGCATGCAGCAGCGTCTGACAGCTGCCTACATCCTGCCAAATGTGGCTGGGAAGCCAGACACAGGGAATCTTTGGCATGAAATTCTGATAAGGGCAGCCAGAGACTACACCATCAGGAGATAATGGTCAACTTCTAGTATTATATCAGTTATGTGCATTCAGTAAGATAGGTACGGGACAGTGCTGCCATGGAAATAAGAAAACCATGATTGGCTGTGAACTTCAATACATATGACTTTTTGGATGTACACACGCTTACTTTAATTATTAAATAAAAATGAAGTTTACAATAAACCAGGAAGAGGCCAGGGAATCACAATCCACTTACCCCTTCAGAAGCCCACTTATTAGCATTCAAGTGGAAATGTCTCTCTTCTGCCTGTCATTTATTAGCTACTGACTGTGTGTAAATTCCAGCAGCAGGAGAGGCTGTTCCTGCCGTCACAGCATTCAGCAGTTCTGGTGCAGTGTGCAAATATCACACCACAAAAACAAAGTGCAGTTTGGCCTTAGATTTTCTTTTATTCAGGACACACCTGTGACTGAGCTTATACCAGCACAGGCCAAGACAGAAGCACGGCAGTAATAGCAGTTGCTTCGAGCAGAAGATGGCGATGTTCTATGTGTCCCCCTCCCCTGTAATTAATATTCTGGTTTATTAGGAATTTTATATACCACCTTTCTAAAATTAGGCATGGCAGTTTACAATAAAATGAATTGAAATAAATAATTAATTTAAAAACCTAAGAAAGGACCTCCACTAATTGATAGGAAAGGGAAAGGAAAGAGATGGGAAAGGAGTCTGGAAGTCTCCTTCTCTAGCTCTATTCAAATCTAGGCTAAAAACACACCTCTTTGAGGCTGCTTTCGGATCCTAATGCCCTTCACTCTGTTGTTCATCACCTATGTGTATCTTATCCCAGTTTTGCGAGGTTGTTCATTTTGATTAGATTGTAAGCTCTGATGAGCAGGGACTGTGTCTTACATCTATATGTACAGTGCTGCATATGCCTTGTAGCACTCTACAAATGATAAGTTGTAGTAGTAGTAGTCTGGAAGGTAGAAGGCTTGATTCTGCTGCCGTCTGATTTAAGTCTTCAAAGCCCTGCTCAAATAGGTGAGCCTTAAAGCTAGTTTTCAACATTTTTGAAAGTTGGTTCCAATCAAAAATGGAGGTGCAGAGTGTTCCAAAGAATTGGAACTCTAAAGAGCGACAGGTCAATTCCAGTTTGGTTTTGGAAGGGGGGGGGGGGTATGTGAAATCTATTATGATGCAGTGAACAGTGTGTCCATGAGGGAGGATAAAAAGTAAGAAGAGGAAAGAGCGGATGGCAAACCGATATGAAAGACCTTATGAGCAACTGCCAGAAGTTTGAATTGGATCCAGAAGTTAACAGTTAACCACTGGTAATGCATCACAAGATACGTGAGAGGTAGGGCCCTGCCTACAGAATGTTGTGCCTCTTCTGTAGTTGCTGCTGTTTTTCTTTTCCTCATGATGAGAAAACACAAAATATTTCCCCTCTTCTCTCCGCCTGAGTTATTAACAATTAGCTCTGTGCTTCTCGGGTCTTCTTCAGCTCTCCTTTTCAGGATGAAGGCAGTGAAGATGCATGCAACACACCTGCATCCTTTCTTTTATCTGCCAGATCAGTCTCATATTTTGATAGTAGGATTTGAGATGCAAATGGTAATACAGCCACAGTGTTCACTTGGGACCGGCTCCACGTCATTCAGTAAGAGAGAGCGATCAATGTGTGGGAGCGCAGTGGCTGTGCCAATGTTCCCTCTAATTTTCTGTAGGCTGTGTGCACATAAAATATCAGCTGTGCAGCTTTTGAAGGAAGGTTAAATTTTTGTGCGCCACATAACGACACTCGGAGTTATATACTTTAAAATTTGACTACACGCCAGAATACAGTATGTACACCACATTGATTTTAATCAAATTAAATGAAAATAGAAGATTACTAAATGAAGTGGAAAATTTCTAGTAATTACAATCACAACTTTTAAATTTTAAGACATCTGTGTTGTTTTCTATAAGAATCAGAACCGTAATTTTTGTGCGCTCTGTTGTAAAGTATATGTGCTCGCTCGGCGAGGTGTGTGAGCGCGCACACGCGCACAGCTTAGAGGGAACAGTGGGCTGTGCAGCTCATGACGGCTAAAGGGCCAGTATCCCAAGTCACTACATGAATGACTAATGCAAAATTTAACACTTGTGATCTGTTTCCCACTAGCACTCCTTGTGGCCTTGGGCAAGTCACTTAACCCTTCATTACCTCAGAAGAAATCAATTTATCAATGTCCCTATTTAATGTACATTACCAAGTTTAAGTTGCAATGTAAACCGCTTTGACTAACGATAAAGCAGTATAAAAAATCTATTTAATAAAATAAATAAATTTGTCCCTTTAAGTTAACATGCCTTATTTGCAGGCCAGTACTTGATTTTTCTTTCCCATAAATAGGAAAATGTTTTGCAGTAAAACTGCACGAAGTAAGTGCCTTACCTGTACTGCTTTTGTACTTATAAAGGAGAAAGCATTGGGTCTCTTCTTTTAAATAGAACAACTTGGCCTCATAAACTTTTCATATGCTCTAATTTTAACAGGTATAACTGAATTGATGTATATTTGTATTAAAAAAAATTGATTCTGTAATCATGTTATAGTTAATATCAGATTCAGGAAACTTTATTGGCATCACAGTTGTACATGTGTTTCCAAAGGGATACATAAGTGGGAAAAAATAACAGAAGAGCTCATCATTCAATAATTCCAACAAAAGCAGAAAAGCATTTTACTCCTCTGCAGACTTCTTTTTAAAGGAATCTGTACAATTTTTAAACGTCTTTGGTTAAATGGAGTAGAGGAGCAGCCTAATGGTTAGAGCGGTGGCCTGAAAGCCAGGATTTAAATCCCACTAATTCAACTGGCCTTAAGAATCATTTAACCCTCTATTACCTCAGGTACAAACTTAGGAGTACTTTCACCAAAGTGTGCTAGGGTTTTGCACTTAACATGTGTTTAGTACTAAAACTAATGTGCGTTAAGTGCAAAGGCTCTATGGTAACTGTTGGGGGAATGGCTAGCATGTTCACAGCAGTTAATGTGCGGATGCATACCGTAACGCACAGTGTAGTTGCTGCAGATGCACCTAACTCCACCTATTGAGGTGACATTAGATGCTCCCACATTAAGTGCAACATGAACAATTAGTGGATGATATGTCCCCCCGCACTAACTGTAGTGTGCTCTCCATGCCCGCTCTCTGCCCCTATACTGCCCATTCACCTCCCCAAAGCGTGATTGGCAGATAGCATGCAAATCAGTGCACGGTAGCGGTCATCATTCCGGGGTAATTGTTACCATGGGCCCTTGCGCACAATTACCATATATGAAATCATGTGTTACCTGCTTAGCGCATCTACTATTTCTGAATGCAATTTGCTTTTAACTACTAGAAATGCACTTAAAATAAAATATATAAATGGATAGTGTTAGAAACCTTTAAAGGCAAATACAAGTGCACACTTGGCAGCCATTGCCCATACCGTGCTTTTTATTTTTATGAGTACTTTAACACTTCAGTGCTAATTTTTCAGCATCTCACTGAAATGCAAAATTGTAGACTTTCCAGAAAAAATTAATGCATGGCAATACACATGATCTGCTGAACATCTAAAACTTGTTTGAAGTGGAAATTCTGCTGTAATATTGTACACATTGTCATGACAGACAGCGCTATAGTCTCACTCTTCTATTCCTTACTTAGAAACAGGTTGCATGTAACATCTCTGAGGGCGTGTGATAACACACCCATGGATTTTGCATTGTTTTACAAAGGTTGTCAAATGAAAGAATATTCTAAGCAAAATGGGGGCATGAGTGCATTCAGATTGTCTTGTTTATTGTGTCTTTAAAATTCTGATTCTTGAGCATTGAATTTTCTGTTGTTCATCATCATCATATTAGCAAACTGTAAAACATGTTTGATGTTCTACCTTAGTGTTTTTTAAATAGCTAGATTAAATGATCAGAATCTTGAGAGACAACCAGAAATATTTCAAAATCTCATGACAAGTATTCAGCAATGGTCTGCAACCATGATCCACAAGTCCTTAGGATATGAATACTACTACTGCTACTTTTAATCATTTATAATATCATGGGAATGTTTGTAAAATACAAAAGTCAAAAATGTATTTGCAGCCAAGTTGTACAAATAAAGCAGTTTTAATCCTCCTCAAATTGTGTGGAATAGCCTCTTGTATGCTTATATATATTACATCCTCCATGGATCTTAAAAAGCATATAGGGAACCAATCCATGACATGGTATAATGACACTCTAAATATTCAAAAAACTCCTTACTTGGGCTAATGTCCATACAAAAGTCTATCAACAATTAGTCAAGCATCCATGGAGATAATTCTAAAACAAAGGAAAAGATCTCAGTAGCCCTCGGAGCCAGAACAGACTCAAAAGAGAGGGAGAGTCAGCCAGTCAGAAACAACTTCCAACTGGTGAACTCCAATTCTTCAGGAACAAGCAGGAAGTCAGTCCTCACTTATGGGTGACGTCGGCACTGATGGAGTCCGCACGGAGCAATTCCCCAGCTTTTAAAGGAAGCCTTTGGGATTGCTGCCACGCCTGCATGGCCCTCTTCCCGTTCAAGGGTGCCACCTTGCTCAGTCTCCCTTTTTCCGCAGAGCCCTTCGGACGCATGTCCTCGTCCCTTGGAAAAAGTGTCTCTCTTTCCAGCCTCTGGCCTGCTATTTTTCTGGTTGCACCGGTCCTCTACCCATCCTTCCCCTGCTCTTTCTTTCTTCAAGTCATTTTTCCCTTTTGCGGACTTTGCGCCCTTTTTTCTCCCAACCGCTGGCTGCGTGGATTTTCAACTTCGTGGGGGCCCTTTTTGCCCCAATGGCCACTGGTTTCAAAAAATGCGACTTTCAAGAACATGTCGCTTATGGACACCCATGATTGCTGTCTACGGTGTCTTGGGGCCGACCCTGATCCGGAGCTCACCGTAAGCTGAAAGAGCCCAAAGAACAAACCCCGGTGCCAGCTCAACCCGCTCAGGTATTTTGATGCCAGCAAAGTAGCCTTTCGTCCCCCAGCAGCTTCACAGTGGGTGGGGGAATGCCTGTCCCTCTTTGCCCCTGAGTGGGCGTCCATCACGGTGGACACCTGGGTCCTCTGAGTGGTCCGAGATGGGTACCGTCTCCATCTGGACAGGCTTCCCCCTCTCTTCTCCCCAGCAGAGCCTTCTCGACGCCCTGCACACCAGATATATCTGCAATGGGAGCTGGACAACTTCCTTGCCCAGTGGGCGTCGAGAGGGTACCAAGGCACCTTCAGGGTTGGAGCTTCTATTCCCAGTACTTCCTTGTCCCAAAAAAGATGGGAGGCCTACGGCCTATCCTCGACCTCAGAAAGTTAAACAAGTTCTTGGTATGGGAGAAGTTCAAAATGCTATCTCTTGGCGTCCTGCTGCCCTTCCTCTGGCAGGGCGATTGGCTATGCTCCTTGGATCTCAGGGAAGCTTACGCCCACATCTTGATTCACCCCCAGCACAGACAATATCTGCATTTCAGGGTGCAAGGGGAATATTACCAATACAGGGTGCTCCCCTTCGGACTCGCGTCCATACTGCGGGTCTTCACGAAGTGTCTCTCTGCGGCCGTCGCTTCTCTCAGGGGTCCCAGTCTTCCCTTATCTCGATGACTGACTCGTCACGGGGTCCTCGGCTGGAGAAGCTTGATCAACAGCATCCCGCACAATTCGCCTCCTTGAAGGCCTGGGGTTCCTGGTCAACTACCCGAAGTTCCACCTAGAACCGGTACAGGCCTTGGAATTCAATAGCATGCACCTCTACACCCAGCGAGTGACCCCCTTCCTGCCGGCAGACCAGGCGGCTTGCCTCTGAGCCTTGGCGGCTCAGGTCCAGAGTAGCACTTGGGTCACGGTGCGTACTATGCTGCGCCTTTTGGGGCACTTGGCCTCTACCGTTCATGTCACCTCCCACACCCGCATGCACATGCAGATGACCCAGTGGTGCCTCAGTGCTCAGTGGAGCCCAGCCTCTGGTCGCCTCAGAGATACCATTTGGGTCTCCCACAGCCTTCGCAGGTCTCTTGACAGGTGGCAGGACCTCCGCAACCTTCTTCAGGGGCTGGCCTTCCAAGCCCCAAAGCACGGCGCTTCCCTGATGGGATGGGGAGCATACTGCGGTGCGTTGTGCACTCAGGGGCACTGGTCACCCGAAGAGTCCCAACAGCAAATAAACTTGCTCGAGCTTCGGGTGGTCCGCTGGGCCCTGAAAGCCTTCGAGGACCATTTGAAAGGGAAGTCGGTACTCGTGCAGACCAACAACTGAGTAGCAATGTTTTACATCAACAAGGAGGGAGGCACAGGCTCCTGCTTTCTCTGCCGAAAGGCAGTCCTCCTTTGCCTTCCATAGGGGGATGACCCTACTCCGTAATCTGTTCGGGGTATAAGCAACTCCTGCCCTCCAACCCTTCTCAACGGCTACTGAGGGTTTTGCCCCGGGGACCCAAGGACTCTGGCTCCTTCGGGCATCGGCTTCTGCCTACGACCTCACAGAGGTGTTTTTTGGTTACAGGTTCGGTAGCCTGTAGCTGGGGAGTCCCCTGAGTGAGGACTGACTTCCTGTTTGTTCCTGGAGAAAGCATAGTTACTCACCTGTAACAGGTGTTCTCCAGGGACAGCAGGAATCAGTCCTCACTACCCTCCCATCTCCCCTGATGAGTTGCTGGATTTTTATCCTTCC